>KB673412.1:11907-96487 GCA_000349145.1 Anopheles dirus
CGAAGAGAATACGACAAAGGGGACTTAAGCGTATTCTGAATTAATAGTGAGAGTGTACAGAATTAAATACAGAGTTGTATGGCAAGTTAAATGTAATGAATTTAAACCACGAATCATGGATAATAATGTTAAATTATATGAATTTAAGGTGGTCGGGATGTTTGCGCCTACAGTTAGGCAATGAGGATGTACGGATTGCTAACTGCTACCCTAGGAGAGAGACGAATAAATTCTAGGATTCTAAGTTCAACCATCGACTGAGTCACATGTGATTTAGAGCTGCCGAAACACTCTCCCTTCGAACGCCGCCATACGTGATCGGCGAACGCCGCCATACAGGAGTGATAGTCGTTTGTAGCAAGCGCAACATGTTTTAACTTTAGTTGTATTGTTTATTTTTGTAAATAAAACTATCTCGAGAAACAATACGAAAAAAGAAATATTATCAAAAAGAGAAATAAAGCAGCATTTAAACATAACATTGGGTAGATTTGAATGGAATATGGAATTCGCCATACAAAAGTAGCATGTTTTATGCTTTACTACCCAATGTAATCGGCCTATGAGTCGATGTAGACGGGATTGACTTGATGGCTAAGGGCAACATTTGAGGAAATTAAAGATACTATGCACAGAAAGCCATTGTTATTCAGCATCAAGACAGCATCAATCTCGATTTTGGCTGCGTACTGTGTGGAACAGGAGACTAAATCCGTTGTAAAACGAAAAGAAATTTGTTGATGATGGTTTTGAGGGAACGCTCGCTTGCAATGAAAAGTAAATATTAGCAAGAAAGTTCATGGAAAAAAGATACCGGGTAAGCTACATTAAATTCGGGCTAAACTTGCAATACTTATTTTTCATACCCTGCCTTAAAAGGACGAGGCATTGAAATTGTGCTTGCACCCGTTGAGGTATGTTTTGTGGTTTCGTCATCTTGTTTCTGATAGGTTTAATATCAAGTTTCGTGTGATTATTTGGCAGATTACCCGTAGCCCTGCTGCACGCTCAACCACTGATTCTGTGAAGAGTCGGTTTGCTCTAAAATGAGAGAAAAAAATATCCCATGTTTTGTCATGGCATCTCAGACGGTCACGGCAGAAAGGAAGCATAACTCTTTTTCAAATCGATCTGTAGTCCTGAAAAGGACTGTTGCATGATAACGTGGATGCAATCGCAATTGCGTTACTTGTAGCTCTTCACTTCTTAGCTGCGGCAGCTTTCTTCGGAGCGGCTGCTTTCTTTGGTGCAGCGGCTTTCTTGGGAGCAGCGGCCTTCTTGGCGGGAGCTGCTGCCTTCTTTGGCTTCGGTACCTTCGGCTTGGCGGCCGCGGCTTTGCTTGGTTTCGCCCTTGTGCGATGCTCTTCGCGGTCCTTGTACGATGAATACCCAAGATCTTTGTTCAAAGCGTTCTTAACCGTTCCCGGTGCAACACCCATATCGCGTGCCAATGCCCGAATTCCGATCTCCGGATCTTGCACCATTCGCACCTGCAGGTCGGCCAAGAAATCGTCGGTGCGAACACAATCTTTGCGTCGAGCATGTGTTTTTCTCCTTGCAGCTTCTTCGTAGTCACCACCATTTGCTTCGATCTCGCTCCGGATGGTTTTAACGGTGTTCAGCGAACACTGCGCACACTCCATAATGTCCCGGTTCTGCCTACCGGCGCGGATCATCATGACGCACGTGATTCTTTTCCACATCTGGGGTGGGTTGAACATTTTAGATGCTTGAACAAATTTCAGCTTTTCACAAACAAGCTAGCTTTCGAATGACGTATCGCTTGTTGTTGTTTAAAGATTTATAGAATCTTTCAAACCTCGTTTCTTTCGCTTTTACGTATCGCGTGTGTTGATATGTCAACTCAATCATAAGTTATAAACAGAACTAAAACTGTAAAATTTACCTCGAACACTTATAACATATGCTGCGACGGGTCCGTTGATTTTTTTGGCCCGACACGAAACACCCACAAAAGCTTATGTCAAAATGTTATGCTGATGTCAAAGCGAATTAAAAAAATACCATCTCAATGTTTCTCGAATGCATAGTTTATCGTGCACTATGCTCTTATCAAAGCTGTTTGCAATGTGAAGAGGAAACGTGTGCCTATCGAATGATGTACAAAACATTGCATTCGCAATGCTAATGAAAACAAAAATCGCGATTCAATCGAGAAATTTTGAGATGTCGAACTTGGGTGATGTGTTGTTATGCTACATACCAAATAAAAACTACATGTAAGCTGTTCGAATCATTGCATTAGCGATGGTTGAACATGTTTTCTATGTTATAACACCGATTTCGTGGGAATTAGTAAAAAATAAGCACATAAAACTTGTAAAACAAAAGGCGACCTCTCTGCGTCCGACGCACCCAAAACGCATTGACGTATGTGCGCCAGGGCAAATCGTATGAGGAATGATGTTAGAAGTTTTAGCATATGTTATGGTAAAAATAATGTCAAATAAGTAAAAACTTGCCATTTCATGTATATAAAACTATGTTGAGCCATTTGTTATGTAATTATTATCAGCAAAAACAAGCCATACGAATACCCAGCAGCTGTAGTTGTATTGATGCCTTGTCTGACAGCTGCATATGATAAGCGGTATTCGGGTGGTTTTTCTGATACGGGAATGATTCCGGTGTCTTATTTTTTGTGTTAAATGAGAAAATGCTTCTATGTTGTTTGAATATGAGTAGTCATTTATATGGATCTGGTTTATTACTAGCCAATATGAGATGCTTACACCACGTGTCTAGACATTCTACCGAATGTGATAAAAGTTAAAACATATGTCATTAAACTATACACCTTTGTTCGATATTACTGCCATCAGTGTAACATATTATAGCTCCTTCTAAAATTTTTAGATTGATTTCTAAGATCCACTTATTTTATTATATTAATCTGTCAAATCATTGTAAAAGTATCTTTCGTGTCGTGTCCACTAACACGACACGTTTCTTTTCTATGAGAAACATTTACCTGGCTTCATCGATCCATGCAAATTGTACATAATTTCAGTGGCACATCCTTTCCGTGGCATGTTATTGTGTTTGTATTGTTGATATCAAAGTGAGGTACGCGATAGAATGCAAAGAGAAGCAGCTTTCAGGTTAATTGTGTAATAATAACGTCCCGGACAGGTTGTGCACCGGAAACTTTGAAAAAAGCTTATGTAGTAATAATTTATTCCATCAGAGGGCGATAGTATGCATGTATGTATTGACAAATTTAAGAAATTTTCCAACGATTTTAGTCCTAAGAGCCGTTATTGGTTGAATAGTGTATAATGTACATGAATTATTCAATCGATACCAACTGATGCCTGATTTTCACAGGAAAAAATAGCACCGCTTTTGGCATGATAGTGTCAATTGAACCAAAGTTCGTCAATCTTGTCGGGTGGATGAAACTAAGATGTTCATGCAAATTACACTTGATTAGAATAATTTGTCAATGGTTTCTTGGACAGGTATCGCTCGCTTTTCGGTGGTCTTCTGTTTCTTCTCCAAGTCTCGTCATTCTTCGCACCATTGTGTATAGGTCATATGGCGGGATGAAAGTAAAAAGGTTATAAACACCTATAATTAACTAAAAAACTAAGAAACAGCTAAAATATTTACTCTACTACTTATAAATACTTCGAGAACGATAATTTGTTTAATTTAACTTTATTACGCTTAATCTCTTGAACTACACAACGAAATAAATTTATTTGCATTTTTTAGAGATGTTTTATATCTATTTTACAACTTTATCTCAAATATTTTACATTAACCAAAAATTGCATGATAATTCAATTATGAAAAAACTCAAACTCCTATTTTTAACTCTAAACGATGTCCCAAAATTTGTTTTAAATAGCCCATTGTGCACTGTGCATCAACCAGAAAACCGTTGTAAGTACGCAACCAATGCTAGAGAAACGACAGTACGCAGCTTTTAGCGAGGAACCCAAGGCTGCTGTTTGTCAGTGATAGGCAAAAATAATGCCAAAACCATTAGCAAGCAGAAACACTAGTTCTATTTTCATCTATTAACGCTTTGTCCAATAAATATTCCAAAACCACCTATTAGAAACGAATATAAACAGTTATACTTTTCAATTGAACGTCATAAGGAATAAAACTATTTATTTTTTCAGCTATCAATGCCTGGGCGTATTGCGATAAGGAAAACAATAGAAGGAAACTGATAGGAGCTTATTAATATGGCAATAGCATAGCATAACAGCAGTTGCTGCTTTAATATGGCGAAAATAGGATGTTTTAATACACATGATAAAATAGTAATAGTGTTTTTTTTACTATGAAACGTATAATAATTATTTATACTTACAGTCATCTACACGATAAAAAGATGGTTGGTCATATGGTAATGCATAAAATCGAGATACTGAATTGATAAAATCATAAAGTAATTTAACTGATATTCTCCTCAAGTAAAATTTAAATAACTTATCAAACTAATCATATACAGTGATATTCAAAATACGATAGCGTTCGTAAAGTCCTCTAACCACACAATATCTAAAAAAGTTTCATTCTACATAATGTTTTATCAAATAATGCTTCTTGTTGTTAATGAAAAAAGCCAGATAATAACTCCAGGTGTCTTGTAAGCGCATTCACTTCAGCACTGCTCCTTCAGCTATGATCTCTTTTTATTCTACCGGTTAACTTTTCAGAACCAACCTGACGCTCACGTCAGTGCACTACTTTTAAAGCCAGTGCTGCAAGAGTACATTCATTATTCTTGAACTTGTTCGGTTCGTGCAATAAAATGCATTTCCCGAATTGGTTTACTGGGTGACATTGAACACGGGCACGCTAAAGAACAGTTGCGGGTATTTTTAGCATCAATGCGGAGATCCATGATGCAGTTTGTCTTGTGCTTACAACTTTTAGAGTTATTTTTGTACACAAGGTCAAGCGAAACGGCAGGGGTCATTGCTGCACAGAATATCTTTATCGATCATTTCTTAAAGCTCCCATTCCATTCTCTTAAAATTAAATTATTCTACAGAGGTGTGCAGCTCTGTTCATGCGCTTCGTTCTTGATACCACCGAGCGGTTGTGACAATATGAATCAATCACTATGAATACGGATGTCGTGGAAATATGTTAAATTATAGTAATATTTCTTATAATCCTTAGTGAATATGAGTTTTGATATTGATTATATACGATTAGGAACAACTAATAATAATAACTAACTAACTAACTAATAACTAATAATAATAATAATATTCGCATTAATATTACAAAAGAAATAGTTCAAATGTATTGAATTAGCGGTGCAATGACTTTTGCTATCCATGGCAACAAATCGTTCTTAAATAATTTATCCACACTCCGAACGAAAGTGGGCATCCACCTTCTACCTTCTATCATTGGCACACCAGAACCAAGTAAGACTCAGTCTGTGCGTTCTGGCTATCCTTGGAATGATTATACCAGCAGCTGGTTAATCAGTACTGCGTAATTGACCACGATTGTGGCTAAAATTACTTTAAACTTGATGCTTGTATTTAAACTCTATTATATGGCGTTATTATGGTGTTTTTAAACTGTGTAAAATATCTTTAAGATGTCCTTGAGAGTGACGAACTTTGTGGTTAGTGATTGATTTTTTTTTTTAAATCCACATACCAAAAACCATGGCAGGTTGTTATTACGTTAATGGCACATTAATTATTTCAACATCTGAAATTCCGTTGCAAATAAACCATTATGATGAAAATTTGCACGAAAAAGGGAAGGACATTCCTGCGAGACCATTTTGGTTCTTGTCCTAGCTAAATGTAAGGATACCGAAATAGACAGGATGACATGGTTTGTTGAAGGTGCACGTGTTTCTGGATCTCAATAGTTAGCTTTTGATATCAAGACCTATTTAGGCCCTGGTGGTTTATATCGTTGCACATATATGACATTCGAGACACTGCGCTTTACTGGATCAAGTTGGGTTTAGATGCGCAACGAACTTTCCAACGCTGATGACAACTGATGAAGTAGTGGAAAGAGTGCGGTATATAGGAGTGATTATTGTTAGCAGACTGAGTTTCGGACCTCGCTTGGTTAAGATATCAAAGAAAATTACAATAAAAACGTGAATAGAATTTTAGGTTTAAAAATTTTGTGTGAAATAGTTCAGTTTTATAAATCTTTGGTTGCACCGCATACGACCTTTGTCTGACGGTTGTGTTCTTGCTAACAAAAGTGCAATTTGGAGACTGAGGATCGTTTTAAAAGTTGAAAAGTGTTCTGCATTTCAGACTATTCTTGACATTTAGCCAGGGCTATTTTTTGATACCAGGATTAAACCATACATAGCCATACATAACCAATGACATAGCCGCAACACAAAAAGAACGAATAATAAGTGGTTTTCTTTATCTTTATCTTTCCAAACATGCAAGTGTAACAAGCCCAACCATATACTTTATTATTCGGAAGTGTTCAATTTTGCAATAGTATGCCGAGGACCATTGTGCATGCACTGGCTCTTGCGCAATCAAAGTGGCTGTGGGTATGTGACAACTTACATGCAATAGCCAAATAACCGGAAGTTCAATTAGTGACTTATCTGAACCTATGTTAAGATATGCATGCAATGTAGTTTTGAAGTAGTCATTAACGTCGATAATGATGATGAGTTCGCTTTATTGTCAATAAACAATTATCCATTAGGCGTTTCCTATCGTGAAAGTTGAATAATATGAACTGAATGTGAATGACGTGATTCAGGTTTTGTTTGAAAGGAATATCAATACCATTAAGCATGGAATATGACATAACTCAAATGACCGCCACGGTTTCGCTTGGTAGCGTGCATCCGAGGTTTTTAATTTTCCATTATTCTTGCGCTCGGACTGATTATCGTTGATGGGAGGCTAAGCAAGCCATGGGTTTTGTTGGTATATACCTGCGGCTGAACATACCCCCGGAAGAAAAAGTCTACCGGGGTTAAATCACACGATGCCATCAAAGCAAGCTCACTCGGTAAAGAAGAATTTTGCCCCAGCTCTCCTGCTTAATCTTTAAAGTGAGTTTTTCAATTCTTGAAGGGAGCTTGATAAATTCCTCATTTTGCAGTGTGTGTCATTACGGAAACACTCATACTAAGGAAAGCAAAGCTCAGGAAAAGCTGATAAACGTATGAAAAACTATGAGTTGATGTGTATAGAGTGCTAAATGTAAAACTCTTTGTTGAATTATGGTTCGTTTAATGGATTTAAATTTTGCATCAGAGACACTAGCTCCAAAAAAATCGTTGGTACCTATTGCCAAATCAGTCACTTCTCGCTCAATATATTTCAGTGTTTTATCATTTTTAACATTCTTCAGAAAATTCACAGAACACCAGCATCCCGGCGATACATTTTTATTTATCTGACAACTAAAGCGTGTGGCATGTGCTTTACAGGGTGTGGCATGTGTTTTGCAAGAATGTGCAAGCAGGTTGATGGCACCAACAATTATTTTCCCATGCCATCAAACTGCTTGCGCATCACATAGCTACTTATGGTGCTACTTGGTGCGCGGGCAGGTTGATGGCTTCTAATTATTTTCGCACGCTATCAAACTGTTTGCGCATCGATTTTTGGGCGCAAAGCTTCCCACGCTTTTCAGCTTGGCAACTGCCAACACATGAGTTCCCGAATGGAAAATCAAAGGTTTCAGGTGTCTCCCGTAGGTTCTATGTAAAAGATAAAAAGCGTAGAATAAACGATGGAACGGGCATTCGTGATCGGACTGGAAAGCAGAACAGTGTTGTGTTTTACTTGAGTGTCATCCGAAACAAGATGAGAAAAGTGTACGTAACAAGCGTCATTAAAACATTACTAGAGCGCTGGTCTTTAAACTTAAAAAATACTTCTTGATGACAGCAGCCCAAAAGTATGCATTTCGCATGACAAATGCTCAATAACTAAAAAGTAAAAAAAATCATTCAAATTGGTTCAGCCGCTCGTCAGCTATATCACGACGGTTGAAAATATTGTTCATTTGTATGTGTAAAGTTTTAAATGTTCCATTTTTGTTACTTCCTAGGTTCCTTTCAGCGATTACAGCAACGTAACAAAAAATGAGAACATCCCTGCTAGACGCCACGCCAGCTCAAGCGATTGTACCGGTGTGTTTTTAAATCAATTGAAGTGCACATGATAAGAGTTTAATTTATTTTTCCATTTTTTCTTTCGCCGCGCCTCTTCTCTTAGTTTGTCTGGCCACCGCTGTCGACCGGCTTTTCGACTTTACACAGATCTATTTCAATGGCCGACCCCCGTCCGGGCTGGAAAATCCGTCCGCACGTACGTATTTTGGAGCAGCTTATGCTGATGTTGAATAAAAGGCGCTCGGCATCTGCTCGGATTGCAATTATCAATTTTCAGCAAGCCTTTCCAAGTCGAGTGCGTCCGAAAGGCCCGTCATTTCAATGCCGCAAACCGTGCTAGCTTATCGCAACCGTCCGACAAAACGTTACGTCCATCGCAACCGAAACAATGTACGGCGTCCATCTCCGGGCGCAAGGGTGATCTTGCTGGAACAGTGACGGACGGTTTTAGTACAACGAGTGCATCGCGCGTTCAATATGCATAGCATGGCACATAACGCTCGTTCGCGTGGTTTCTCGTTGGTGTTTCCATTCATAAGTTTCTCACCTCCCTCCGAAAGGACCAGCTGGGGACATTCGGCAGCCTTTCCTTGTGATTCATACGATCGACCTGACCGAAAATGGGGACGGAACGAATAGTGTGCAGCAGTAGTGAATTTGTCCCTATTTCCCATTCGCGTGGCCTATTTTTGTTTTGGACACTCAGTTTTTCCAACCAACCCTCGCCCACGGCGTCCACGGTGAGCATGCTAATTTGGGAAAGCCGCTCGTCGCCCTGCAAACCCCCGCACGAACGAGTCTCGGAGTTTCGCCTCCGAAAACGGTACGTCGATATCGGATATCGGTGGTGGCGCGTTCGTGACTGTGGCTTTCCGTTTCCCTCGCTGTTTGAAGCGGGTTGCTGATAGGGCCGAACGTTACGTACCGCTCGGAACACGCGGCTTGGGATGGGATTAGTAGGCGCAGGGTGCCGTACGCCGCACATGCATGGGGGAAGCATAAGAAATTGACACAGATAGGGAGAGAATTTCCCAAGTCTCCACCCCTCGTTCGCAGTTGGTGGTGGAGTGTCGGCGTGATTGTTTGTTATTTTTGCTGCCGGTTTTTAACGGTAGGGACTCGTCGGGAGTCGGTGTGTTGAGTGTCCCCAACACGCAACCGGCGGTGTTCCCCGGTGTTCAGTTCTTGGCCAACGGTCGGGCGTGCCACACATCATGCGATTTCCGCTTCCATTACGAATCTCGTGGTGAGTCTAGTGTGTTGTGTGGGGTGTGCGGACAGGAAAAGCTGGCTGGCGCGTCCTTGGGCACGCCGTCACAGTGAGGATCTAACGACCGGACTGCAGTGAAAAGAACAAAACGTTATCCAGAGAAAACCCATCGGCACGGCGGGGGAAAGTGAAGGAGCGGTGAAGCGACCGAGTGAAGAGATACTTCAGGCACAAATCCACTAACGAAGCACGTACTCGTGTCTCCGTACTCGGATTCGATCAATCCACGGCAAACCTCAGACAGTGCGGCTCGAACGCCACCTTTTGGGTTTTCCGCCTTTCTGCCAACCCGGTCGGACCAAGAAAAGGTATCTGCTCCGGGTGGTTGTTTGGCAACACAACCGCAACAACAGCTCGAGACTGTATGTGACCAACGACGAGGCTCGCCACCTCCGCCCCGCCGGAAACCACCCCCACCAGAGGTCGAAACGTGATCCGAGCGCACATTTCTGATACAGTTCCCGAAAGAAACCCGATACCGCGGCCACCCTCACCGAGACGCCAGCCCCAGCCTGCTGGTGTTCGTGCTGGTGGATGCTTCTAGTATACCTCCCCACCGTTGGAGCGGGGAGAGTGGTGCGTGCGGCGAGGTGGGGAGATCGCGGAGGAGGAGCACAGAGATAAGCGAGCGTGATAAGAAACCCGACCGTCACAAAACGGCTGCCGGTGCGACCACGATGCCGACGCCTTCGACTTCGGCTTCGGCGTCGAGCACGGTGTAAGATAGTGACGGAAGGATTTGCTACAAGGAGGACACACACCATCTGTGCCACTCGTCCCGTATCTCGGTGGGTGGGTGGTGGGTCGCGCTTGCGGCGGGGATTGCAAGGGGGGGGGGGGGGGGAGGCGGTAGACCTGCGGACTGTTTGGTGAAATTTCCCTCTCGGTAACGGGAACGAATCATCTTCTCCCCAGAACGCTACTAACCCGGGTATCAGTGAGCTTTCATCCGGCGTGCGGTGCAGAACGTGTTTTGCGCTGGGTGTGCTAGAGCGTTTTTCTCCGGACGCGACGCTTTCGGACGGAGCGCTTTTCCACGGGTCAGTTCTGTAAACGTGTGTGAGCTAGTTGTGATCGGAATTCGCGGATCGGATTTAAATTTGGGCGTTTCTGTGGGAGCTTCCGTACGGATTTTTAGGTAAGAGTGATACTGTTTTTTAAATATGTTTTTTAGTGATAAATTTGAAGGGAAACAGGCAGTGTAAGCTCGCCAACATGCTTGTTTTTCTCATTGCAACAAATTTTGAGTATACCTCGTCACATTTCGGGTTATGTTATCATCATCTGGCTATGTTGAAGTGATAATCGTTACATTAATCTCATGCACATGTTGTTACTCATAAAAGCCAAGCTACAGTGACTTATCTAAGGCGCAGATTAAGTGAAAAGGGTTTCTACGATATTCATCGAAACAAAGAATATATCGAAACAAGTGTGAAGAGTTAAGACCAAAACATTGTGAACATTTTTCCAACGGACTGTGCTACTCACGCGTTTCTCATGAAGCCTCTCATATTAATTTAATTTTACCTCGAAAACTACGGGAAATCAATAGACAGTGAAAGCAACTTTATGTGCTATTTTGTGTGGGGTTGTTTGTTGAACGCATTGAAGTTATTGAAATTGAATTCATTTTTTTTTACTCTGCCACGATCGTTAAGAAACGCACCAAGTTATAAAAGAGTACTTTTCTAACCACGGCTCAGTGAAGTTGCTAATGATAAAACTAATCGAAATAAAACACGATTAGAAACACTAAACATAAAAAATACTTTCTTCTGCATCTTCCTAACATAACACTTAAATGAACACACGCTGATTGGCAATAACATTAATTGGAAATGGAAGAAGAACGACGATCCGTCCGTTCGATTCGCTGAGAAATAGCAGCCCGGGTAATCTTTATCAGCTTGACGCTTCCCTAGCGCAGACAGATCTTTCCACGTAAACGCTGATTGAATGGAGCTGCCTGGAATTGCCTGGATAAAGATGGAACGCACGGCTGGCCGTACGTTTCGAGTGCACAGTTTATGTGAAAGACGTGCTCGAAAGGCTACACAATGATTAGTGATGTGAGCGTCGTACACGTTGCTTGGTGATAAAGCATACGAGCAGGGAAAAGCTAGAACCCAGAGCGTTGTCTTCTGGGATATAAAAATCAGCTCGCCTCAAATGCAAAATGCATCGGCCCATTTGCATAAAGCTGTTTGCCTTTGGTTGGAACTGATTCGCAATTCAAGGTTGCAACAGATGCCCAGGAATAAATTTCCGGTCTTTCAGATTTTTTTTCTGCTTATATAAAAAGTAGAGGCGTCGTGAATGACTTGTAAATACTGAAAACCAGCCATACCTATGTGAATGATATTTTTTACATTTCGTTCGTCAACAAATAAGCACAGCAAACATGTTTAAAAGATACAACACTTTTCTAACATTGACTAGAAAAGTGTTAAAACCTTTAAAAACTTAAATATGTTTTTTGTTGCACTACCCACCAAGAGATGGCGCCACTCAATCAAGTTGGCAACGAAGCATGCAGCCTATGGCTACTTTGACTATTGTGCTTTAACACTGCTTTAGCAACATCTTAAACGAATTATAGTAATCGTGACCATTTGAGGAGTTCAAGTTACTCAACAAATGGTTATCATTTTCTGCTTTAAAACAAATCCTAAACTGTGAATGATAACTTGACATTTTCACCGAAGACGTTTGCTGGGTCAACCAGTAGACATTTGGCTAAGCAATAGTCTACTGAGATCGATTCTCAACCCCAGAAAAAAACCGGATATTAATCAGCCGCTTTGTCAACCGTGAAAACCAAATTTAGACGTTCTCTACGCCGGATGTGTGGCACAAACTGTGTCTTCACATTTTCGGATACTTCACTCTCGGTCTGTCGCGCCAAACGTGATTGGCATTTCAATTCATCCGACCGTCGGTGGTGTAACGTTTCGACGTGCTCCCCTCGGGTGACAGAGCAGCTGGCAGCGTGTGGTAATTATTGTAAAGGATGTGCCAATCTAATGATCCCGTAAACGCTCAAGCACGGAAGCACGGACGTGCCCGTGCCGAGTGGCCCGAGCGAAGAATCTGCTTCCTGATTTATTACCGCTCCACTGAACGCGCTGCAGCTAGGACATACACATACCCAACCGCTCATAACGATCAAATGATGATGCTGCGAGAATCTTGGTCAATATGAGGATGAAGTCGTACATACATGCAAACAAGCAGGATGATGGTTCCACCATTCAGTTCAAACAAACTGCTCCAACATGGAATCCTTTCACACAAATCGCAAATAGTCAACGTACCGTACCGTGCCGTGGATGAAGCTGGCACTCGAGCAAGACGTCTCCCACGGCTTGATGGCGTTTGCCACGGTCAAAGCGAAGACCATGGGGCGACGGATGGAGCATTTGAAAAGTTCCTTTCCGTGCCCATTTTCCACCGCTCCCCGCTCCGCTTTCCCTGTTTCGTGCACTAGAACGACTACGGACCGTCGGAGCACAAAGATACGGACAAACTTTACTACCCCGTTTTGCTAGCTGATTGCCGTTGATAGAGGGACAGGACAGGATTTTCCTCGTTTTATTGCTTTGCACGGAGCACGGCACGCTGAGCCATGGATGGTCTCGCCGAAGAAAGAGTAACAGTAGAGGATATTTATTTACCCGCATTTATTTATATAGAGCGTGGTAATGACGATGGCGCGGCGTGCCGGGGAAACATTCCGGCCGGAGATCCCCGGGATATTATGTACAGAAATCACATGAATTGGTTTAGATCGGATTGAATTGAGCCGGGAGCCGGGACCTCGCTATATCTCCCGTTTGCCTTTACTTTCACTGTCCCTGGGTTGGTCGCGTTAAACGATGCCCCTCACGTCGACCGGGAATCCGGAAGCCATCCGTTTCGTCGGGTTCTTCGCACCCATGTGCGCAACCGGCGCGGTTTGCCCCGGGCTTTTCCCTTCGTTTGATTCCTTCTTCAAAGCAACAGAAATCGGTGGGAGTGGATGGTGTTTATCTCGCAGGAAATTATCTTCAGTATAGCAGGCAAACATCCCATAGCGGTTCGGTCACGTTCTGCACCCGAATGCTGACTAATGTTTTATTTGATTTTATTCGACTTGACCTTCCATTCCGGCGTTCCGTCTCGCGGCGCACATCCCTGTCGAAACGCGAAAATCTCACGTTTGTCTTCGTCGTGAATTTTTCCCGCGTTTCCCGAGGGTTTCTTGCTTCGCGTGCTTTGCAGGACACACACATTCGCAAAACGAGCAGTACATAACCCAGTTCCCACCGGGTACCCCGTTTTCGGGCGCGCTGTGAAAGTGTTGCAACACTGGTTTTCGCTGGATTCGCTTTCGATCTATTCGCTTCATGCCGGGTATGTTGTACGGTATGGCGTTCTGTGACGAGAAGGAGTTTTTTTTTGGCAGATGCGACTCGTGACTCCCGGGCCTCGTTTCCGGTGAATCCAGTGAAAGAGCGTGATTACACGTACACGAAATGTTCGCTGGCTTTCATGTTTGGCTGGTGTGTCAGCTGCGCACACCTTGCACAGCTTGTCGTCGTCGGCGGCGATGTGGAATCTCATTTAAACTGATTGCAGAGGGAAATCAGATGATTGCGTAATGATGTTGTGCAAAACGGCGCCCCAACGTACGGTTCGAGCATCACGGATAATCTACTGCCGAGTGTGGGTATTCGTAGGGGTCGGCTACACCGCTGGCTGCAGAATTACTCTGAAAAGCTTTCACGTGCTTCAACGAGCAAAATATTCCTAGGAAAAATAGTATTGAGCGTTCATATAGGATATTCAACGTTCTTTACTCGTTTTATCGTTCTTTTATCGATATTACATAACGTATCAACATAGCGTAGTACATAGCCAGTGCTATTTCTCACCAGGACCGAAATGATCTCCATACCAACAATATGAAAAGCGATTCGATACAAAGAATAGAATAGAACAAAATGTACCTAACCGAGGAGGTCTTGGTAGTGACACCTACTTTCACACGAACAGGAACGGTACCAACATTTCAACTGGACCTTCCCCCGTATCAAGGCCAACTGTGTGACTGTATTTATATACGTCGGAAAGAAGAAGAAAAGTAACAAATAAAAACGCTAAACATAAAATACACAAAAAAGTGTTTTAATGTAAGTTGCTGGATAGACTGCAAGTTGGATTATAGTCCTTGCTTTAGTCGCCATTAAAAATGATAGCATGCTCGAAATTGGCTTAGGACGCGTGGCTGTTGCTCTTCTGCGCAAAACACTTCGCCAATTGGCTACTGTGATCTGATATTTATTTTTCTTCTTCAATCAGTAAACAAATGTGCATCGGGATGTCAATCGAAGCTTCGTTAAAATAATCAAACATCGTTCAATGTCGTTGAATCATCGATGAATATACATTCTCTGCTCGATGCAATCTGTTTTTTGATGTTTCTTATTAACCCTGTCTTCTTAATGTTTTAAAATCGTTTGTTCATTTTGTAAAACTTTTTGTAGTAGGTTCGAAGGTTGCGTATGTCAAAACTTGTACTAAAAGCCATCCGGTGTAAAGGGTTGTTAGTTGTTCTTCTGTCTATCTATTTAAACTGCGCAGTGAAGAAGATTTTTCAGAGCTTCACCTAGTGAAGCTGGAATTTATGATGTACTTCTTTTGAACACTCTTTTTAGAAATCTGATACTTTTTGCAATCTCCAACGGAAGTTTATCGCGATGGGTAGTAGGATCGCTGGATCCTACTGGATCCCTTGCTCAACGTAATCATACTATCTCCCTACAGCAATAGGCATGTAATTTATATATGTATTTCTTTGATGCTCAGTCATCGGACCAGAGTTGGTCTAATGATTATGATTGTTGGGAAACGGTGCAATTGTCCCCAACGACCTGTCAGTAGGAGGAAGGCGCGTATTGATGGAGGATGATAACGGGAGCCGATCCGTACAGAGCGCGAAGGAGAATTTGGATGAGAGAGGAGGGTATAAAAGCCGAATGATTTTGTCATGGGTTTTCGTATGCTAGAAACGGTAAAATAGAGACGAATTTTTTTTTTGTACTGCTTGATACGATAAAAGATTCTACAAATTCATTTCCTTGAAACCGTTTTCTAACAATGATTTTATGTTATTTAAAATTTTCCCAATCTTCTATAATGAGCACGCATTCGCATCGTTCTCCAAAGCGAACCCTTCTAGGCTTTATAAATATGCAATAAATAATAAAAAAAGTAGGCCTGAAAGATCAAGTATGCGATTTGAGAGTTATTTTAGACTCTAGACTGACGATCACCGCTCATTATGACAATATTTTAACACGTGCTAACAGAACTCATGGTCTTCTATTTGAAATGTCAGGTGACCTTAATTGCTTGTTAAGCCATGTGTGATGTACGAGAGAGCTCGCATTACCATCATGAAATGGCAAATAATTTCTAAAAACTCATCCCATACTTCAATTCTACAAACAAAACAAGTTCTATCTCTTCGTTAAACCACATACACAAAATTGCACTGGACAACAGCTGTCGTTATCGCTTTGCCTGAAACAATTCCACGCAGTCCGCTAATCAATCAATATTGCCATTCTTGAACGGTCCTTCTCGACCGGGTGTACCGAAAATAATCGCAAACCTTCACGCGTGTTGGCCAGATAAGAAACTAAATCACCTTGCAGACTTACGGCGAGCGTGATCGATTATCAGGCCCGCGCTAGATATGACCCTATCGCTTCCAAGTTACTGACCCCGTACAGAGTGCGCGTGCGATAGGAGGATAGCATTGCCTTTCAACAAGATTAACCAGTCCAGGTGGGTAGTGAATGAAACATCGACTCGTCAAATCGTCATCCGATCGACACGATGAGCCCAGAAGCTCCACTGCAAGCGTTTTGTTTCACGGTGGCAATTTAATTAAATCTTTCCTACGATTAGATCAATACGGTCGGGTCGCATAGTTGACACCTAGCGCTGCAGAAAAACCAACAACGATTACACGCCGCTCAATGCAAACTGATCGCTATCAGTGGGACAAGGCGTAATTCGTTATGCCACAGAGAGGCGCGGGGGGGAGGAGGGGAAACCTTAGCCTGATAAACGATCTGTCGTCGGCAATGAGATATATGCTGATTATCATACAGATTACATAAATATTTTCGTACGCGTTCCCAACGACGGAACGATTTATGGCACTTTCAACCGGTGCAGAGAAGCGCCCTAACGCTCCCCACGTGCCGGCGGTCTCGATTCGCGATCGCGAATCGAACGGGGAGTGGCTACCGGTGTGCTGACCAGCTGCACCAGCTCCAAAAGCTGGAACACAATTAAGGCGGAGAATCGATCGCCAACGACACGATCGGTTCGCGATCGCTCGCACTTGATTTGCCGCGATACCGCGACAAAACCCCCACAGACAGCCATTAATTAGAATTACAATTAGAATTAGAGTTCCACCGCGTGCCGCGTTCAGTAGGTAGATTATGCTATAAATAACGTCAGCTGTCCCGCTGGACGTGACGCCAACACGGGGGACACTGCTGCCGCCACCCGTGCTGAATGTCGTCCGATCGCCGATCCGATCCAGTGGCCCCTTGCGACCCGCGGCGAATGGCGCCGTGTGCCCCGAAAGCGCTATCGCGGGAAACAACGGGTTGCACTGATTATCGAAGACCATGACCTTCTACCTGCGTTGCCAGCACGCTGCCAGTGCGCTGCGGCAGTGCCTCTGTCCGTCGTTCCGCAAGCTCGAGCATCTGATATCAGCCAGCCAGCCAGCCAGCCAGCCAGTCGGCCAACCAGCCGGCCAGATGTTGTCGCGTCCGGTTCGATCGTGTGGTCAACCGTGAGAGTGTTGCAGCCGCCGGTGCATATCCGGCACTGCAAACCTCCACAATGGGAATACACACCTTAGCATAGAGCGCGATATGTCGTGATGAGCGTGATTACGTACGGACAGACTCCTCCACTCCGGCCCGTTCGGTGTGCACGGGGCAAATAAATAAATATGTCACTTCCATGTGTGTTCCATTTTTTTCGTGCTTGTTTTTGTTCTCGTTTTCTTTTCCGTTTTTTTTTGCTCTCGCTGGCGTGGAAAAGGCAAGGAACGGCACGCGACACCGTAATCATGGGATAGAATATCCGGCGAAGGTTTAAGGAAATAGAATGTGAATGACGACAACAATCGCGCAGAGCCCGCGAGACAGTGTTGTGTTGTTGCTGTTTCGTTGCTTGTTTTTCATCGCTGGAAGGACTTTCCGTCAAGTGCAATCAAGGTAGCCAGCGCACGGAGTGATCTTTGACGTGTGTTCCTTTTTATCGGTGCCGTTGGGAGCTTTCGGTACGGCGCATTAATGTAAACACTCCAGCGCATAAAGTGCGTCCGAAGGTTATCATTTTATCAATATATATTTTCTCAATCAAATAGTGATACAGTTGAACGTTTTTTTTTATTTACATCCACTTTTGATACTGATAATGCAAATAACATACTTTTATGATAAAGTTTTCACTTGCGCCATTACTTGCAATTCGAGAAGTGGTAGAGCGAAATAACATTTTTGTCACAAAAGCACACTCTTTGTTTGTCCTTTATTTTGCATAATGTATAATAATATATTTATAATTTATGATTTATATTTTTTTATTTTGTTTGTCCTTTTAGATTTTCAAGATTCCTAGAATAATAAAAAATACACACATTTAATTTAATAGCTTACATACCATGCCTATGTTGATTACAGTAACAGAATAGCAAGAAACATACGTTCATTTCATAATTTCATAATTTTATGATTTTATTTCATGAGCATAGTCCATTTCAAAGCTATACGACTACCTGGTTTTTGAAAATAAAACAAAATCTTGGAGAGATATATGAAAGAAATGTAGTGAGTTGTGGTAAACAAAGAAATACTTATGTACACGTATTTACGAAAATACCTAAACAATATGTCAAGCTTATGATGCTATTGATTCGTTTGATTTTCGAATCTATAGACGCATTCAAAACGCCTATTTCCTATTTAAGCCTATTTCAGACAACGTTATTTATTTTTGAACATCTTGCGGGTGGTAGCTCAGCAATCACTATGCATAAAAATTGGCAAAAGAATGATAAAAATCGAAAGCAAAATGTATGATAAAAAGCTTCTAGAAATCATAATGTATCATAATCATTAAATCATTTTCTATTCAGAACATAAAAACTGTAAAGAAGGTGTAATAATGCATTAATAAAATCGTTCAAAAATATCGGTCATTTAAAAAGATTCTATTTTTTAAAAACAAATTTTAGGAAATTAACAAACAACGATCAAACGAAAAAGCCTCTAACAAAACCTTTACATTAAAATGGGAATTAATTGATGTTAGGTATTTTTAACAAACTTGAGTGATTGGGAAAAGGTTGATAGAATGCTTAATCATGATAAAATTCAGATTTGGTTTTTAATATAGCATTATGTTTGAAACTACAGTGCACTGAGTTTCATAATAGGCCCTTATGTGTCTCTACAAAACGAGTTGTCCCAAGTGGTTGCGTAGCTGTGTTACATGGCGAAATATCACACCTACAAAGTATAACGGCGAGGATGACATCAAAGTTGAAAAAGAAACTAAAAACAGATCAAAAATTCAACTAAGTCTACAAACACGTTCTAAGTCTCATAACAATCACTTAGCTCAACCATAAACACTACTAAAAAGTATTCACACAACACGAAGCCCTCTTCTCTGGATAGTGCAAAGTGATCTCTGGATGTTTTACTGATTTGGTTTAATATTCACTGAACGAGGTAGTCATATTAATAGATAAAAATGTTGCTAGCTTTAAATCAAAATACCTTCCGTGAAATAACATATTGCTTTGAGAAGGCAAATACTACTATGCGAGAAGGCAAATACTACTGTGATTCTTAGAATCGTATGAGGCACGAAGGGACATGATACGCGCATAAAAGACAAATTGTGTAGCCGACGTGTGAATAACTCGTACTTACCGTACCATTGATTATGTTTGTTGGTTGTTATCGAGATAAAAGCAACCATAGCCGGTTGGACAATATTCAACGTCCTCAAGCAATGATAGACGGGCATCAACGAACATCAGCTGCGGCTTGGGCGGCTGTTGCATTGAATACTGCTTTTGCTTCTTTCTCCTGCTGGTGCTTTGTATGGCATCCCCATGAGACGCCAAAACAATCGGAGGAATTAAACGATAAGGGCGCCCGAGCCCGTACACGACCACCTCACCGAGCAGGAAGTGGGCGCTTGACCGTCGTTAGGTCACAGTCAAGATGATAAACGCTGCCTTTCCTTATCGGATCACGAATGTCACGAAAAGTTAAGCACGTTGCGGTGCTTGAGCAGCAGCAACAACAACAAAAAACCCGACCGAACGCCGCGAACGGCAAATAAAATTGCTAAATTAAGTGTAATTAGATAGCGTACTCGCTTCTCGCAAGTTTGAGTGCATCGTGCCCGCTTGCTCGGAACTCGGAATGCTGAGCCGATTATTCACCCGCGGTGCGCACTGCACACGGGCGGTGTATCCGTTTGGACAGAATATGCTAATCGAGGGAGCGGTACTTAATAGCTAGGTTGCAGCTTTATACACCGAGTACAATAGTAACGTGTGTTTGATTTTCACAAGATTGTTTGATCGTAAAAATATAGAGCATAATTTGTAGAATTAGTTTTGAGTTGTTTTTTTTCCAAGGGTTTGTTCTTAAAAACATAAATTGTTGCATGGAATGTTATAACATAAATTAACAATAGTATCAATAGTAGCCAGTGCATTTTTTCTGATACATAATCTTTTTCATTTTTTTATAGACATTGAACGTTATTATTACATTAAATTCCTTATTTTTTCATATTTTTTGCTTGACTATTCGTTATTATTTTTTAAATACACTTATTTACCTGTGCGCCTTACAAACTGATTATAGTTGAAAAATATTTCGTTTCAATTTTACTAAAGCTTTCTATCATAATCTTCTTTACAAAAAAATGTAGATATTGTCTCTGCCAGAGCAAGACATTGTACCTACTTTTTGTGTGAATTACGAAAAGTGGTAAATAATTCATTAGAAATAATATATAACATATCGAATATAAAACATATCGAAAGGAATCAGGAAATTATAAACAAATATGAAGACATATATAAACAACTACCCAACAAACAACTTTAATAGACGCTTAAAGACGATTCTTATTAAATTGATTTAGATAAACCTACGCTGCAAACGTTGCTTTAAGATCCAAAACATGATTTTTCCCTTAGAAAAACATGTAGTTTTGTGGGTTCGAAAGGATGGTGTTATTCAACGTAATGGTAGGCTGTAGCTTAAAAAAAATAAAAAAAAACAAGTTTTGAAAAATTCACATATGAGCTAATGTACCTCAAATGCTATCGCTGAGCTAATGGAAACTAAGTAATGAATGTTTTTAAAATAATTTAAAAAAGGCAAAAAAGAGCAGGCAGATTTCTTGGTTTTACCATAACAAAAAAAATCTAAGTAAAAATAGGAAATGTTTCGAATTGTTTACATAGAGTAATGTCACCATATTAACCACTAATAGGACAACATCAGCACCGAAACCACTTTAACGACAACTGGACAACACCGCCGCATACATAATTGCGACGAATCGCGTCTAAATCAATTAATACGCATCGTCATTAGTCCATCAACACGCAGTCTTCCTCATACGGTAGAGATAAACTTTCCACCGTTCGTCCGCCGTCGGACCGGAAAATCTCTTATCTCCACTGTCCAGCAGCGCCCAGCAGCGCGGGTGCGAACGCACCCGCTAAGTGGAAGCAGCGTAGTGGTGGCATTAAAAATTACTTTAATTGCCCATAAATAATCACTCGATCACGATCAATCGATCGCGCCTGTTACCGTGCGTCGCGCAAACGCACGCGCTAGAGTGTGGTTTGCGCATGTGACGTGCAGCAACAGCAAAAAAAAAAGACATACAATCTGTTTTTTGCCGCCCACCTGTGCTTTAAATTCCTGTCCACACCATGACCCGGGCCCCGGCAGTGCATTGGCGCTCGATCAGCGCTCGGTGCGCATGTAGAGGCTGTACGGCCGCTCAATTTTTCAACGCGAAAGGCTTTTCAGTGTCAATGTATTTCAATCTCCTGCTATCCGTGGCGCGTGCCACCGCGCGACAGGTTGCGTCCGTCAGCTGGTTTTCTGATTATTGTTTTTTTTTCTAGTTTTTTGTTGCCATTCAGCGCTCGTTCGGACGGGTGGCGCGTGCCACACGAACCATCATCCTTCTCCGGTTCGGTTCGGTTCGTTCGGACCCGTGGACAGTGAAGCTTTCAATATTAAAGCACAACATCGCATTCCCCTCGGGGTAGAATTATTAGCGGTTTCTTCAACTCCATCGGGCGGAGCGTGCCACATGTTAAACATTGTAAATTTTGAACCCCCGTAAATGTACTTCCTGTATTTCAGGGGGGAAACGGAATAAAATCGCGCCCGCCTGTATGGGCAGGCGCGACTGACTGCTGCTGCTGGGGATAAGAACTCTCGGGGGTCTCTGAAACAAGCCCCAAAAGTGTATTTCGGGGACGGATTGCGAACAAAACACACCATTCGCCAGATTCGCCTCCCCCTTCCTCGTTTTCCCATACCCCCACGGCCCCGACCACACCAGGGGCTGGATTTGTTTTATTAGGTCAGCAACTAAATAATGTTCGTTTTCATTTTTTGGGCCAGCTGACAATGGCGATCGATTGTGAAGAATCCACATTGGTATACATCAAGTTGGATCATGTAATTAACATACTGGATTGACACATTTGTCTTTTATTTATGGCATCACACACTTTTATCTTCATTAATATGTACTAACTTACTGCCCAAATAGTCGTCAATTGGGCAAAGTCAATTGCGCTGCGTCACTCCGGCGCACAAAAATGTAGCTGAAGCTTATCGAAAGATTCGCAAAGTGAACGGAGATGATGCTTTGGGCGACCCAAGGTGTCTGGAGTGGTTTTGTAGCTTCAAAACCAGTCACTGCGACCTTGAAGACTGCTATCAAGAAAAAGGAGGCCACGGCTAAGCTTACGACCAACAACGTTCAAGGACAACTGAATTGGAAACATTGCTAACAGAAAATTATTAAAAAAAAAAACACCAGGAGAGCTATCTTTTAGTCTGGGAGTGACCTCCAACCAATTCCCAAACGTCTGCATGCTATAGGAATGTTTCTAAAACAAGGAACCATGGGTCCCTCATAAGCTGACAGCGATTAATATCGAGCGTAACCTCATTGTCCAGCCCACGTTGCATCACCGATCAAAACCTGCCTGGAAAATTATACCTGCCTCGTTTTATTTTATCGACATTAATCTATCCAATTACCATCTATTTCGTTCGACGGAACATGGATTAGCTGGCCAGCCGTTCCGGTAACACTAGGTCGTACAAACATGGCTCGATTTCTGGATTGCCTCCAAAGGCGAATAAGTTCTTTGAATAAGAAATTTGAAATTCACCTGATGAAGTCATAACAAATGATGCGAACTATGTTGCTCAACTCAACTTGTCAAGTCAAGTCAAGACGGAAAAATGCATTACTTTGTTGCGGACCTAATACAAAACTGTTCGCTCGTGGCGTTGTTCCTGTAGCTCCTTTCTCAATCTGTGGTGCGACCACTAATTATTGCGGCACGTGTCATGCGTGTGTGCGGCCAAGCAAAAACGGACGATTGTGGCGGCGATCGTGTCGCGCTGATAAAACCTCCAGAAGAGTTCCTTGAAGCGCGCGTTTGGCGCGTGCCGCCAAGAAGGTTGGCCGAGCCGAAGCGGGTGCAGTTGGGCTGGGTGGCTGGTTTCGGTTGGATTCTGTTTTGTTCTTACGCTTCGTGATTCGTACCGAACTGGCCATTCTCTTCGCGCGCACGCGCGCGCTCGCGCCGATGGGCGCGAATGCAACGCGCTACACTAGCGTACAAAACTGAAATCGGTGCAACTTTTGCGCTGGCCGATCGGTATCGTAATGCGCTGTTCACGAGCTATTGGAGTATGAAATTGAAACTTAACGATAGTTGATTCGTGGGATTACAATGGCCGAACGATTGCTTCTTGTTTGCAAGACAACGCTTTTTAGTATTATACGTTTTGCATGAAATAAATAAGATAGAAATTTTGAATACTGGATGTTTTATATGTCGATTTATAAAACTGACCAAAAACATTCAATCGCTAGCACGCGCAGCATCCATCATTCTGGACAGTTTTGTATGTCGGCGCTAAAAAAAACAAACGCAGACGCGATCTTGTGAAAGGACATGGGAGAGCGCGTAAACCATTTCCTGGTTGGAGTTGCTTTGAATGTTAACATCCCCGTCGGGCCAACCCTATCGCGATCCCCACCGAAGCGCGTTCGCGTGAATGTGATTCCAGCCCGTTTTTGCCCCGTTCGATCGTTTGATGCATATTTCCCACGGAACCATGACCCCCGGCCGAGGGGTGGAGGAGGGGCGCCCCCCAAACGGATTCCCTTGCGCAGAAGCATAGACGCAGAAAGAAAAAAAAACTAAACAAACCTTTACTTTAACGCCGATCAGACGGATTCAGCCCATCTGGTCGGGCATCGTGCGACGCACGGTCCTGTCCCATTCGCCCTTCGCGTCCCCCTTGCGGAACGGGCAATCGATCGGCAACCCCGACGAACGCGCGTTGCGCTGTTGGTACAATATTTATCACGGGAAACGCGGTTGTTCGGTCGCTCGCTGCTGCGCTGCTCCGGAGCGCGCGAGTTCAGACACGAGGGGTTATATGCAGTTAGTAATTTGAAGAAAAAAAAACACTAATTCAATCCAAACGCACGCAGGCGGATATTTAATATCCGTCCGGCAAAACACCGAGCCCCAACCCCTCCTGGATGGGAAAGAGGGGCACGTTCCGGGTGACACCAACCTGCAGCCAAGTCGTGACATTACCTCCCCTCATCGCCTAGAACAATCCCTTTCGTATCAATCTGATAACTACCCGGCACAATGGCACGCAAGCGTGTTCGCTGTGTGCGCTTAAAAGGGCCGGGAATCTATCCGTTGCCGTTTACGTAACGCGATCCGGACGCGGAAGCACAACACCGGTCCGTGGCAACGACGTTTGGCTTCGGAAGTGGAGCGCATGCTAATCGCGTCGAACGATTTTTGGTGACCGTTCAGTGCACCGATTAGTCGATGTTTTATTCATGGCGTGTCAAACATTTCGATTGTTAATTAATTTGCTAACATTGGTATATTAGTTGAATAAAAAGAATAATTGCATATTAAATGTCAATAAAAATCTATGTTTTTCAATACTTGATAAAACAAAAAACAGTCAAAGGAAAAGAACAGCAAGCGATATTTACAACAACAAGTGAGCGATTTTGAATAGTTATTTGTAATTCCCAAAATCCTGAAAATAATATTTCCAGTATCTGTTGGCTGTTGTTTTAGAAGATTTTCAACCATTGATTAATCAGTATGGAATTCCTCGTATTTTTGGAATTTAGTTTTAGACCATTTGTAGTTTTGCAGGAAAAAATATATATCTATTTAGGAAAAAGATATTGATCCTTCTCACCTATCAAACATTTTAGTTCTTATGTATAGTTCTACATCAGTAATTCGTAGACCAAAAACAATATTTATGCTGGGAAACATTTCTATGCTGAATAATTTAATGGCATTAGTCGAATGTATTGTTGAAAACGAGTTGTAACAACATAAAAAAACAAAGGAGCCTTAGAAAATGTGTATCACTGAACCCTTGATTGAGTAGCGCCATCTGTTGGCGGATAGTACAATTGAAAATGTTTAGGTTTTACGACAAAAGAAACCTTTGTGTGTCATACTGTTGTACGAATCTGTTCGAATTATATTATTTATTTTTATGTTTGAGGAAGACATTTGGAGTAAATGTGAAAATATTAATGTTCACGACCTTCACGACTAGAAGAAGTCCCTGATACTTGCCGCTCAGAAACCGAACAACATATTTAGACATTAACGAAAATCCACATGGTCTGTTTTACAGCACAAACTAGAGCAAAGATCAATGAATACAAATTGTTATTATATAAGACATCTACTTGGCACAATCAAGTTTGTAAGCACATATTTGGAGGTCACCAACGGTGGAGGTCATCACGATCTCTGCAAATATGGATCAACTTAGGACGATAACGTTTAGTGAAATGACTGAACAGATCGGATCTTTTTTGTTAAAATAGCAGAAAATTTTTCTGGTTATTTTATCGAGAAGTAAGAGATGCATTAAATCGATTTTTATCTTAACAACTAGTTCAAAATAGAGAGAGCTAGCTTAAGAGTATTTCAAGCTTACGCTAACGAAGTTGCATGTTGCATGAAAGCATCGACTTAGATACCTTTATCGTTGAGATTATAGGAGTCGTGTAAAATTTTAATAATGTTAAGCTCTGGACAAAATCGCTCTGGATCTGGACAAAATCGCAACAGAAGTGGTGATAAGGTGTTTATTGTCGCAGAACATGAATGTGGATGAGGTTATATTTCAATAAAATAACCAACAGAGTAGTTTCATACCTCTAATCCATCATATCGAACCTTGAACCTTGATGCTTGAAGCTAACGCAATAGCTGCTGGATGACTTGTATGGAAAACGTAAGAAAATAGGTTGAACGAGTAAGTAAAACTATAAGCTCGCACGGAACAACTAAAAGAGAGTTATAATAACTCCATAGACAATCACACCCACTATCAGATTCCTCAGATTCGTCGTCCCCTCCTACAACTTCATGCCAGGTGGAGTAACAAGTTTCCAAGACCGAGATTATTCACGAAAACCACAAGTCACCGGGTATTATCTATTGAGCTTTGCTACTTCAGTGTAATCGTAGCTCCGGAAGGGGTCAAATGACATCTTAATTGTCTGTCAGCGTAAAACCACATCAAAAATTGATTGAGTCTGGTTTTAGCTTTTAGTGTGCCACCGGTCGATGGAATCTCGCCGCGCACTAAGTGAACCTCATCACAGCAAACGACAATGTTTTAAACGCTCCACCGACGATCGACTGATTACTACCATTTCATAAAACGTTACAGTTTCCTGTTTACTATGGGCAGACGAGAAGTAGGCGTTGGTCGACACGGTCATATTTACAGAATGATTTTTTCAATGCATAAATTAAAAATCTCAAATATCTTAGGCGTTAATGTTTCAAATAATTATTTAAACAGGTTTCTAACCAAATGGTTATAAAAGGCATACACTGGGGTTTCGAAATAACAATTAATAATAAGTATCGAATCAAAAAGGCAACTTTCTGATGATTAAACAGTTGTTTAATCAAGGCAACCAGTTTACACCACATGGTTCTTTTCTTTCCTCCCTTTCCTCTTTTTGTACAAAAATTGTTAAGTCGTTCTAAGCTTGTTATCTAGTGTGTAAACTATTAGCAATAAGTAAGTTTTAGATGAATTTAGTATAGCGAACATTCCTTAGCATGAAGGAATAAGCCATATTCCCTCCACCAAATGCATGACGAAACCAAGAATTTAAACTATACTATTAAGGGAAATTTAAAAAGCACATCAAATCCAGCCAAACACCTAAGTTAAACAATATGCAGCCAAGGAAATCTAGAAAGTGGGTACTTTGTAACCTTATCTCATAAACAAACGATTTATTTTATCTCGAAAGTAAATCAATACTTGTTCTTAAAAAAACAGGCGTCTTTCCTATATCTTTCAAAAACTTCGCATAGGCATTGTTTGTGAGGCATCGGTAATTATTTTTATTTATTTTTATTTAGCGGTAAGACTGTCGTAGAGTCCGTATTATCAGAGCCTAAGTGCCCTGACTGACATTTCTGTTCTCAGCGCATTTCCTCCCTGTCATTTGACCTTATCCCGGGTCTGCTCGGTTGGAATCGGTAATTCTATTTTAGAATAAAACTTAGTAAACGTTGTGCTAAGTACAGTGTTTCCATCGAGACTAGGCTTGTTTTATAGTTGAAACAATAACATTAACCATAGGCAATACCAATTACGATGGTTACGATCTAAACTTCTATATTGCAAAACATGATTCCTCAGATCCGGCTAGATGATTGTGTTATTGTTCGACGGGACTAGCCTTATTAAGTTTATCTATAATAATGTTTCACCCACAAACGGGCCACCACACGATCAACAGGTTGGATTGTAGCCGACACCAAAACCCAGCAGGTGTTAAACCTGCCCGCCGGTACTTTCTTATCAGTTGGCCACATTGTGCGGCGTTCAGAGTGCCGGCGACCAGCTGATCATGGCTCTATGCTAATAAGTGCTCCCATATTGAACACACACACACACACACACACACTTGCGGGAGTGTTTCCGATTTTCATATCGTCCCCACCATGGTGCATAAATTAAAACGGTGACCGGGAGCGAAGCAGCACACCCCGCTAAATGGTGTGGTCGCGTGGCTCACGACACGAGCGGACACGAGCAAATCGACACCGGGAAGGACACACCGCGCTCGCATTGGAGCGGCTGGCTGTCTGTTCGCGCTGCGATCCCAAGGTGAGTTAATTTATGCGCCCGAATCTGGTGATAAATTCATCTCGCGTTGACTCCATTCTATCACGCGCATTAAGGACCTGTGTCTGCAAATGCCGCCCGTCAGCAACGAACGGCAGCGAAATTAATTAGCAGACTCAGTATTTTAGGCTTAATCAATTCTTAGCCGTGCAATAGGAGCCAGTGTTGAGCGGTCGGGACTAGCGGAAGGGATCGTGGGATTCCCTGTTTTACCGCCACCGGTCTTGCAGTTGGTGTGAAGTGCGTACAAAACTAGCTTGCACCGGACAAAGGTACGTCGGGGTGGTTGCTCCCTCTGGTCCAAAAATAGTTTCCCTACGACCAGTTTTGTCTGCGATCTTGTGCACTTATTTAGCGCAGCATAGTAGACGATCCGTTTGCGTGTCCCATCGGTTCGCTATCGGCTGGCGTGACGAGCGCTGCCATGAGCCAATTACGTACGTTGCGAACTGTGGTTGGCTGCATGCTTCAATAAAGAAGGATTAATCATTATCTAGCGGAGAAGAGTTATGATTTTCGAACCTAAAATGGATTTACATTTTTATATGCAGTAAGATATAGGAATGAATTTGCATAGTGTTTGAGGCATGTGGAATGCCTAGATGTCAATATCTTATGTACCATAAAACATACCATAAAACATACTGTTTTATAGTGCAACGAAAAGGTCATTTGGCTACCACAATTATACGCCTATGGTAATTAGTGATGAGTAACACAATACAAGCCTTAGAACTGATATATTTTATAATCTTACGTGCTTCAAAGGGGATCCGAAATGATGTTCGCAAAGCTGTTAACGGCCCGTCAAAGCATTAGAAACTAGGCCTTTTAATGATCATTATGTGTAGGAAAATAGACATTACTTCTGTCGACCGAATGCACCAAAGTTTCTGTCATGCATTAACCTTAATACAGTAAGTTTTTTTTTATAGAGATAGTATCTGATCCGACAGTACCAGTTAGACTGACTTTGGAGGAACAATGTAAAGAGGTCACACGAGTCGAACTCTGCTCGAATTTGTACGATCTGGGAACTTTTTTTGTCAATGTATTAGTGACTCGAGCTATGTTCGCCGAGTCTGTTTCAAGCAAAAAAGGTTATCCAGTAATAGTGTGCGTGAAGTTCGTCATCAAAAGTTCGAGTAATAACAGTGAATGTTATTGGATAATGTGCGATATTTCACGTTCCTTAGTAAAAGGTACGCCATGCAGTTTCAAGGTCTTATGAAGAGAAGCTCCACGATTCTAGAGTATTTTGATTTCTAATTGAATGACATTATAAAGTAGTGACAGACTTGTAATATTGCACATTTTTTTGAGAAGAAAACTAAGGTTATTTTCTTGTTACACGGAGCTATCCGTATATCTTGAGGTATATATTGAAGTTATAAAACTTCTACAACGCACACTAATCTCAAGCTCCGTTACTGGAAATAGATAATTTGCTTGATCTATCGTAAAGGCTAATGATGATTTGCCAACATCAATACGTTAAAGCCAACATTTTTCAATAGAGCGAGTGTAACTTAGTGCAGAATTATAGATAATGGAAGTGGTGGTTTTCAGTAGAAAAAAGGCTATTGCAGTTGGTACTTTTGTACACTTTTTAAGTTACAAATGAATGTACCAATATTTGCCAACGCGAATCACGGTTTTATTGATTATAAATTGTGTCAATTTGCTCAGAACATTATTAGAAACATATTTCTTCTTTTTTAAAACATATGACATGTAAAACATTAACATCTTCCGACAAATTGAACCATGTTTTTTGCGGCGCTGGTTTCTTACTTATCTGCCGAACTACAGACGCACATTAGCACCTGACGCATTTGTGAAACCATAGTAGAATATTGTGCACACTTTCTAAAATATCGATATAAATGCTACACAACTTGTAACTTTTGTAGAAACTATTATTATCGGTTTAAAACACACACTGCAAAACAGCGTTTATTTAGTTTAGATGTAATATTTAGGTGTTCTAGACTGTTGTGCATAGACTGATAACTAGGGAAGAGACAGTCTAGATGAGATATTTCTTTTCGGTTAGTTATATTCTGCAGTTTGTGTAGCAATGTAGCAAACTTTTCCACACGATGCTCGCTACGAGCAATATTATGAAATAAAGTACATCTTCGCCTCAAAAACGAGACTGCCAAGCACAGTCCACCTAACTGTTGAACAGCAACATCGGATCGTTGGTTTAACCGAGAATTTGAACAGGTGGTTCGTAACAAACGTGAATGCAAATGACTCGCTGGCAAGCTGCGCAACTGTAGCTATCCATTGATAGCACCGCGTAGTTGCCACTCGGCCGTGCTCTTGAAGTGGATCCAATTTTTCCTGCGGCTGCGACAATCGGCAAAGCAAAACAAAAGGTACTTGAGCGAGCAGTGGAGAGCCAACGGCGGGCCAACTGCAACAATCTGTAGCGCTTCGTCCTTATTTTCCCAATCCTAGTGGTTTCCAAGGTTCGTCCGCCGATGTTCGCTCGGTAAAGGCGAAACTATAAATAGCCCGGTACGGATAGCACAGCTGGAAGGTGGGCGATTTTCGCGCAGGAACCATTGAGAGTCGTATTTTTAGATTAGCGGACGACACAAAACCACCTATCGGCGCTAACCCGCTCGGTTGCGGAAGCCAATTCCCACAGATGGCCAACATTGACGAGTCGAGCCGACGGGGTTCGGTTGCGTCTCTGGCCGTCCGGTCCGTCCGTCCGCCTGTCTGTCCGTGTGTCAACGGTTCCCTAACCATCAATCAGCCGCTCTGACTGATGCAGATTGCGGTGTGCCACTCGGCGCTTCTGCTCAGTACACTAGGATGGCAGGGCCGTGCGAGAAGCAGTAGCAACAGCGGAGTCGATTTGGAAACTGCGTCGAAACCACGTTGTTAGTGAAATGAAATTGTTTATTGTTTGCGTTTCTCCGAGCCCTTCCAAATGATCGCCGGTGCTCGCGCGTTTTGTGACAACCCACACCTGTGACAATGAATTTAGTTAATGAAGCAACGAAGCCCGCCGCCACAGCAGGACCTCTCGGCCTATCGGATTACATGTCGGTATGAGGTAAGAAAGGGAACGCCTTGCGTGTGTGACAGAGCAGCAACCGAAAAGTGCATACGAATGACGGTTTCGCTCGTGCCGTCCGTCGCTCGCCGCACCATCTCGCACTGAGCTGAGCCGGCATGCCCTGGACATGGGATGGCCTGGATGGCGTTGGTGAAACTGGTCAAGGCTTTATTGTGGTTCGAAAATAGCTCACTGCGCCGTGCTATGCGACAGGATTTTTCTGAGATTTTTTTTTCTTCAATAAAACAACCGGTCAATGTCGTGGATTTACTCTGCGCGAATGAAATATGAAACACGAACGGAAGTACCTTGACTACATTCGCGGCACGCTTATCGCTCAATCTGCAGAACGATGGCAGCGAGTTAACAAGCGAATGGGAGTTTTAAGACACTTTTGTGGCACAACGCTCTCACCCGGTTCTTATCGTGTCGTAAATGGATCACTTACTAGCGTTTATTTGTGATTGTATCAGCCATCGCGCGTACTTACATCATCGGTCAGAAATGAGCAATAGCAACATAAACATAAACAAAACACACAACGAATTAGACAGTCGTGTTATGCTGCGTACTATGCTTTCCCCGTTCTCACGTCCCATTCTGGTTCGGATCTGGTTTTGTTTGTTTTTGTTTTGGTTATATCTAACCTGCCGCGCTTGGTATAGTATTGCGTGCAGATCGCAATTTGTGTACCGAAATACGATATCCATTGGACGATCTCGGTGTTCCCCCTTTCATTCGTATTTTTGTTTTCGTTCAGTCGTGCCCGGTTCCAAACGAGCGCTACCAAAGCGCTTTGTCTACCGATCGAAATGTTCCATGAAACCAGGAGAAACCAGGAAGTATTATTTGTTCCACATATGTTTTTTTTCTTCATACGCAGATCGCTCGCGAAAAAAACGAGCAAGCCAGAACGCCGACGGAAACGGGAAGACCGACGTTGTAAACAGAGCAGACGTGGAGCGGAACAGAAAGATAGTTCGAGAGCGCAATATTTTTCTTATTTCTAAACATTCGTGCACATTAATTGCAAAGAATACACTCTATTTATGTGTCAGTTATGTGTCAGTTGCTAAGCCTATCCTTGTGAATTTTATCCGTTTTTAGGTAATAGCAATAATTATTAATTTTGTTCATTTTGAAAATTACAAACATTCATACTTTCGAATCTCAATTCTCATTGTGTTGGGAATTTGGACAGGATTAAATCATTTAAAGTCTATGCTATTACTGATTATTCAAATTTAACCATGAAACATGACCTTTGAATTACTCGTTGTGTGTTTTGTTTATGTTTATGTTGCTGAATTTAAATTAAAAGTAATGGTTATAACGCAAATTACTTTACAGTGCGGCTCATAACTATAGCATAACTATAGCTTTTTTATATATCTGAAATACTGTTTGCATGATTCTTTTGTTTTGTTAATATCTATCAATTTTAATAGAAAAAAATAAAAAAAATCTAATCCTATGTCTTTTAAAGTATATTTTAGTATCACCATCTTTGTTCCGTTGAACAAAACTCATTTAAAAAAACTTTTTCGTACTATTTTGCGACTTGTTGTGAGTGTGAAAAAAAAACAAATAAAAATCTACTGCTTGAAGGTCGTTCAGGGTAACGCTTGTAGAATTTGATAACTACTACTGTATAATCAATTATGGCCGTTCTCAAGGGCACAATCTCATAGATCTCATACGATGATCTTATTTTCTGCAGTATAACTTTTGAAAGTAGTTTTATAAAAATGTATGGTAGATTACATCAAATTGATTTATATTAAATTTTTTACCGATTAGTTCATCTGAATTGTTTTTTCGGATAAGCACAAAATGGATATAAAAAAACTCTATTGATTACATTATTTATTATTTATCGTTATTGTTATAGATAAATGTGATGTGACACACTCAATATCTTCTTCTCTTTTATTATCAATATTTCTAAACACGTTTTGTAGTGCATGTGTAATGCTTTTATAACAGTAATTTTGTGTTTATGTTTTTGGGCGTTTGTTAGTCCAGGTGCATAGCTCATGACCTTGCTCTCCAAAGATTCTATGTTTAAGTATCAGCTAGACCTTCTCTCCTCGTGCGCAGAAATGACTATACTGCTTAGGCAATACGGACTAATAAAGCTGTAAAAAGTGAGAAATGGCAGGTTTACATCCGCATAGGGTCTTCGTCCAACTACGAAAAAGAAATTAAATGATTATTATTTTATACTTCTTAACGACATCACAATGTTAAAGACTGATAATTGCGCAAAAAAGATACAATTTAAAAACGAGGCACAAATTACAAAAAAAAAAAACAAAGTAGTAGAACATCTATGGCTACAAGTTGTTAGTAAGATCATAAAAAGAAGCATTGTAGTTTGTTTGTTGTACAGCTTAAACTCTTGTACTAAAACTTGTACACGATGTACTAATAAATTGAAGCTCTTGCAATCAGCTAATTATAATTTATTTTTCGTTCTAAATTACCATTCATTATCAAGATTATCATTTGATTGTTCGATTTAAGTTACTACCCGTAGTAGCCTGGATAGTCAAAGTCATTCCTGCGTCCGGGAAGAAAACGTTAGAGTTGAGAATTGAATTTGATTATTATTAAGTTTAAAATCTTCTCCGTTGATACAGTACAACCTTTGGCGTTCCACAACAATATTTACAATATTTAATGTACTATTTATGCTGCATGATTACTATAAGACTGCCTGTTTTGAATTAATTTCTACTTTCTTTAAAAATAAAACCCCTATTGTTTGCAACTCTTTGTTTTCGTGCAAAATCTGCGAACACATTCACCGGTATCGGTACATAAATAATTCTCGCTGCGAATGTGAGGAACATGAGCCAAAACGGTAACGAAACAACTACACAAAAAATATTGAAAACAAACTGCCACTCGCATGTCTAGACCTTCTCTCGACCCGTGCCGTTTCGTGTCGGCAGGGTGGTAGAACACACCGTGGCGGGGTGTGTGTGAGAGAGTTTTGCGCGACATGCACGCGCGGGGTGTAGAACGGGAAAGCCACCGTCACCCACCGTGCGGCCGGTAAGAACGGCGCGCAAGACAAAGCGGAAGGAAGGTTGCATATTGTTTTATCTCACTGCATCCTAGGCAGAGGCAGTAGTAGGCAATCCTACCACCACCACCAACCCGCCCACCACCCACCGGATGCTGCCACCCCGCCGATAGTGCACAGCATTCGTGCAAAGCACACCGCGGGTGAGCGTGTGTTGAGTCGCGGACTAGAACTGGGCCCGTTGTTTTTTTTTACGCTAGAAGCTTTCGGGCCGGGATAGAGGTTGGGAGGGGGTTGGGCGGGGGCTAGAGAAGCTGGCAGAACGCGCGTTGCAGTATAAATGCCGGGCACGCTTCTAACGAAAGCTCATTGCATCCGTTGTCCCTGCGGTGTTCGGTGTGTTTTCGAAGGTGCGCACGCGAAATTCCACTAATTCGTGTATTTGCTCTGGCGTTTAGTAGTTACACGGTGTGTTTGATTCTCAAAGTCGCGGTAGTCGCGTGTGCAGCACCACGAAAGCAGTCCGGATACTGTCCGTAATTTTCACCGGGTATCACGTGTGCGTGTGTGACCCGTCGTGTAAGTAGGTGAGAGTGTGTGGCGGCAAATTCTGTTCGAGCACGATCGGAAGGCGAACAGATTGGCGGCTCATCACCACCGAGGAGGAGGTTCCAGTGAGTGCGCGTGTGTGTGCGATCGATCCGGAGCCTGTGGCATGTGTACGTAACGCGGGGGGTTGTGGGGGCTGGGTGGGTCGGTGGGTGTAACGATGTTTTCCGCGAAAATGTTTATTTATCTTCCCGCCGCAGTGAGTGAGAGAGCTATTTAGTGGTAGTATCCCGCCATTATCCGTCATTACCGATGTCGCTAGTTTTTCTCGCCCGCGTTTTGCATATAAAGCGCCCTAGGGGCTGGGAAACACGTGAGCCCGGTGTTGGCCGTTCGGTTCGCGAGGTGATGGCGCTAACGACACCCCGGACGCGCCGGACACGAAATAGCGTCCGATTGGGGTTTGGGATGCACGCCGCCGTCTCATTACGAATTCGATGCATTCGATGGGGACGCTGAGCGGTGCACCGATGCATGCAGCGGACGCTGCAGCATGTGCTCCATCTAATTGTTATGCATCACTGGGAAACCGATCGGGTGATCGAATCGGGCCGTAGAACCAACAATGCACCGTGCACCAGTGACTATTGGCAGTAAAGACGCAATAGTAAGCTTTTGCTTGCACGATTCGATCAATTTAAAACACATTTTCGGAACCACGGAACATTCCGCGTGCGAAAAAGTGTGCCGGAACGATAATTCAACACGTGTTTTGTTTGGCTGGATGTGTGGTGTTAGTAAAAGTGTTAACTTAGACGGAGCTGATTACAGCTGGGCGTAAAACGTGTACTGAGAAAAAACGAGCAGAAGTAAATTTTGCAATACGTTTTTTTCTTGTAACAAAGTGGCACATGAAGCGTTAGGTTTGCTTTTAAAACAAACCCCCGGTTTATTCAACATACTTTAATTTGATTTCTCTGTACGGAATTGTTTGACATAACAAATTGCGCTGAAAAGTCCCGAGACCTTCCCTATAAAACACAAAATTATTAGTACAGAATTTAGTACAGAAAAAGTTTGCATCGTATTCTTATGATATCAGTTTCCACATTATTATATTTTCAATCATTCTAAACAATCAGTAGAAAATATGAAATCTGTTCTATCAGTGTTTCTACGGCTACAGTAGTTTAACATGGTTTCTGATGGAACGGAGTCCTTAGAACACCATTCACGACATGGCTTCGGCAGCACGACATATTTCTATGTTAACTCTATATTTTACACCTCCGCAAGTAACATAAGTTTCTTTATATCAATGGACCCAGATTGTCATGAAATTGGTATAGCTGTATATGTAGATAATACAAGTACTTATAGCACAAACCCATAAACCTATCATAAGCCCCGTGACGATTATTTAGCTTCCCGAGCAGAAACTCCAGAGAGTTTATAAGCGCAGAAAGCGATAGCTAACAAGTGAAATAAACAAAAGTGGCAAAATATAGCTGAAATTCCTTTCTATATGGGAGTGATGATTGGTTGATTTTTATTTACATCCGTTGAATGTTTCCCCTACGATAAGCGCGCGATTGCTGTATTGCATTTGATTGGCTTAGTATTGTAGTTATTTTTATCCTTTTTATTTTCATGTTGGAATGATCATGAGAGTTTTGACTAAATTATTATCTGTTTTTTATGCTTTCTTTAAAGTACTAGAAAAACTATAATTTGGGATAGAAAAGTAGAAAATGTTGAAAAATATAAACTCCAGCCTAATGCCTTGACTGTTTTAAGATCAATGGCTATAAGGATAGTTCATTTTATAGATAATTATTTGTTCCATACGGTTTTTGTCTGGTTCAATCTGAATTGAATTTTATTCATGAGCACCTTTGTCCCATTATGTGGCTCTTCGGTGTGCGACATATTATTGTAATGATTTTTTTCGTTACATTTTATATCCTATTTCGTAAGGTATAATATGTTTTTTTAGATAACATACTATTAAATTGTACGGCTTTCTTATAATGACCTGATTTTAAATGTTCCGATTTGTTCCCAAATCTTAACGATTTTTTTTTAAATCGTATATCGCAATTAAACGATTATTTTTCAATACAAATGAAGATTATTATTAAACGTATATATTTAGTCGTTGATATAGGTTTAGGTCTTGCCTTTTTTTGTTCATACTTGCGAGAATGGCAAGAGTTTGATGTGCCCTACAATTTTGAGATAGTAAAGTGAAGATTTGCTTTGTCTTTTATCGTTAATAACTGGGCCCTTTTGTTACTAACTTTATAGTTTCATTCGCCTTATTTTTTTCCTTTTTTCCCCTTCTGATTCATTTCATTCCAGGTAAATTCGTTAATTTAGAGTAACCTTCTCCACCTGACCTGACCCGTTCGTTATACTGCATGAGCATTTAGAGTGTACTTTAATTTATCACTTATAATTACGTCTGAGCATATTGTTGCATACATTTCACGCATCTCCCTTTGTGTGTGTGTGTCTGTGTTTGGTCACAACATAATCACCCCGGTTTGTACACGACTCAACATTCCAACCACCACCACCACCACCACCCCATCCGTCGTACCTTGAACCCGCAAACGCATCGTCCCAACCGGCAAAATGAAGGTTGACATTCAAAATCACGTCGATCATCTTCCGGCGCTCAACGGCATCACCGTTTCATCCACCCATGATACTCACATACTGGATGAAACATGTCTGATGGCAAGTATTATTTGTTATTCCATTGCATAAAATATACCCGCAACCGAAAAAAAAAACAGCAACGTGCAATGCAACGCAGAAAAGGTTTGCATAGTTGGCAAATTCGAATTCACCCCCCCGGGCGCTTTTGGCTTGCGGCTGCTTCAAGCACTAGGTTGCCGTGTGGCATACGGCCACACTCCAGTGTGCGGAGTGGAATTGTGTTTCTGTAAAAGTGGTTTTCAGCCTGCAGACAGTGGTGTTCACTCATTTCTTACACTTTCTTTGCCTTCTGCAATTCTATTCCAGCTGTCCAATTTGCTAACGAGAAGAAGCAACTGCATGGCTTCGAAAGCGCCTACAATCTGCGATGGAACGGGTAGCGACGATGCGAAGCTGTATGAAATTGACCGGGATTTATCGATTTCGGTTATCACCGAGTCGGACACAGAGGACGTTTTGGATCTGCTGAAGCGATTTTTCTTCAAGGTACGTGGGGAGAAAACTGATACCAATGAGCATATCAAGATGGCGCAATACGATCCTGTTGCCATAGCAACGCAGCAGGACTTGTTTGACTAAGTTATACATGTGGTCATATTCTGTAGATAATTTGAAATTTACAGTTGCCCACAAAAGACTTGGAGCATGATACGTCAATTGATTCATCAGACCTCAAATTAAATCTATAAATCGTGAAAGCGATTGTATCAAAGTATAGGATCTAATATCTAAACATAAATTATCAATAGGTCAATATTACATTGAAGAACTATAAACAAAGCTAAATTGTATATTACATGTGTTAGCTATCCCAGTATAATTTAAAATAATAATAATAACTTAATAATTTACCACTATTAGCTATCATTGTATTGATTTTAGGCTTTGTTCTTAGAGTTTTATACAATTATAAACAGAAGCATCCTGCAATTCACGGTGATTGTTATATGCTAAATAAATAAAAACAAAGCAGTAAACAGCTCTGCTGGAACAATTTATATCTGGAAAGTCCATTCTATTTTCAAACGTCCCGTGTGCCATGACTTAGTTGAGTCGTAACATTATTACGAACATTATTTGTCTTCGGCCAGACTTTTCTATGAGTTGCCGGATGCTCAGATCTCAGATCTCCACAGATACACTCGCTCATCAAACAAGGTTCATTTACAATCGAGTTGTCACACTATCCAAACTAGAACATCCAACAAGTTCTTTCCATTACAACGTACAACCGATATGCGTCATCCGACGTGCACCGTAAATCTTCCTGTTACATTCATCTCCAAACCGCACCGGGAGGTGAAATTGTAACACCGTCCCGGCCAGGAAGCTCTGGTCTACGGGCATGAATAATGCATAATGATGGAAATGTGATGAATAAAATATGAAAGGAATTCAATTTATGCAACTCGGCTCAAGCGGTGCGCCGGTGGGGCCCAATTTTTCACACCAGCAAGCCCGGGGCTGCTTTAGCATATTCGAATTCGCACCCATGCTTCGTTTTCTTTCTCTCTCTCACGTCTCCTTCCAGGATGAACCCCTCAACACGTACGTCCAGCTCGGCGAGTGCAAGGAGCTGGAAAAGTACTGTACCAAGAGCCTGGGTGAGCATTCCTCCTACAAGGCCGTCAATTCGCGGGGCGAAATTGTGGGAGTCATTCTGAACGGCACGATCATGAAACCGGTAGGTGATTTATCTTCCCGTTTTTTCGCTCTTGCCAATAAACTAAGCCAACTCGCTTTTCCCGTTTTCCTTCCCGCGCGGGCCTGATTTCCCGCACACACGCACACAAACAAAACACAGCAACCTGACGATGAGCCTCCAGCGAAGTTGGCGGCGAACTGTGCGCATCCCAAGTTTAGGAAAATCATGGCCCTCATGGACCACGTGGACGAGCTGTTCGACATCTTTGCGCTGTATCCCGATATCGATCGGTTTTTGGACTGCAAAATCATCTCGGTCGATACGCGCTACCGTGGCATGGGCATCGCGGGCATGCTGACGGACCGCACGCTGGAGTACGCGTCGCAGAACGACATCAAGCTGATACACGTCCTGTGCAGTAGCCACTTTTCGGCCCGCGTCATGGAGAAGATGAACTTCATGGAGGTGTTCCGTCTGCCGTACGCCGACTATCTGGTGGACGGGGAGCAGGTGTTCGAGCCGGAGAAGCCGCACGTGGCGCTTAGAATTCTCACCAAGCGGCTCGACCAGTAGCCGCCTGACCGCGCCTGCCGGGAGGAGATCATTCAGCGGAACAGTATTCCACTACGCGCTATTCGAACAACAGAGAGCGGAAGAGACAAAGCCGACCGGAACCGGTGGCGTGCTCAGGACATCATTCGCCGTTTGTGCAACGAGTAATAGAACGCGATTTTATTCACTCAACTGCCGCCGACGCGCAATGTCAATTAGTATCTTACACAAAACATGACACTGTAAAGTGTTGCGTTCCTGGCGTGGGAACACTTTTCGGAAGAAATTTGCATAACCGTACCCGCAACAAGTCATACTGGCATGGACATGCCGCAACTTGTGATAACGCTTGTGTTTTGAATGTGCCGCATTTGATCATTAAAGTGAACGTTAAACTTAGTTCGGTTCCATGGGAAAAGGATGCTGAGATCGTCGCAACAATGTTGCGGATATGTATGTAACAATAATCAGATAATAAATAATTATTTATATCTAGCACACACGATGGAACTAGATTCAGATTTATGTTTCACATACATTGCGGAAAGGTTAACGTTATAAAAGTAATAAGCAATAAGCACATTTCGCAGCTGATGAACACCTGATTATTTATTAACATTAACATTAACAACTAATTACTAACATAACTATAGTTCCCCGTCAAAAGTAAACATTCTTTGCAACTATGGCACAAGGCAACTGTTGGAAATTCATACAAATAAGTAAGAAATGGCAAATACCAACAAACTCAAACTTTGCAAACATTCATTCAACCGGGGCCAATGAGGCATAGCGACGCGTGTCGGTAAAATATTAGGTGAACGGACACATTTTGGCGTGACCCGAGAAACGATTTGTTTTATGGTTGAAGAGTTTTATGACCAGTTGCATTCATTTCATGCTCAATGCGGGCAAAATAATCAAATGCTAACACCAATGCTTCTTGGTGCTTGCGAGCTTGTCAACGAATTCATTACACTTGTTCATTCGATTATTGGCTGTATTGTACTGAAACATGCGCATTAATAAGTGAAGACTGGAATGTAAGTAATGGTTTTCGCATGCCTTGCGTGCATTGTGCGATGGAATATGTTTAAGGCGCGCTTGCTGTGCAAAAGTATGGATGAACTGTAATAAAAGAGAATTTTGACTTCGGTTACCCTATCATGACGAAAGCACGTACAATTTGGATTGCAAGTTAACTCTCTCATTTTAATGTACTTTTTGCATCTGTAAAGTTGTTTTAAAAATGAACTGCAATTGGAACATCATCGGCTGTTTGGTATAAATCTATCCTAGTTATATATCCCTTGCATTGTGTGACCATCTCTTCAAAAGGTGATCATTTTCTAAGCGCTGTTCACTTTCGCCAACTTGAAGAAATTGTGGATGAGCATCGAAAACAAAATTCATAAATATAGTGGAAATTTTAAACCTGTTCCGAAAACAGTGAAAAAAGATCGACACAAAATTTACAGATTATGAAAATTTGAAGGTAATTTTAAAGTCACCTTCCATAATTTTCACATTAGCTGTATACCAATATATTTCTCCTTATGGCTGTCACATTCAATTCACACATCGATTTTTGTCTTCTTTGGTCTTGTTCCACGAACTTTAAGCCTCCCGTTACTCAAGTTTTCAGCATAATAAATCTGACACTGGTACTGTAGTTTTTTCAATACATGCAATCTCAATGGATAAAATTGTGCATATTTTCATTTATTTTTCATTTATTATATTTTTTTTTACAAAAATGGATTTTGAATGCTGCTTTTAAACTACTGATTTTTAAAACGGCGAATAGTTTTCGAACAGCTTGTTGAAAATTTAACCTAATTCGAGCTTTACTCAATCAATTTTGGAATGTTATTTTCATCCCCCAACCGTTTAGGGCAGTCATGTGGTCCGGTGCGTATAAACCGTATAAAGGTCTTAAACACTACATATTGTAGGTTTAAATTTTGGCTGGACCGTTCCTCCGCAGGCAAGACTTGAATTTTAATGCTTCTATTGAATCCCAAATAGAAGTATTTTGATATTCAGTATTTTAGATCTAATGTAGTTCTAATGTTAGTTCTGATGTCGAAATGTTGAAAATATAATCTTTTAAATCATGTACAGTCATTGCTGATCAAACACCCACAAGATGTACACAGACATAATTAACGTAGATAGCAATTGGCTGCTATGCGTATGTGAATCGTTTTAAATGCGTCGTTAAACACCAAAGCCAAGCGAATGGATCAATACAATTTAAAATGTGAAGTTGTATATGGAAAAATCCAACATGTATCCCCCCATCCGGAACAGCGGCTCTGCCCCCTGTGCTGACAACTATCGACGGTGTACTGCTTACCGAGATATATTCATCCATCCTCCATGTGTTATACAGGTGTAAAAATTGCGTAGATCGTATAATGTATGTTTATCGGGTGATATAAAATCAAAAGAATTTCATTTGCATGAATGAGCAGGATCGTCTGGCATAATTGTAGTTACCTAACCATCCCACCGGAACTCGCCAATACTCTATTGCGCTGCACAATAGTGAGTACAACTCAACTCAACGTGATATTCCACAAATAGCGTCCCAAATCGATGAAAAGGTGGAAGCTGTGGAACCAGATTTAGTCTTCAGTTGATTCCGTTAACTAAATCCTCTTTTATAGTTACCATCTAGCTCTCGTGCGTGTAGGTCAAGGCGATATTGTAGTAGTTGTTGCTGCAATGTTCCAATCAAAAGGCATCATTGCATGTCTTAGTGAATATTTATGCATAAAAATATTATTACCTATAACATATACACATTTAAAATTTGCATATCTACTTTTTTCTAGCCACTTTAGAATATAAAACACTTTTCCTGTAAATTGATTAAAACTTGTTGATCTTTCGACCGGAAAATTTTGCGAGTATGTTCTGAACAAAAGCAACTTTCTTTGCATCTGTTCAAAATTGGCACAAAAATATGCTCCATACTTTCTCCATTTTTTGTTTGCTGGTGCAAGCTACTTTAAAAGAAGCTAGCGCTTAGATCAGAATGGTCTGCACAAGGCAATTTCGTGTTACAATAAAATAATTAATGATATAATAACCACAAATATATTTAGGTTCTTCTCACTTTTAAAATTTGTTTCAAGCAATAAGAAACGAGAATCAATTTTAAAGTTGATATCTACATTTGATTATTTACACAAATATAATTCTCCGCAACAACATACAATTTCCGTATGCTACCATAAGCTTTCCTTATTTAGCTTTGCCTTCATGCGCGCAATTTGCGCTTCGTTGCCATACTTCTCCGCTTCCCCCCGAACTTCTGCATGCGTGATTGCATTCTGCCGGGAGAATTCATCAAGTTGATCCCGTTTAAATGTAAACGATTTGCTGAGAAAAAAAGAAAACAAATTAGTTTATTGACATGCACATTAAAATGTAACTTCCAAAGTACCTGATCGCAACCGCTTGCAGAATGATGCCGATCAGCATGAAAATGCCGCAAAAGAGCACTATCGTCCAATTGCTCACCTTTTTGACACCTTTAATTCCGTAGTACGGTTGTTCTTCGTTGTTATAATGCATCGTATTTGCTGCCCACGGTCTATAAGTAGATGTGTTCATCAGTTTGCTTCCCGAATGCATACGTGGTCCAGCTGCTTTACGTAAACGGTGAGTGCGAGCTATTACGACGCAACTGTAAATACCTGTGAAACACCTGATTCCCAGGGTTCTTGCTTAGCGATAGCTCGTAATCATATGCAGCTCTCGTTTCGGGTTTACTAAGAACTTTATACGCTTCCAGCAGCTCAACAAACAACTTTTTATCATACTTCTCCCTACTACTAACATTCGCATCCGGATGCAGCTGAAAGATGGATAAAGAACAATGATTTAAATCACTTCTGTCAGCAGCATATAAAACAATGTTCACCTCTTTGGATAGCTGAATGAAAGCGCTTCGAACGTCTCTCGTTGAGCAATTCGGTTGTAATTTTAACACATTGTAGTGCGTTCGATGTGTATATCTGTAACGTAAGAGCGCAACATGTCAGTCAACTGATCTCGTATTCCACGATCCACTAGCATACCTCACTTGTGCCTGCAGAGCTTTGTAAACCGCATTACAGCAGGAAACTTTTAGCATGGCTTTCAGCTGTTACGTCGACTTGTGCAAGAATTGTGAGCCTTAAAAAATGATGAGGCTTTATGCTACCAACGGTATACTGATCCTTACTTCAAGAGGTCCTTTTTCCACTGGCCAAGCGGCCGTGCCTGTTGATCAGTTTCGGTTTCCTGTTATCGTGGCGAACCTCTCGTTCGGCTGTGTTGTTACGATATTTATTTATATTTTGCTATTTTTGCTTTGTTTTTGTTGAGTATGCTGTCAATTGCTATATCGAACCAAGGTTAATAGAGTCATTGAAAGAGCGCGCGTTTTGATAGCACTGCATGAAAAGCCAGTGATGTAGTCAATTTAGTTTATGTTCTTGTTTATTAATGTCTATTATTATCAGTATTTCTTCAGTTAATAAGGATTTTACAAACTTATTTTTAATATGAACAAATAGTTATTACCTTCACAGGTTCATGTATGTATGGATATTTCTTCAGGATAAATTTTAAATTTACCTATAAAAATCGATTACCTTATATATCGACCTTGGGCTTCGTGTGCTGTCAATAGAATGTCACATTTAGGCCGGTCAAAATTTTTCACAATGAAAACAAATATGATTTTCTCCGTTTACCACAGACTCCTGAAAGTACAGTAAATAGAAATAAAAATACCTGTTAGGAATCGTTATCTACTCAACTTTTAGAGCACGTATAAATTAAGATGAGGTTCTAGTCAACTTCCCGAGTTGTAACGGTGCCACGCATTGTACCATCGCACCGTAGTTCAACGCATCATCCGCTACCATCTGGTGCTATTGGCCTAGTTGTTATTTTTATCAATCAACGAGGGTTGTATTGTGAAACTGTGTTCATTGAGATCATAATCCAGCCCAAATATTCTACTACGTCTATCAGTTAGGGGAGAAACTCGAACAAAATGAATAACTACATCAAATTTATGGAGGTACTAGGCAATGTTAAGGTAAGCCGATCAAAGACCTGCAATCGGCGATGCAGTTAGTAATGCATATTTTCTATTTACAGCATTTAAAACGGACTGGCTGGGTGCTAAGAAAAGTTAAGGATTGTGAAACCGTTTCTGGTCACATGTACCGAATGGCGATGATGTCATTTTTCCTAGAAGATAGCCACGGCTTGGATAGGATTCGTGTGATGGAAATGTGTAATACCTCAACGGAAACCCGATCTGCCGCTGTAACACTATTAATATCTTACTTTTCTTTTACTTCAAGCCCTTGTCCATGATCTGGCTGAAGGAATCGTAGGTGATATAACGCCTTATTGCGGAATTTCACGAGAAGAAAAATTACTGAAGGAGTTTTCTGCTATGACGGATATAGCAAGTCTACTTGGCCCCAACAAGGACAAAATAATGGCCTTGTTCAACGTAAGGAACAACTCACATGTTAGGTAAAACAATTCGTAATACTTCGCTATCGTTGCATTTTCCAGGAGTATGAAGAGGGCCAAACTCCGGAGGCAAAGTTCGTCAAGGATCTAGACCGGCTGGACATGGTAATGCAAGCATACGAATACGAAAAACGAGATAACTGCCCCCAGCAGTTGCAGGAATTCTTCGATTCGACGGAAAACAAGTTCTCACACCCTTTGGTTGTGGACATCGTGAACGCAATAAAGCAGCAGCGAGCAAACCACGCTCCAACGGGAATGGACAACTCATGTGATAAGTAGATAGATAATGAACTGAAGTTATCAAATATAATAAACTGTGCAACCCGTATCTGTATTGTTGTTGGAGAGCCTTCACCCACAACAGATTTGCAGATTGCACCTTCGTGTTGTATGACTTTCCAAAATATCGTTTTACCTAGTCGTAATCAAGTTAGAACAACGTCAGATTGGTTAATAATGCAAATAATTAATAATCCTACATCCTGGCAATTGAGGTTAATCATTTGAACTACAATAGCTGTGTTGAACATGTCCAAACTAAAACTTGTTATCACAAAACTTCAGCAGCGGTTTTCCTCAAAACAGTGCAAGCAATCAAAACAAAAAGAAACGGCAAATCAAAATTCCGCCCATGTATTGGTGTACCTGCTCACACTACCACACCCGCAAAATTCGCTATGACGGTTTCGTTCGTTCTTCTTTGTCTTCTTCACTCCGTCTGTCATTCTTCGTTGTGTCCGTGCACGAGCGAAAGAGTGAGCATGTAAAGCGCTCTTTTTCCGATCGAACCAGAGCAATTTGATAAAAGGCAGTAGCGGTCAGAGGTGCATTGTCGGACTTCTGAAGCCAAATTTCACATTCCGAAACCGATAGACGCGATTGGCAAGCAGACGCGGTGAAACAGTGAACAAAGTGCCGAAAGGAGTGCTGCTAAATCGATCGTCCTGTCGTTTCTTGCGTGCTTCGGCAGAAAGGTACGTCCCCGAGGTGCTAAACAATCATCACTCTGGACAGGGTCCCATGATGGAACTGCATGTGTTGGACCGCATCGGAAGAGTTTGCCACGTTCATTTATACGGCATTTTAGGAAGAAAAGTGCGTCCAGTGCATCTCGAAAGGCCGATAGCGCACTTTCTTTCAATAATAATGCATCCAATAATACACACGCATGCAGCAGGCGGTGCGGAAAAGGAGAAAGAAAACCCCACTTTTCCGCGGCGTCAATTGTCACGTTTCCGACAAATGACAGTTGTCGGAAAAACGGCAAATGACAGTGCGGAAGCGCGTTTGACAGCTTGGTGTTGGTGTTGGAAATCATCGTCCCGTGCGCGAAGAGTGAAAAAGAAAAGGTTTTTTGGTTTTTATTCCTCTGCCTGGGGGACGCCTCAAAAGTGTGAATAATCGTGCAAAGTTGGGCCCGAAACCAGCGCTCCGGTGCCAAGGCGAAGCAACCCCTACCGTACGTGTCTAAAATCTGAAATCGTCCCGGTCACCTCCGTGGTTGAGTAATTAGAGCCCGAATCCTCCATCGGTTTGCGACCTGCGATCGTATTTATTTTCTACCTCTTCCTTCGCCCGCGACGTTTTACGTGTGGTTGCTTCGACAGCATTTTTCTTTTCGCTTCTCCTGTGGATTCGTGGATTTGCAACGTTTGGTGCTGCTGGATTTTGGATCCGCACGAGAGGGCTGATAAGGAACGAACAGTAGTGGTGCATCGCGGAGCGACGGAAACAACGGAACAGAAAACGGAGCAGTCCGGATCCGGCCGTCCGAAGTTGTCGTGGATGTTCTTACGTACCTTTCTCCGTGTAAATACTGCCCTATCGTACTGCGCCGCCCACACCTGCTCCACAAGGCGCTTGGAGCATATAGCTTGCGTTGCAAACATGCACTTGCCAGGCATTCTGACTGGAGACGACTGAATTAGAGTGACCTGCCGTTTGCCTGTCGATCCCTGTGTCGTGTCGTCTGCCATCATGCGTGTGTTGTCATAATCGCTTTTGTCCATCATTGTCGCTCATTCTGATGCTGCTGTTGCTGCATATACTCCCCCCCACCCCCCTCACTGCATGCGCACTGCACCGCGCACATTCGGCTACGCGGTATGGTAACGATGACCTTAAAGAGCAATATTGCCCTTTTGACTGTTGTGTTTATCACAGCTCTGCAGAAGACGCAGTCACTTATCTGCCTGGTACATAAATACACCATGTCGCTACAACACGAAGGAAATAGGAAAAGTTGTACAAATCATAACCTAAAAAGAGTCTCACCGTTGATGTCGATTGATTGGCAATGTTCCCGGATTCGAAGGTATTTGGAAGATAGGATACCCTCACAAATCATCGCTGCATGTTCCGCTCTTTCCATCCGACCGATTGTGCTATTGCTTTTTTCAAACATTATCATTCGAGCATCCTCCGTACCGTTCAGCGCTAAACCCGCTCAGTTCGTTGTAGCTGTCTTATCAAACGATCAAACTGCTCTCGTATTGGAATCTTCTGAAAGAGCTTCTCCTTTACATGTGTGTACTAGCGATCTTCACAGCTTTCGATTAACCATAGCAACCGATCGTAGCTAATCAAAAAGGTTGCGAATGAGTTTATTTTTCTCCTGGATCTAGTGTGTACTATCAGTTAATTATGTAAAGTCGCGCTGTTGGCGTATAAGACAACTAGTGCAGCTAGTTGGTTTATGTTGCTATTAAATGTTCCGATCTTCAATGCATCGTTTCATTTCTCTTTCAGTGCTGTAACGATCAAGACATGAGTGCATTGAATAAATCCGCTGGCCTAACGGAGAATGGAGGGTTACATAATGACCGCGTGGCTATACTGGACGCTGGATCACAGTACGGGAAGGTTCGTCGCTTTTCTGATAACAAACATCCCCGGGCATAGTGCTCACGTATCCGTTCCTATTTGTGTTTCTTGTCTCCGTCATCCACAGGTAATCGATCGGAAGGTGCGCGAACTCAATGTAAAATCCGATATTTTACCTCTGGAAACGTCTGCCTTAAAACTTAAAGAACTCGGCTACCGAGCAGTTGTTATATCCGGTGGACCCAACTCTGTCTACGCCGAGGATGCGCCAAAGTATGATCCAGATATTTTTAAGTTAGGCTTACCGATATTAGGTATGTGTGCCAATCTTGAATGATCATGCGAACTAGCCTGCTCAATGCGTTCCCCATCTTCTCTCGCCAACAGGTATATGCTATGGAATGCAGATTATCAACAAAGAGTTTGATGGCACCGTACAGAAAAAGGACATCCGAGAGGACGGCGAGCATACGGTAGAAGTAGAAGACAGCTGTCCACTGTTCAAGTGAGTGTGGTCGCTTTTGTAATGATCCTTTCCGGATCGATAGGAGAAATAAGAAAAGGGTCATCTCATCAGTGTGCGATGGTCTTTGATACAATTCTCCCAGAACAAACCTAAACCAGGAACAACTTTCTAGCTTGTAAGATCATTGCAGGAAGCTACACCTGGTGTAACAATCTCATTCATTCGTCAGAACATTCACCAAACCGCAGTGCTATCCCCCCGCTTAAAATAACATACGCCGTTTTGTTCCGCTCCTCTCATTTACAGCCGCTTGCAGCGTTCACAGAAGGTTTTGCTCACTCACGGCGACAGTATCGATCGGGTCGGCGGTAAATTGAAAGTGGGAGCCTACTCATCGAACCGCATCGTTGCCGCGATTTACAACGAACAGATGCGTATCTACGGCGTCCAGTTTCATCCGGAGGTAACGTACCCTGTGACATGTCGTGTGGCGTCGAACGAAGTACAGCACTTTCAGCAGCATTATCTTACGCTCATTCGCTCTTTCTCATTCCCGCAGGTCGATTTAACCGTCAATGGCAAACAGATGCTCTCTAATTTCTTGGTGGACATCGCGGGACTGCAGCCGAACTTTACGATGCACAACCGCGAGGAGGAATGTATCGCATACATTAAAGAGCACGTGGGCAATAGTAAGGTCTTGGTAAGTAGTGGAAGCCCAATGATGTCGCTAAGTGTTGCTATTAATATGACGGTTTTGTTTTCGTACTTCCTCCAGTTGCTGGTAAGCGGTGGTGTGGATTCTACCGTATGTGCTGCGTTGCTTAGACATGCCTTAAAACCGGAACAAGTAATTGCTGTCCATATCGATAATGGTAATTCGAGGAACCCTAACTTCTCCCATTCAACGCACAAAGCATGGTTTTAATATTCTCCTTTCCTTCTTATCTTACCAAAGGTTTTATGCGTCTGAACGAGAGTGCGAACGTGGAAAAGTCATTGCGCGAGCTGGGGGTGGATTTGTTCGTGAAGAATGCAATCTATAAGTTCATGAAGGGTACGACCACAATCAAACTCCCCGGTTCCTTATACAATCAGGACACGCAGATGCTGTGTCAGACGATCAGTCCGGAGGATAAGCGTAAGATCATTGGCGACGTGTTCGTGAAGGTCTCGAACGATGTGCTGCGCGAGATGAATCTGAACGCGGACGAGGTGTATCTTGCGCAGGGCACACTGCGGCCCGATCTGATCGAATCCGCCTCCGCGCTGGTAAGCGCGAAAGCCGACACGATCAAGACGCATCATAACGACACGGAGCTGATACGGAAACTGCGCGAAGCAGGACGTGTGATCGAGCCGCTGCGTGACTTCCACAAGGATGAGGTGCGACAGCTCGGCTACTCGCTGGGCCTGCCGGCTCATCTGGTCGAGAGGCATCCCTTCCCCGGTCCGGGGTTGGCCATCCGAGTGCTGTGCGCCGAGGAAGCATTCATGAAAGACTATTCAGAAACGCAGGTGAGAACAAGCGTGTGGCCGTATGATAAACCGTGTAGTCTCTAATCCGTGTCCGATTCCCCATCATCGTTCGCACAGGTAATCGTTAAAGTGATAGTGGACTATAAGAATAAGCTTGAGAAAAATCACGCATTGTTGAACCGCGTCTCCGGTACGACGACCAAGGAAGATCAGCAGCAGCTCTGCCGTATCTCTAGTAACATCAAACTGAATGCTACTCTACTGCCAATCCGAAGCGTCGGCGTGCAAGGTAAGCTTCGTATGCCTACAAGAAGGTTCGAATGCCTCTAAAATTCCTTTCCATACCTTCCATACAGGTGACAAACGTTCGTACAGCTACGCCGTTGGCCTCTCCAGCAAAGAAGTTCCCGATTGGCAAGATATGCTCTTCCTAGCGAAGCTAATCCCGCGCATTCTGCACAATGTAAATAGAGTATGCTACATCTTCGGTGACGTTGTCCAGTATCCGGTGCAAGACATTACCCACACGCTGCTCACCGAAAGTGTGGTGTGGCAGCTGCGTCAGGCAGATAACATCGTTAATAAGGTAAGAGAAGGCGAGAAACGAACACTGTTGTGATGTGATGATCGACCAATTATGCAACAACGACGAACGATAAATTTTGCAGATCCTGATGGAGCACGAGTGTATGCGTAAAATTTCTCAAATGCCTGTTATCCTGATACCGATCCATTTCGATCGGGATCCGGCGCAGAAGACACCGTCCTGCATGCGATCAGTTGTGTTGCGACCGTTCGTTACAAACGATTTCATGACCGGTGTGCCAGCGATCCCCGGAACCGACAGGTTACCGACAAATGTAAGTAGAAATACAACACCCTAGTATTAACAGTAAATGGCTCACTTGACATTATTTTGCGACCGGCGACGCAAATCTTACTCATTTGCTGTAGATTATCAAAAAAGCGGGATTTTCATAGAGCTGTGAAACTTACCTTGAGTATTATATAGGGAAAATAGTATGTTCTTTTACGTTATTTTAAATCGCTCTCTCTCTCTCTTTTGTCATGTCTCTCTCATGTCATTTTTTATATGAGGGCTGGGGCCAGTTGATGTTAGTATGGCTTAGAACTGCTTTTTGGCTTTTAATATAATATAGGCAAAAAATGTGATATGAATTTGGCCCTTTGTTCAACACAAACTAAACTTATATATTAGAGCCCGAAGCCTTGTTGTGTCGGTACTGATCGAATATAATAGTGCATTTTGTTCGTATTCTAGCAACTTTATCAATCCGTTTGATTTTCATACTAATTTCCTAAGATATCTTGTTTAGGCTATTTTAGCATAATTAACAATACAACTTCCGGAAGTTCTGGTCAGCTATTTCTGGCATTCCTGGAAGTTATTTGGTCCTATCGTGTGAATATTGGCGTCGCTAGGATATGAGTAAGACTGTTGGCGCATATTTGAATTAAGAAATTAGACTTGTCTAATATACACCGGATGGTATCTCGGATGGAGGAGATACACTTTTGAAACGAGGGATAGGAAATATGGCAGAATTATTGTTAGTTAGTTCAGTCGAGATTTGATTCTATTTCCTGTTGTACACGATTTAAATTGCTGGATAATAAAATTTAAATTGCTGGCGCCAACTCAGAGTGCCGTTATATTGTTAATGAATTTACAAATTGTGCACGATTCCAGCCAGCCCTTTTACATTGTCCCTTTATCTTATTTGCAGGTGCTACAAAAGATGGTAGACGAGTTGTCCAATATGCCGGGAATCTCGCGAGTGCTACTAGACCTGACGTCCAAACCGCCGGGCACTACCGAATGGGAATGATTCCCTTTATATCAGACATCTTCTCCTCTACTTGCACTAACTTCGCCACCAATCTGCTAACGTAATTAGATTAAACGAAGAAGTTATCACCAGCATCAATCGTTGTGTCAGCACGTCGTGTCCGTCGTGCTCACGCTGCCCTTCGCATAATTCGTTGCCGTTATTGTTGCTACCCAAAAAAAACAATGCGCTTAGCGCTAAAAACCCTATAACAATCATTATCATCATCATCATCATCATCATCATCATCACCAACACCACCACCACCACCACCACCACCATCACCAACATCAACAACTCTACCACCACCTTAGCAACAGCAGAAGAGGCAACATTAGCCTATTCTTTCCTGGTCGAAACGTGTCCCGTGCTTGCTTCGTTCGCTGTATACATATGGAGCAATTTCTGCTTTGCAGCTCTGTTCTGCGCTAACATCCACCCATTCGTTGTCTCGTTGCCCCATGGACCCGGAGTCGAAAAAAGGATTGAATTGCCATTGTTGTGTGATTGGCTATATGGCTATGATTGGCGATGTGCTACGTGTCCCCTGTATTTGCTTGTCAAATACGTCTTTCTACACAATCCAACGAGAACGCATTCGCCAAATGATACGAACTGTGGAAGCCAGCGAGAGTTTGAGAAAGTGTTTCTGTGGCTTATAGTGAGCAGTCGCAAAAATCATGTAGTGCAAGCAAACAAACCTACTAAATTTATTTTTGGGTTACAATTTGTTCGCTTTCGTCTACTATTCATAACTTTTTTATTTTCAAATGATCATAGGTTGTGCATTTTACTTCCTTTCGCGGTCTGCAAAAGTAAATCTAAAGCAGGACTTATTGTAGTATCGTAATAACTTAACGTTCTCCGCTCTGAACCAAAATTCTCAAACGAATCAAACGAAGAAGCGCGTTATGTACCCGCCAACATAGACGTGAAACTGAACAATTGAACCAGAATCACATTCAAAGGAAACAATAACGTTGTCAAGATAAAGCAACACATTCAAGTCAACATTCACCACAACCGGCTAAACATCCGTGTTTAGAATTAGCAAGCATTACACAATTCAAAGAAAAACACACACTATAACTGCAGCAGTAGCAGAAGTAATGCAGTGGTACGAACGGAACGGAACGAACGAACGAACGAACGAACGGATGTTGTGTTGTGGGCAAGTGAAGCGAAACAAGTGAAAAACAAAAAAGGCATACAGTGTGAATGCTGTCAGTGAGAGGGATTCGCTGTGCGGCATCATCATGTGAACAACAATTAATAATCCCACGCTCGTCTCTTGAACACACGCTCTGCTCTGAGGGCGAGGAAGAACACGTTTTCGGAGAGGAAAAATAAATAAAAGTCTGTAGTAGATATTTTTATTTATATGTAATATGGAAGATGAAAACCATGAAAAATAAAATTTAAAAAATCAACTCCCCCAGAGTTGTGTTTTGACGAGTTCTTTTGACAGGATCACATTCAACATTTGAACTCCCACCTCCCTCCATCAAGGCACATTTAGTAGCTCAAACGTTGACACCATGGCTGCATGGGCATGGGTCCCATGGGTGCGTACAATCTTTGTCATGTGATACTGCAATTGATTCTGGCTCCTAGCACGAAACGCTCCTATTTACATCGTTAGACACGAACCTGGCATCCAGTCTACAGCCCCCTCATAAAGCTCCTTCAACTCCAGTGGACAAGGAGACCCCCCCCCCCCCCCCTTTAAACCTGGGGAAAACCGCAGATGGAGGACTGCAACAATAGGCCAATGTTGTTGAACGTATTATAGATGTTTTGAGCCGATTGCTACTCTTAGACGATGTCAGTACGACGTACTCAACTGTGGGCGGGTCGGGAATAGAGAGAGAAAGAGAGATATCCTAGTTGTTGTGTAGCATAGGTCCAGAATGTTTCGACAATATTGACGATTTTCAGTAAAAGGGTGTCAGTCTACTGACATGTCCATCCCCCCGTGACATAGCAAATCTAATGCGCTACACAATAGTAAGGTCACCGTACAGCTTGTAGTGGTTGCCATTGTAGCGGCTCCTCCTCATGTTCTTCCACACACACTGGGTCAACAATCCACCTGAGCATATTCCTCTCGGGGAGTTCTAACGGTACTGCTGAGTTGTGTCGATACTGCTCCGGTTCAATTACGTTCTACATCTCGATAGTTGTTTTAGTACACAGTCAGATCACACAGTGACGGTCCCGAGGAATCCGAACTCGGATTCCGGATTCTAAATCCCGAATCCCGGATTCTGAATTCCGAATCCCGGATGGAATCCGGATTGCTCCGATCAGGGATTCGGCTCTGGGATTCGATTCGGATTCCATTTTCCATCACTACACGCCACCGAAGATAGTACACAACATCCACCGCTCGAGCTGGTAGTCTTGTGATCTATTCAGAACTCATATCCGAAGAAGACCACCGGACGCATCAAGGCTCGTCGCCTGATTTTGTGCGTTATTGGAGCCTTCTCGATAGTAGGAGTTTTGTGAAGCTCATAGTAGGCACGATTCCCCGGAGCGATGAGAATTGTTGTTCGATGTTACGATCGCACCGTAGTAGCAGACTCGAACCACCTCGAGATCTTCGCCGTCTATTGGTAAACTGGTCCCGAGGTGGACCCTATCAAGTTCGCCAGGTGAAGACATTATTGTGGCCCGTGAGCTCACTTGAGTATGACATCCCTGATCTGAACTCTTCTTCGTTGTCTTTAACAATTTCCCAAGGCTGTATTCATTAAACATGTAAATCATAAATGTAATATAATACTAATATTTAAAAAAAAAATCATAATAATATACTAATATTTACATACTTGCTCGATTTTTAGGTGCACAACAACTTGGTGGAAGACGCGAAACCATCGATCCATCTTCGTCTGGACGTCCCCTCTGTCTATGTCTATTGCGTATTGGGTTTCGAGGTGGAACAGAATAGCACGAAGAACATCGGAGGAAGACTATTTTTACACGTTTTTACACGTTACACTCAGTTAGAAATTTAAAAACTGAAATGACAATTTTTAAACAACACATATCTGAAACGGAGTCTGTTCTAGAGTTTCGCGGTTGGTTAATGCACTCCCGAAGGTGTCATTCTTCCGTGATGGCCAACCTATCTTTTAATATATAAAACAATCCTCATAAAAACAACCAACAAACACGTTTGTATATTTTTTCAATATTTTGTTTATTTTTTCATTATTTTCGTTTTCTTTGATCCACTGACACTTTCTCCGCAAAGTGTGTTTTCCACTAGGTTCGTCATATTCTTTCATTTGCTTTATGTTCCTCTTTTGCGTTTACGACTTCCTCTAATTCGACCGTTTTTTTTCTTTGCTTTTGCTTATTTGTTGCATTCTTTTTTTGTTTTGTTTTACTACTATTCACTCACATGCTCCCGTACCTCTGTCGGTTGAGTTGTGCTTCCTGCTGTCTGCATCCTCTTTTCTCCTTCGGTATCTGACATACTAGAGAGCAGCAGCTGCAAAGATTATTTTTGGGTAAGAAAGGTGGACTCGGCATTTAAAAAACGTAAATCCATTGGTACGTAAACGCCAAACAAACATGGTTCGGCAATAATACATCCGTGGTACTAATTGTTGTTGACTCTACTTATCGCACGCCCTACTCTCTCTCTCCCTCTCTCTTTCTCTATCTCTCTTCTTTCTCTCATCCGTCTCTTAATGTTTCCATTATGCATACAGCCTAGGTTTACTGCTAGGTGTAGCTATCTCTCGTGCGTGGCACTACTAACCTCTATATCTTGTCTGGTTTGGTTTTTGGTTCACTATTTGTTTGCTATTGGTTGTTGCGCGTTACTAACGAGTTCGCTAATTGTTTGACGCCTCCTTTTATCTTTCTTTCCTTGCTTCTATTGGGTTTTCCCACCGACAGAATCGACCAGTTTCTAACGCGTTGGCATCACCTCCGCTTGCGAGGCAAAACAAAATTGCCCCATTAATGCTATAATTTGTTAGCGTTTCGTTCTATCTTTAGTGGAATGTCACTAGTTTCGCTGCTATTGAAGTATTTCTGTATTCTTTTGTTGTTTATTTCGCTTGTCATGTGTTGTCCTGTTTAATGTGTGTACCAATGTCGCTTGAAATCAACATTTTATTTTATCTTGTTAAGCGGCGTACACACAACAGCACGTTCTAATATTCTCTCTCTCTCTCTCTCTCTCTCTCTCTCTCTCTGTCTCTCTCTAACCGCTTCCGATCACTTACTGCTTACTTTCTCACAAAACGGATTTGTCAGTGTATTTTTTGTTTCTTTTATAACATACCTGCTATTTTTGTTGTTGCTGTTATTTTCATTGTTTTTTCTCGAAGCTTACTTTGTTATGTTTTAGAAACAATGCATTCCAATCACCCGCGTATCTGGCGGGTTTAGCGCTTTTTTATCGTCTGTGTCTACTGCGATGCCACTAGTCACACTCTATGCGGTAGTACGCTGTTGTACAACTGGTAGTTATATACAAAGAATTGAATAATTTGCTGAAAATTTCCGAATTTTGTTTTTTTTTTGTTGTTGCCTGCAGATTGCACACTACCGATCGCTTAATTTTCAACCTTTACCGAAATAAAACGTGTGTATGGGTGTATTTTTGTGTATTTTTTTCAAATTTACGACGTTGTGTCCATGTGTGTAATGAAGATCTCGTCGAAGGAAATTTACCCCATTCTAAAACTCAGCCACGTAACGCGCGTAGCTGTGTGTAGTGTATCCCCACCCTTTATCCTTCATCAATATTTCAACTGTAATCGATTCCTCCCCACCCACTAGTTAGTTAGCTAATTATTACTTTAAGATAGTTTGTTTTTGTCGTTTTCTTTTTTATTTTTTATCTATTTACATATTGTCGAGTTTGTGTGCATGAGTGGTATCTATTCTTTAAATTGTTGCCTTGATTTTCGAACCGACGCGTTTTAGCTACCCTTTTTACTATATGTGGCTGTAGCAACCGTGCGCGTCTCAAGTAATTCGATTCATTTCCTTTTTCTAGCCTTTTGTCGTTTCGCCTTATATGTCCTGCGAGCTTTACCCAGCGGTTATCAATACGAAGAGTATACTTACATTCTGTTTCTGTTTTTCGTTTGTATCTGTTTCTGTTGTATAGTTTGGTTTCGCTACCTCGTCCCTCTGTCGCACGCTCCAATAATTGTTTCTTTTCGCCACGTGATCTAAAGAGGTACCAACTGGAATAGCAGTAAACAAAACAACCATCCAACTCATATGCTTGTTGGCGACGTGCGCATGGCTTTCGATTGTAGCTGGCAAAAACGTCGTCTCGATAGGATAGCATCTGCCAAAATCTTTAAAACACTTTGCAGTGGAGACACGGCTATGCTACTGCTGCTGCTGCTGCTGCTACTGTGCTTGGTGGAGTAACGAGTGTACTGTGTAGTGGTTGTAATACATCGCAAATGAATACGATTTAAAGTAACCAAAGTAGGGATCCAACAACGTCTGGCAACCTACTGGATCGAGCTCACGTCCCTCATCGCGTTCCTTCGTTTTGTTCGTTTGTCTGTTTTTGCTCTAAATTTGTTTGCTTCAAGCGGAAATAGATCGTGTTCTGCTTTTGCTTTTTTGCAGCGCCCGCTTTCGCAACTTGAATTGCCATCAATTGTTACTACTACATTTCTTAGTTCATAAAGTATTTTTTATGTTTTGTTTTGTTTTTGTTTTTACAAATTGGCAGTGCGCTTTTGTGTGTTTTTTCTTCTTTTCGGCATTATCGTTTCGCTTTGTTTGTTGTTGTTGTTGTTGTTGTTCTTGTTTCTGCTGTTTGTTTGTTTAAAGTCTATTCGCTTGCCGAACGTACTATTTAAAGAAAAGATTCTTGTGGAACAGAAAATAGGAATGCTGTAACAATCATTTTCGTTCACAGTTCGTCACAGCTGGAGCGTCGTGTGTGGTTGCATGTTGCATCATGTATTCTCAGTTTTTTTTTCTTCTTTCAATATTATCTTCTGTATATGCTGTAAGGCTAACATCGTTTCAGCTCGATTTGATTAGAAAGTTTACGATACGAATGAAGTAGGACGGGAATGTATAAGCATGATTACGATCGGCAGCAAAATCGTGATGAGCATGGCACCTCGTATGGTTGAGGCAATGCTTTGCTAAACGAAAAACAAAACGTTTCTATCCTTAGAATCACTGGCGTGTGAAATCAAACTTTGAAAACAAAGAATTGCACTTTGCGTAAGCTCACTCTGAACAACCCAGCAGAAATTTTGGCTGAGACGAAACAGTCCTGTTTTTTTTTTATAAAAAACCAAAAGCAAAAGTAGAGTGTACCAACCATGCTCAGAATAAGGAAGGATTTGAAATGCTTGTGAGCGTGGAAGTGAACGAAAAGGCGTTTTACGCTTCGCTAGAGTTAGCTAGGAAAGATCCAATTGTAACTAGCAAGCGCAATACACACGCTACAAATACGTGTCCCTACCCCACACGTGCTGAACATCTGCGCGATACGCAAAATAGTTGCGTTCTATCGAAAGGAAACAAAACTACACATACACACGGCGTTTCCGCTTCTTCACCCTTGGACGTGTTCGCGTTCACTCAACGAGCGTTGTGCTTTGGTGTGCTGGAGGATGCAGGAGTAGGTGTTGTAAGGTAAGTAGGTAGGTAGGTAGGGTGCTAGCTGGCTATCGGTCGCATGATTTACCACCTCTGAAGCGGCTGCGGCAAAAAGGCTGCGGCGGCTCGCGGGAGTTTGACCTTCCTTCCCTGCATTGGTCTTTCATCACCGGCTCCTTGGATGGGTGGTAGAAGGATTTTGATGCCTCGCTCCTGTCAGATGTGCAATAGCTGTGTGGTACAGTGGATTGCATGGGGTGTGCGTCTGTTTTTGTGTGTGTGCGTGTGACGACTGTGTGTGAGTGTAAATACGCGATCGGATATATAGAGCTATTGTGCTTAATAAATAGAGGGCGGAAATTTTGCATTTGCTTGCGCATTACTAGTTAGTATACAAAATAATTATTTCTTATTTTTTACACTCTCCGCAATGTTTTTTTTTGTTCGTTTTGTTTTTTTTGTATGCCCTCTCACTATCGCACTATTTTGCTCAAAAATCATCTTTCCTGTATTTATTGATTTTCTTTTTCTTCGCGTGTTCCTTACACTGCCTATCGGCACACCAGTCTACCCTCCTTCTTTCTTGTCTATCGGTGCTTTTATATTTGTAGCGCAAAAGCATGAAAATATTCGAAGAACTAGAACGTGTCTCACATCGATCGGATGGCAGCACGCGCAATGACTGCCTCTTGCGTCACAGGTTGTCTCACACCGCTCACTTTATGGTTCGTGCCTATTATGCACCGACTTAAGCACGCAAAAAGAGTTACGTAATCGCACCTTCACTAAACCAGTAGGGGAAACTGGTTAGACGTTTGGTTTTCGACTTTGAGGAAAAGGGAATACTACAAAATATCTGCATCTTCAATCAATTAGTACCATAGAATTTGTTACTTGATCTTGCTGACGGATTTATTTCTTTTTGGTATTTTTTTGTGTTTTGTAGATGTTTTATTTTCTGCGTGTGAGTTTGTATGTGTGTGGTTTTGTGTGGTTTTGCGTTGGTTGCATTACCCGACATATTTCATTTTACAGCTCATAACAACATGTTCATCCACTTTGGATCATTTGAAATTTTCGAGTGGTTTGCCGTTTTGATTCATAATGTTGTGCTTGTTTTTTTTTTCAATATATGCTCCGCTCCTGCTATTTTGCCGGTTATGTTTTACTACAAAGTTCTATTTTTACATACCCAGGGGGGCTTTCGTCTTCATTGGCAAAAAATTAATAATCAGAAACAACTTTTCGACGGGCTGTGTGAAACCAACGGTTGCCAATATCAAAATACAGAGAATTCTGCAAAATGTCCCCACGGTGGGGGAAAAATGGATGGAGGGTTGGAAATTAAGCTTCCAATTCGATCACCTACACCGCAGGCATAGGAAGAAACTGAAAACGATTGAACCGTGCATGCAGCACTCTGTTACGATGGCTTATGTTCTGCGTAATATTGAATGTGTTGCCAGCCAATAGGATTGCTTTCGTACGCTCTCTGTCTTCAGGTGCCGCCGATCGGTTTTGTTGTTCGTTGGCATGTCCGCGCAACCGAGTCAGAACAGAACGAGGGGGAAGAAACTCTCGTTTTGCAACAAACCCACTGTTCAACATTGCACCGAATTAAGTCCATCACTGCTGTCAACATCGTAATAATCATTAGTCCTACATTGCACCTACCCCTGCTGCTGTTGCGCCGTTCGCGCAAGACGGTTGAGTGGTTTGGAGTGGTACAAATCAGGCTTCGAGAGAGATACGCTAGATTTAATCACTATATTTCCCACCGTATAATTGGTACCATCATTACGGATAGGTCTCATTTGCTTACTCGATCTGCCGTGGGAGGAATTTTTTGGATCCTATAATAATATTATAACTTTGCAAAGTATCTGCAACTTACATTCTAAATAATTGCTCTGTTCTAGAAAATTAAACTAAATTGCCTTGCAAAAAGATTGTTTTTAATACTCTTTTCTCTTTCTCTCTCTCTCTCTCTCTCTCTCTCTCTCTCTCTCTCTCTCTCTTTCTCTTTTTCTATCTTTTTTTCTCACTTTCTAATTCTTCCTTAACTACCTTCGTACCATCATCGTTCGCCACCACAACTTAATGTGAGGTGGTGGAACAATGTTTTCGTTTATATTTCACAGTTTTATGTGAAACTTGGAACATGAGAACGCGCATACCGTCGCTGCACAAATGTACACGCGCGTTTGAACACCCATTTACACGCACACTCCTTGAACTAATGAAAGGAAACGGGAGGAAATCGGAGCGCTGTTTGGATATGAACGTACGGAACGGAAGCAAACACAAACACTCGTTGGTCCAACCACAGGAAACTGAACGCATTGCGTAGCGGCGTGATGGGAGGCATATGGCATGTGCGTGTAAATGTCCATTGCAAACGCGTATATTGGATCGCACGGCGTTCCACCACCGTGTTGTTGCACCGGATGCACCTGAGTTTCACGTAAATGTTAATGTTCACTATTAAATGTATATGCGCACGCCTTTATCTAACCGTTTAACGTTAGTTATATTACTTTTCATTATATTTATTTCGTTTTTAAAGCTCATACCAAGATTTTTTATGTTATTTTATTTCATTTTCATCCTACCGCTGTCCGCTGTCTTCTTTTATTTGATGTTTTTATTAGGTTCAATTTCTGTCCTCCGCATTTTGGATGCGCGTGACACACATACGAGTGTGTGCATGAATTTGGATGTATGTTTCAATAATTTTCAAGATATTTCAATCCTTCAACCCGATTGGCCAACATGAGCCTTTCTGCTTCGATTCAGCAGCACCGTACCACCCTTCTGGCCAGGATAATCCTCAGCAATAGGGTCTGTGGTAACTCTGGTTCACCGCAAAGTCTGTTCACACTAAGCATCTTTACCGAGCCCACTCGCTTGCGTTGATCATGTCTGTCTAAAGTTTTTATTGCTCTTTAATTTTATAATTTCCTCTGCTTTTCGGTATTCTATGTTTCGCCGTCTTCGAAGTGCAGTTATAGTGAAAAATGAAAGAATTTATGTTGTAACACATTGTAACACGGAAACCAGCATTCTGACGGAGTTAGTACCGATTATGACTCGTTTTTACGGTGATTGCTTATGTGTTGTTGCAAAATTCGACGTTTAAATTTAATCAAACGGAAAGCTCAATATACCGAGACCGATTCTAAGGGAAGAACAACTGAAATTGGCCTCTTCACACGCCACATGAACCGTCTATGAAGCTTTATGTTGATTGTTTGCATGAACAAAGGCTAACATTTTTAAAAATTATGTGGCCATTAACATAAATAAATTATTGTGAATTTAAATGTAAGTTATTGAGTCAAGGCAGCTTTTGCAAAACACAACTTCAATTATGTACAGGGCAAATTAGGAAGTTTTTTAGTCAATTGTAAAACAATCAACAATTAAAATTTAATTTAACACCGCTTTGTTTTGAATTCTGCATTGCACAGCTAGCCTTGGCACAACTTGTCACATCGTTAAGTTAAGCTAGCTGGTTAGGGGACAGATTTAATTTACTATCAACAACATCATCTTTTGATCCTCGAAAATTGGCCGGGATAGTTGGTCGATGCGGTATGGAATGTTTATCTTACACAAACAAAGGTTGCTGCCCGGAACGATGGGAATGACAGCTTCAACAAATCAGGCCATTTAATCGACAATCAATTGCCTGCGTTACTTATTACGATAAAAGCAATTAACGATCGCTTCCGAAACGGATACATCTCAGCGTTAGTAATCGACGGCGTTACCTATTTAAAGTGACATGGATCAAGACTTGCATTCGAAGATTTTTATTTTTATTTGAATCACAGTAAATGTGAAAAATCGCCCTATTTACAGTTGTTTCTGTGTTTCTGTTTTGTTTTTCCTATTGACGTATCGCTCGCTGTTCGTAACATTTATCAATAAAGACATCCATTTACTTGTGTTACCACTACTGTTATTCCATTCGCTACTTTCTTCCTCGATGGCAAGATCTTTCTACTAATCGGAACGGATGAATAATCCACTTCAAATCGATACACGTGAACCAACAACGCATCTGCTGTCGACTTCTTTTCTCCTATTGCTACGAAAGTTCGAAAAAAAGATTCAATCAACCAGGAACATATTTTATATGTCCCATACACTTTATGCGTGGAAACATATGTAAAAAAAAACCCGTAAGCCGTCATTACGCCAAACAAGAAGAAGTACGTACTCTATACGTAAGCGGAATGCGAACACGCATACATTGACTATAAGGAGTTTCGATTGGTCTTTCGAACGTGATGTTCAAACGGCGTAGGTAAACAATGTCGCAGGCTTAACCCGTCCAATACACTATAAACGTGCTTGGAAACGTTCTAAACGGTTAGCTCCAAAGTTTGGGTAGTTATTGTCTTGCGGTCAATATCAATCGGTACTTATTTAACTCGGCACCGATGCGATTTTAACAGTAATTTGCCTTGCTCGTGTTGAGGAATACTAGTCGTACCTCAAACAATTAACAATAAGGCTAACAACAAAACAGCACACAAAAGATACAATGCATATGAACACAGTCGAGAAGAGAAAAGCAGGCATGCATGGTTTGTGTACCGATTTGAAGGGAATTATCGTTCTTCACACTAAAACAAAGACTAATCGATAAAATCATAAAAGCATCGTAAAGGCAACTATTAAAAACCCGGTGCGGAATGGATTCAACTAGTTGGAGAATGCACTGCAAACTTTCCGAGTCGGATGTGACCCTAAACAAAGGTGCATACGATATTATACTGGACATCCTGTAACAACTTCGTTAACTAATCGGCACGTATGTGGTTCGCTTACGAGTAGCAATTTACAACATGAAAACAAAATCATCCACCAAACAACGAAAGAAAGATCTCCCCTCGACCTCTCTCAAGGTAGAAAACACGCCTACGTATTATTCCGGTTCTAAATTCTGACGGCGCAGCCACTAACCAGTATTATATCGCGCCGACTGCCGCCCTTTCTAGCTTCATCGTTATTGTTGTTCGCTCGCGAATAAATCGCCGGCCTCCTGAACTACCGCCGTTTCACAGATTGAAGTTTGTTGTAACAATTGCAATTATCTATAATTATGCGCGGAGCGATCCACACACCAACTATTATTCCCCACGCATCCTTGTTGGAAGGATAAGTTTGTGGTCGGCTTTACGGTACTATTTTGTCGGTTGCAAACTTTCCAAGTGACGGCATCGGGAAGTTCTGTTTTTGCTGTTGCTTTCGTTCGTAACACGGTTCTAAAAATGCTTTAACAATTGAATGCTCCTCGCTGGCGCGTTGTTCCGCTCGGCTCTTCAAGATTTTGTTATTAATTCGTTCGTTTTTTGTGTATTGGTGTGTGTGTGTGTTTGTGTGTGTATTTGTTTGTAGTTTCGTCTGATTTCTTGTTTACTTCTCCACCAACAGGCAACCACTACGGAGTTTTCAACTTCAGTTCGTCAATTAAGGAAACACGTTTTATTCCCTGACTGCCACTCATCCTTTTTACGCCCTTTTTTCTCTTTTGCTGTCCCGATAAACAGTAGCAAAGGTGTCAGACGGAGTGTAAAGTTTTAATTTGTTTAATATTGTATTAGCTGTTAAGTGTTTCCTTTTTTTGCTGTCGCTCCGTGCATACACCTGAATTGCTTCTTTATTCGTTCGAACACTTCTCAAACGGATTTGCAATCGGTACAATTTGATGCCGTAATAGTTTTAGAAGTAGTGATAGTAGTAGTAGTTGTAGTTGTAGTAGTAATAGTAGTAAAAGTAGTGTCGTAAGTAGCATTATTATTTAGCTTAATAATGGTAGTAGTAGTAATAGCATTAGTGGTAGCATTAGTTGTATCGCTTGTTGTGGTTGCTGTTGTTGTTGTTTTGGTTAAAATTGCTGTTGATGTTGTAGTGGTAGTTGAACAATTGTTGACCTTACAGCAGAAAGCCGCTCTAACCCACGATTACCGACTATCGCGAGCAGAGCGCGGCCGTCCCTAACTGGAGGTCGAGGCGATTGGTGACACGGGCGATAGGGGACTTCGGGCGGAGTCTCGCGGACAACCGGAGAGCGTTATCACCAGCTTCCGGGAGCCGGCGTGGTCACGATGTTCGCACAGCCAAACACCCTGCCACGTACCGAGTGACAGTTTGCCGTCGGTGATTGGGATTGTCAGTGAACTTCCAAGGAAGCAGGCTTTAACGTGAGCGGGCTGCAAAGCAAAACAAAAGCGATTGCATTAGTAGAAACATTCGTGAAACCGCGAATGTGTTGAACGGTGTCAAAACTGTATCTACCATGTCATCTGGACCTTCGCATGAATGCCTGTACGGTAGGCCTTCGGGCACTATTTTGTTTAACATCATTTCCATATCGTCCCTAAAATTACACATATACGCATGTTAGAAGAAGGTAGAGAGCACTTTTCAGTTGTTTTTCGAGAAAATAAAAGAATACCGAGTTGACCAGCGTTCCTTTCTCTCACGGCAACAAATTAGGCAGCATTATTCTGTAGCAACTTACCGTACATCTGGATCCCAACTTTCATTTAACGCTAAGCTGGCTGATGTGTGCAAAACTGCAAAAGAGAAGCAAAGACATTTTCGGTAAGTTGATAGTCTGGATATAATTCCTTTCCGTATGTATGTTTGCCAACGAATGGATCAACAAAATACGAAAATTTGCAGGAAGTTTTGCTACGATATGTGGACAACGATCTCAATATAGGAAAGCAATATAGGAAATTATATAAGCGAAAGTATATTACAATTCTATTTTGTTTTCCACAGTCCGTAACATTACTATATGACTGCCTGTTTTTTATAATAAAACGAAAACTAAAAGAAATAGAGTGATGTTCTACTAAGTTGTAGTCAATAGAAATATGTCTTTCTATGTTTTATGCCCATTTTTACAAACACTTTTTGTAATTGTTATCCCTGTGGACAAATTTGCTCCATGCCACATAACTATAAGACTACTGAGGAAAAATCGTGTTTATATAAAAACCGACTTAATATTAGTTAAAGGTAGCGACCCAAATAGATCCCCCCACACCAAAATTGATACATCACTGGAAGCCAAGTTCGGCAAATGTGATGAAAATACTTACCATCCATTCAGCAGCAATTAAAAATTGTCCTTTGTTAATATTCCAATACCGATTAGCTTTGAACTAACGTAAAAAAACATTAAATTTCCATTTGAACAGCTTGACTGTCAAGCGACTGCTCAAATTCGGTTTCCAGTGATGTATCAATTTTGGTATGGGGGAAGGGGATTTTTTTGTGTCGCCACCGTTTCGTCTATATCTCGATTCCTATCTCTTTCATGAATTTTATCATTTTTTTGCATAGTTTCACCGGATTTACCTTTCCATTAGCTTTTCCCAAGATATACTTCCATGTAACTCTCTATGCGCCTTGATATTTTACATTAGAATATTTTATGAATTCTTATTACAATCTATGCAGATTAATTTTTCCCCTAAGCGATCTTTAATTTCGTAGACATATTTTGTAACGATTGTTGTAACTGAACCATAACCCCTTGTCATGCAGTTTTAAGGATCGGAATACGAAATTTCACGTATTTTATTATTTTTTCGCATGTTTTGGTTCTAATTTTTGTCATAGTTCTGAAACGACCATTAAGCCATGCATAGTAAAATAATTAGTAAAATTAGTAATACTACAACTTCACTTTTATCTACATCTGCCAGTTTTCGTTTTATTAATAAAAGATAGGTGGTCGTATAATTATGTTTAATTATGACTGTATTATGACAAATTGGACTACTGTTTGGCTAAAATATGTAAAAACGAAGGCCACTGCGCACCATATCGTAGCTAACTTAAAATTGTAGTGTTTTCCAGATTCTTAATAAAATAATTTTTCCTTTACTTTTCTGTTATTATTAGTTATAAGTTTATAGCTTCCAAACCATGCCAAGACGAACTATTGTGCTATTGGATCACTACAAACACAATATAGAATTAAACCAATGCTACCGTATTGTTAGTGTTATCAATACATTGGAAAAGCTACCGGATCCATATGTCAATTTAGTTCATAGGTGAAATATAAACTCTATGTTTTGTTAAATAAATTGACTTCAACGGTTGCATAAATTTTTGAAACTTTGTCTGAAAGATAAAGTTCACTAGAAAAGCAAACAAGTTTACAATTCGCTTGCTTTATAAGACAGTTTTACTCAATTTGATTTTCCTGATTAAGTAAATTGGTTAGTGGTTCTAGAAAATAAAAATTACCCATTACGTTACAGTGCATTCCATGCCGAGCCGCTACGACACACATTGCCATAATCATTTCTCACAAATGTAGGTGAACGTAAAACAGCGCGACGTCAAGATAATCGATTGAAATGCAACCATAATGTCGTGATCTTCTTCAGTGTTGGCTGTAAGTACCGCAAATGTATTGTACAGCGACCCACTCGGCCGGCCGACGCTGAAATATATCGTGGCGCGCACTCTTCGCTATAAGAAGGCACACACCAAGCAGCAGCTGGCCTATTTCTGCAACGTCGCGTGTTTCTATGCGTTTTGTCATGATGCAAAGGGGTGGAATGGGAGGAGGTTCATGACGATTAATAGATTAGCGAACGCGCGTTTTTACACCCCGACGAGCCCCTCCGTTGCACAGGATCGTTGAAATCGCACACAAATAACGTTGTGGCGGTAACTCGGAGAAAGCCGCCACATATATCCGCAAAAGGGGCAGGCTGGTTGCTGTCTGCTCACACATACTTCCGCAAGCAATCAACTAAATGGTGATATTTGAAACCAGCGTAATGTGATTACGGTGCGACCGGCACCGATTTGCTGCACAAATTGGTAAATTTGTTGCATTTTTTAGCGAACAGAGCAAGTTTCTACTAATTTGTCAAGCTCACGAATATGACCAGCGTTGCAAAAGTGGGCGATCTTTAATCTATCCTTTTCTAAGTACACTTTTTTCGGTACAATGATCACTTGAGTGAGTGAGATTTGTGTATAAATGAAAATATCTTAAAAAAATAAATGTGGAATTGTGTATCCGTGACGATGAATATAGTGTGGATTTAAAAACTTTTCAGATTCATAACAATTGTGTAGTTTAAAATTGAAGATCCACCAAAATTGCGAGCCAAATCCTAGCAATCTATAGTTATAGCACCCTAAACACTCTGAGTAGAACCATTAACTCCTTGACGTCAATCAATAAAAGCTTCTTAAGTCATTAATCAAGAACGGGCGTGTTTAACGAACTTTTTTATTGCATAATTGTTTAATAACAGTGCTTAAGCAACATTAATCCATACCATTATCTTCTCTTTCGCTCATTATATATCAACTGCTATTTTATGATCGCTCCACGAACATACCGTTGCTATTGATCCGTCCCACCCGGCAGCATTAACAATAATAACTCATCGTGGGATCAAGCTAAAACAATTTTAATTAACAATAAATGCTTAATTATTCTACTTCTCCCACAGTTTCCACCCGCTTCACCATAGTCGCCACTATGACCAACACAACAGCCTATTTGAATTTCATTCCCATTTCAGCGCGAAAGTCTGCTACCCTCCCACACGATGTGTATTGCTGAAACACATCAAACGGCTGATGATGCACTACCTAGAGGTATTTTTCATTAAACTTCCCGTGTTCTGTGCACTGGACATCCCGCACACAGGCGTTTCCCACGGTGCCTCCTTTTGCCACCGAAAAACGTGCTCCATCCATCCCGTCCGGTGGGTCATTTTATACATGACCTACCGAGTAGCCGAGCTCCTGGTACGGGAGCTCTTTTTCAGCCGACAATGCAAGTGTGCAAGCGCAAGTGCCCGTTCCCGTCCCTGCGATGGCATCGGCACAACAAGTTATAAAACCGGAACCGGAACTGATGCCGATGCTGCCACTAGCTCTGGCTGCACAGGCGGTTGGTGAGTTATTGAGAATATTCGTGACTCGTTGATGGCGCTGAACATGCTGTCGTCGTTTTGGTTAGTTCGCTTCCACTACGATCCTTCTTCAGATGTTCGTTGTCTACGTTTGGAGATAAAAATTCCACTGCCAATATCAAAGACTTGCAGGCAAACAGAAGGAAAAACTGATACATCAATGAAGGAGCTACTTCTTGCACGCGCTCGTAGCAGGAAGTTAGAGTGGAAAAGTCAAATTTAATTATCGACAAATAAAACAACCCAGACCATCAGCAGTCTCCAGGCGATGACACCAGGTTTTAGTCGTAAGATTCGTCAGTTCAGCAAATCGTCATTGCACACAGTTTAGCGGGATAGGCATAAAATGCAAAAGTGATCCTGATGGTGTTGATATAAAAACCTTGAATATCTACACAATGGGTATACGATTGAGGCGTACAAATTAAGAATGTAACATTTGAAAAAAAAAATATTCATTTTAATTTTAATCAAAAACTTCTCAATCAAACTTCAACTGAATTGAAGTCGTTTTACGAATGAACCAGCTGAATTGCATATTATTAGAGATTAAATTGGAGTGTTAAAACATAATATAAGTCAAAGATTCTAATTGATTCGAAGAACCGTCACCGAAACGGAATCGAATTTGAAAAAGTGCAGAATTGACTCATAAATAAGATATCATAACAAATAAAGTCTAGCTATCTAGAGATTGAGAATCTTTAAAAAAGACTGCAATTGATTTGTTTTGATTTTTTGTTTCGTAATTGGCACAAAATGCTTGACTTTTATGCCTTCATTCCTAGATAATGACTGTTAACCGACAAATTTACATCACAGTTCTTCATAATCACCGGTAATGTAGAATAACAACTTAAATGGAACATCATGTTTTATTTAAGAACCCTACCTAAACCATCACCCTTTGAACTCGGTTGCGGTTGGTACCGTCAATAAAAGAAAAATATTCGAAATCATATTTATTTAGTAATTCATTTGAAAAAAAAAATATGTGTACAAGAAATATCACCCTATTTGGAAGAATTCCTATGATAATAGTGATATGATAATATATCCCAGATAGATCATAGATATCATATTTATCATCAATATTTGGCGTTACTTCATATTTAATATTTAAATAAACCTTTAACAGTAGGTTAATGATACAAGAGACTTGCAAAGTAAACAACGTTGTTCAACTTTCAATATGTGCTTACATTACAAAAATCTAAATGGCAGTGTTTCCGATCCAGCAAAAAAATACTTCAATGTATGCATGTATGCATTCAAGTACATAGAAAAAGCGTACCTTAACTTCATATAAAAAAAACTCTGGACATATTTGCATGATTTCCGATTTAGCTTACGAATTAAGGTTTATTGTTTAGGTACAATTACTGCTCACGATGTATTTAAAAGCAATTTTAACAGTTGAACACTTCTTACAGGTTCAATAAACTAAGCATTGGTAAACTTTCATAAAATAGAACCCATTGAACACTTTTTTACACGATTTGGTTCATTATAATTGTTTTTAATTCAATTTAATCTAATTTTCGATTGTATTTTTAATCCTATGCTCGCCATTGGTGAGCTGTCACCAAAAAATATCTGTTTTGCCAGGTCATTGGTGAGATATCTGTTAAAATCTAAACATAACGAATACAAAATTGCACATCAAACAATAGAGCCCGAGTGGTTTGTAAATAAATCAACTTTTTTAAATAGATCATGCATAGTAATTTAGGATCTTAGAGATCTTAAATAATAAATCTTTATCACATGTTTTGAGATTCATTATACTTCAAAAATTCTTGAATTTTTAGAGATTTATATTAATCTTAATTTATGTGTCTATGGAAAATATCTTACATTTCTGCACCTGTAGTTTTATACAATTAATGTCCAAACATCCAATGCTTGATAAAATGAGTTAAATTTAATTTGTATTTAATTTTATAAAGCACGCGATACATAGGCGTACAAATTTAATGTTGTTTGTCATTCAGTTGGTTCGTTACTTAGTTGAGCATAAAGATATGTCTAATAAGTACGTTGTCGATGAGATTTGACTCTTCTGAGTATATACGTCCTATTTTAGGAAATATAACCAGCAGAGCACTTTCGAGGCCTGCTGCGTTGAGGCCTTCTGAAGTATGCTTCTGAAGTACGGATAATCGTTGATTCTGAGAAGCTTTTTTTCTCAAAATTCAAGAATCGTCGTAGAAATCTTCTGAGAATTTGATTTTTCTAGAGATTCATGGATCATCAAAAACTTTATATGAGATTTATAAAGATTTACAAATCTTTTAAAGTTCATACATCATCAGACTAGGATGTGCATGATGCAAAGATGGTTAATGAACGAACACTGGTCAATAAATAAGAACATTATCTGCGTACTTCTACCTGTTGCTTTTACTCTTCCGTGGAAGGACCTGTCGATTGATCAGCTCCTACACCGTTAATAACTAATTATCAAATAGTATATCTCAGAAATGTTCCGATGGCTTCAACTCATCAGACATGAAGGCTGAAGGCTATAATAGTTAGTAGAAAGGGGCGACCCAGTGGCAAAGGCACCGATCTTCATACGCGGCAGGATCAGTACCAAAATACCACCTGGACTGTATCCCCCTGGCATGCAGTGAATATCCGGCTAATATCCCCAATAATGTATTGTGATTCATATGCTCCTGATTGAGATGCAACGGCGTTTTTTTGTTTTATACCATGCAAGTTGTATCAATCGATACTAAGAAGAACCGTATATTATGAATGATTTGACAATTTCAAATAGATTATATTGAAACAATACTTTAATTCGAACAACATTTGCATACTCAAATTCATACGCACGAACTGTTAACGAACTGATACGCACGATGGATAAGTGTTGCAGAGAAAAAAAAGTTCTACACAGTGTCTGTAAGATAGTATTACCCGGGAAGCACGGCCAACCACGGCCAGCGAAAACAGTGCATTAATGCCACATGTAAATGGCACAATGTAAACGAGCAGCAAAACGACAATGTAAAGGGGAAAGGAAGTTGTTTACAACACACTCGTTTCACTTGACCACCACGCGCGCGCGCTCTCTTTCTCTCTCTCTCTCTCTCTCTCACACACACACACACACACTTGGAGGCATTTGCGTGGTTAATTGCATGGACACAGAAGAAACCCCTCTGGGAAACGGGAAATTCCACATTCGTAAGGATGCGCGTCGATCCCTCCTGACCGCCCACCACACGCTCGCAACACGTTGCGCGCCCACCACCCACTCCTGCCCACGCGCGGCAAGGCTTCTCATTCATTCATGATTCTTTGCATTCTACGAATGCCTACCTTACTAGCTAGGCGTACTTGCTGTACGCCACAAAAGAGATACATTCATTTGCTCGCCCACTCAGCCCCTCCCCGGCCGATTCTTCCCGAGCTAGCCACTCGGGAGGGTGGTGGTGGTTCACCACTTGTTCACTCACTCACTTTCCGTGCGGTACGCATTTCGTACGCGGCCCGCCCCCTTCGGCGAGTTCTGCGCCACGAGCGGAAGCTCTACTACTTCCTCCCGGCGGAAGTGGCCACTACCGGTGGTGTGGTGTCATAGATGTGTGCGGTTTAATGCGACATGAAAGCGTCCTTGCATGTGCTGCCGTTGTCCATCATTCACCGCACGCTTGGAGTGCTGCTCCGCATCCGTTGCAATCAATGCACAGAATGCAGCAGCAGCAGCAGCACCATTACCACCACGCGCCCACATATTGAACGGAGATGGTAAAACCGGCAACACAATGTACCGAACAGCCGCTACTGCCGCGTAAAGCAAAATCATCGTCAGTTTACCTTCGTAAGGATATTGTCCCGTTTTGGTAAAGGGTTGTGTTGTGTAGCAAACACCACAACAACCACAACAGCTAACGTATAATCCGCAACTAAGAATCCTAGTTCTGGATGCTGCAAGCATATGTATACAGCACAAGCAGCCTTCTGAGATGTTAAATTTTAAAAAGGATTTTGATTATTTTACGTAATTTACGTAATCTTTGCACTGTATTGTCAAGATTCGTTACTAGTAATGTACAAAGGAGCACTGTTGTGCCCGTGCTGAAATGTGTAGCTAACAGACACCCAACCTGTGCTGAACCGAAGCCAACAAAAGGATAATTTTTCAGTCCGACTCTATTCATCTCCGTCGCACGATCTCTCCGTCCGCCACGTTGATGATGCAGGGACGCGTTGTGTCCTCCCCATAAGTTCTCTCACTTCGTTCAACGACACTGCATCTTCACTCTCACTGCTTTCTCAAGATTTCTCGCGTGTGCTCCGTTTGAGTTTTCTAACATCTCCACCGCTACGCTGCTGCTCTACGCCTGCAGTACGTAGGCTCGCGCTCTGCCCGCTACGGAGCGCCGCCCGACGGCCGGCTTCCCACCACGATAAAATTGCGGCCCGGTTTGCTCCAAAATAACGCCGCACACCGGGGAAGGAACTAATTGAAGCAGTTGTGTTTCGTGACCGTCGCATGTTATATTGGATAGCAGAGCGGATTTTCGAAAGAAAAACGCCCGCCGACTATCGGGCTCTATTCGGTTACCTTGGTCTATTAGATCCACCCACGACCAGCGACCCAGCATGACGCCTATGACGGCATGCGGCTGGCTGGCTGTTGATGAGTTAATTGACAACCTTTAAGGCACGCAATACTTTCCCTCTGAACTACTGCGTCCACATCCCGAAAAAGAAGTCCCCCGCAGAAGGTGGTTGAAACAGTGGAAATGAGATGAAAACCGAACACACAGGCGGTACACATCTAGGGACGTGTTTTCTCTCGGGCAGGACATTCCAACCATATCTGGAGAGCGAAATCTCCCGCCTGGTATAGCGTTCTCTTGGCTGCATACCAAACGTCTCCACCGCAACGCTCTCTCTCTCTCTCTCTCTCTCTCTCTCTCTCTCTCTCTCTCTCTCTCTCTCTCTCTCTCTCTCTCTCTCTCTCTCTCTCTCTCTCTCTCTCTCTCTCGCATAATGTGCAGCAGCAACATTACAGCACACATAGCGTAAACAAGCGATGCATGAGAGTGAAACTGCAAACATACAGACACACACACAGCATGCCATGACAGAACAACCTCTACTACACTGCTACGATTACTTTAGTCCAGGTCATGGACACGAAATTTTGTCAGTTCCTCGTTCTATCTGACCGCGTTTACCTACTGTGCTCGGCGCACCGACCGACCGACTGAGGTGTGTATGCTGTAGTATGCTGCAGCATAAATGGGACCGGAGCCCGGTTTTGGGCAGCCGGATTCTACGCGTCCCCCTCCTTTGGTCTCCTCGCCGTCCCAGGATGCTATTCCCAGGTCGACGCGGTACGGCGTTCACGGAACATAAATTTTCCTATGCGGCGGTCACTAACTACTAGGGGAGCTAGAGCAGGAACAGAATTTCGTGCATAACGACGGTGAACGCGCAATTAAAGGGTGTATGGTTCCGGCGGTCGGAGCGCATCGGGAAGTGTCGTTTAGAAAATATTACATAATCCGTACACTACCGGTGCTGTGTGTAATGTGTGTGTGGGGTTTTTTTTGTTAGACGAGGAGATAAGGAACCGCGTATTGCAATGTTTGTGCAGTAGTCACGCGCCTGTCTGTGTGTGTCCTCCACGTGCATTTGCTACGTGTTTTGCAAATCTAGGTCAGTTTCCGAGAGCACTGTATGCTCTTACAGCTCATTCAAACCACACATTTCTCCACTTATTTGGGTTAATCCTTTTAATGGTCCGTAGATGAGTTCTCGAGACAGTCACGCGCGCGCTAAATTATCGATAAAAACAATATCATTAATAAACGAGCGTTGTTTCCCTCGGAACGGGCAATATCATCCACTAGAGCCAGCAGTAGTAGGCATTGCATTGGGCACCACAGACACATTCATGTCACCTTTTGCTAGAGGAACCTTGCTCGTTAGGTGAAAAGTATTATTCAATAACAGTATTCACTGCCAAAAGCACTATTTCATTTCAATCCAAGGGCGGCAGTGTGCTCGAGCGGGAGGGAGGGGGGGGGGCGTGCTACCGTGCCAAACCGACCCGAACCCGGACACCCCAACCTCCGTTCACCCAGGACACCACCCAGAGGGGTGGTTTTGTGTGTGTGCGCAGATATGTTGAGTGGTCGATATTGTGTGCCCTGAATTAGAGCCGCTTGGAAGGATATCCCCTCCCCCGCCCCCTCTTCCACCCCTCACCGCCCGGGTTTGAAGGATAACGCAAACTGGCGAAAAAGAGAGACGGAAATTGGACGTTATTATTGATGTATGAAAAATTTACGTACACACACGCGGAGGCCAAAATAAAGTACAGTCGCAACCTCCGGCTCGGCACAGGCGGGGACTGTTCGGCCGATCGATCCTCAGCTGAGTGGCAGAGGAGGAGGGAGGGGAGTCAATGGGGGTGCAGAATCTTGCATCAACCCGGAAGCATACGTACACTCAAGCTTCGGTTTTTCTAGTCGCGGGAAACGTTGTTCAGAGGCTGAGAAAGGAGTAACGATGAAGTATTATAGCCAGCGATGGTACTGGCGTTTCATTAGTGAAACAACTAGAAATGACGATGATGATTGTTGCGTATAAAAATTTGCTTTAACTCTAGTTACTAGTGAAACACAACTTAACCGACTCTTAGGTCGGGATCACATATGCGCCTGTTTTTTTTTGCTCCTTCTCTTTTTCTCGAGCCGAGCCTTTTACACAGTCTGCAACATTTTTCGCCAGAAAGAACAGCAAAACACAGCAGAGGGACCGCCGGCTGCTCCATCCCAAACCCACAGAGCGTTCGGTTCCACCATCGGATCATCGTTCGTTCTCTGCAGGAGAACTATCTGGAGGAGCGGCAATGTCTTCCTTTTCAATCTCATAATTTAGATTTATATCTGCGGAGTATTTTTTATTCATGCGCGCCTACGTGTCACCGGTGAGGGTAAGTGTGTGTGTGTGCGTGAGTGGGACAAAGAAGACGACGATGTCGATCGGTAGGATTTAGGATTTTGGGTTTTGATAGCGCTCGAATTATTATATCAAGGCCCGTTCCGCGCTGTACTGAATGTTCGTTTATTCTATATCCCATCCCATAACGTGCCGGATGAGTTCCGGTTTGTTGTTTTGTTTTGTAGTTTTTGACATTCATCGTTTGGCAATATAACCAATCTGGGTATAACCAATCTATAACTGTGGTATAACCAATCTGGGACAACAAGTGATTATCAATGAAATTAATATACAGTAAAGGCTCAAATGATAAGACCACTTGCTAATTTGGCAAGGTTTTGGAATATCAACTAAAAAAATTAGCAGTATCTCAATCCACGTCTACCGCCCAGACCCTACCCAAATCAATCCAATCGATCCTAGATTCATTCGACCCCAAAATGGTAACCCAAAAATGCAACTGCGTTTAACCGATTTAACTCAATTCAAAAGGTCTTATTAAAACATTAAGGACCTCATAGTGTTCAAAATGCTCGAAAGCTTCGGAACTAGCCGCGAACAAACCAATAGATGTGTCAGTTGATTCCTGATCTCTACCTCTGTGCTCAAAGGGCGTTTCGATGCTGCTGGAGCATTCAACTCACCAATCTCGTCATAGGATGTGCCAATCGAGCTTGACTCACTTTTCCTTCTAACTTTCCTTTTCAGCACATCTTTGAACACTCCCAACATGAGTGCGGACAACATGAGAGAACCTTCCGAAAATAACAAATAAATTAAACTATACAATAACATGTACATTTCGAGTCCACATTACGTTTTACCTATTAATCTTTGCATAAGTGATCGAGTGCAAGCGAACGTGAAATGTATGTATTTCAGTTAATATTTACAAAATACAAAATTTTACACCAAAACTCAGCTTATGCATTCACATTTTATATACATATATGTGATACTATGTGGAAGTAAAAATAAATATGTGGTACTATGTGAATTTAACCTGAATTTTCGAAAACTACACAAACAGTTATCAATTTATAAGGTCTACTGTCTTTCGATTAATGTGACACAATGCGTGCGTAAGAGCATGAAATTTAATTAGTATTCTAACATACAAACATGGAGTATATACATCTAATCTCTTATATAAAAAAAAAACATTCGCTGCGACCTCTTGTAGAGGTAGACTATTTGTTTTTACTAAAATCAATAGCGTCACCGCACCCTTTTGGATAGAGAAACACTTATCCGACAAAATCATGCAACGGCAATTTGGAATGTAAAAAATATGTCTAATGCTATAAAGTATGCCTTTTTGTTGAGCAATTATTTGTTTGGGGGACTTTAGTACACATAAATAATAATGTACTGTTATTCGTTGTGAGGAGTATCAAGTCCAATGAGCCACAACATAAGAGGGAAAATAACTGCACACGAATTGCTTACATCTGGTCCTGTCGAGATTTAGAACAGGTCCCGACTTGTGAAAACTGCCGCCGCAGATCATTGATCCTAATTTGTATTTCCTTGACCATAGGGGCTAGGTGTATCGTGGCATGTTGTTAAACCCTAAACCCTAAACGTTTCATGGCACAGTTCCCTCGTCGGATGTACCAACCAAACATCATCAGCCGCGTCCGTCCTCAGCCTAGCGCCGATCATGCTTCCTTCAGAGCGGCGAGTAGCAATATTTCAATCGCAAAGTCGTGGTGGGACCACCCTTGTCACTCAGCGATAAGAACACCGCTTACACTTGCTTTGCCTCTCTATAGCGGCGGCCCCGTTTTGCTGCGGGCCATCGCCGCTCGCTCCATTATTCCTCGTTAAGCGTACACCGCACCGCAAAAAGTCAGTAAATAATTCAAAATTAGCTCACCATTCAGGATATAGATGCGCGTCTTCGGGCAGCCACACGGAACAGACCGGGGACAAATGACTATGACACCCGGTCACGCAACCGAAACCGACCAAACCGTAGGGCCAACCGAACCCACCAGCCCGAGGCCGGCCGCCCAAGGAAATGTCAACCATTAAACCTATCACCGTTCGAATCGGATACGGATGACGACTACCTACATTCTCACGGGCTCTCTCTCTCTCTCGCTCTCTTTCTCTCAGATGCTCAAACGCGTAGACTCTTTCTCCAAGGGGCACTTGCAAGCCGTTTCCGTGCAGTGGATGGCCACCGCGTTGGTGCAACAAAGTGCAGTTCGAAAGGGCGCAGCGTAACGATGCATTTTAAAAGAAGCCCGCTCACTGAACGGCTCCCCGTCGCACGCCAGGGACGGTCGGCGCTCCATGTGCGAGTGAAAAACGATTTCCTTCGCCCACCAGAGCGCGTGCGGTACGCTGCGCCACGGTAAGAAAAAATCGTTTAAACATCCACTTTGAGTGGCTCCTGCTCGGCAGCAGCGAACCGGGCGCCGGTGAGCTAAATAAGTAATCAAGGCATATTTCAAATAGTTTGCTGTTTATCGGCTTTAATTATCAGCACATTTTGCAATTAGCCACTACGCCGGCTATGCACCCGGACACCCGGATAAGTGCCGTATCATTATCCGAAGGGAAAGGGGGTTGGGTACGCATTCAAGCAAGTGAGAAACGTCGGGGATTGCCCATTGCCGAGTCGCGGATTCGTTTCGCGATGCACTACCGGTGAACCGTGTGCATCGTAGACTAATTCCACTATATGCTCGAGTTTGAAGTGAAGCATAGCAGCAGCTGGATAAGTAACACCGTGGTGTCGTTAGCAATCGTTTAGACACACGCATGTTTATTGACTATCGTTGTACGAAGATTCTACTGCAACAGGCGTGGAGCACGTTTGCGCCGTTTTAAACAATACGATATCAACAACTCGCATAAGTATGATGGTTCTTTGAAACACGAACTTGGAGCAGTATGTTAAGACTAGTACCCAACTAGAACCAATGCCATATAAACTCGTTAAACGCACCGTTAGAAGGGCGGCATTGCGCGTGGGATCAAATCCTGTGCGAATTCCCGAACGCAAGGCTGCATATTCCTCTGGTACAAAGCCAAATGTAGGTCAAGGAAACGAATAAACTAATTAGGACCGACCTGAAATCGTTACTATACGTTTGAAACGAAAACACACTTTACGTTCAACAAGAAGCAGTGCCGTGGATACTTAAACGAATCCTCGGAGGTAAAAGTGTACATAAAAGAAGGACTTAAAGTAGGAAAAATTGTAGGGAACAGCGAAGATAAACTAAAACTTTTGTTTTAATTTTAATTGATAACCATTGGCACCTTTCCCGATTTATTGTTAACATTGTAAAGAATAAACCAATAACTGCGGTTAATGTGTGAGTTTCACACTGTGGAGACGGTACTAGTCAAGATGTTAGTCGAACTACAGCTCAAACTACATTGATTAATAAATGATAAGTATTACATCGGCACATGGATAAATTTCGAACTGATTTTATCCTCAAAATTGGAGTTGTTCAAATCATGATTCAAGATTGCTTTTTATTGAAGGGAATAGCAAACGTTTCCTCCAAACACGCTTTAACCCTAAGGTTGCAAATAGGTTAGGAACGAACAGTACTTTCATTAAATTTTATCAGGAGTATCCATTTGCGGGTTTACTAGTTTGCTTAGTAGAAAATAAACCTTTTGCCAGCTTTCATCTTGTCGAGTGTGCTGTAAAGTCAAGCGTAAAGTCAAACGCTTACTTACTGAATTATAGAACCGGTTCAAATAAAAACTAAGCAGTAGTCGACGTACTAGACACGATATCATTTCCAAAGTTAATAATGTTGCTAGAGTCTCTGTTTTGGGGTAGACGTGCGCAAGCGCAAGGTCTTACATACCACAAGTATGTGGGTTGTGGGTTCGAATCCCAACTCAACCGTCCTCTCAAACACGGGACTCACTATCCAGGATACGGATAGTGACTAAGTCAATGAAAGCCAGAAATTTCATGCCTAGACATACTTGAGGTTGATGTGCAAAGGAAATAAAAGAAAGTAACTCTGATGTTAGTTACTTTACACAACGGGTTGTTCACATTATGGCGTATCCAAACGCACTAATCGATGCTCGTTCCATTGCCTGATCGTCTTTTTTATTAAATGCTTTATAATTGTCCATGCTTCATATGCTTATATGCCGTAACCTAACTAAACGACAACCTTTTTTTTGGAATCTTGAAAAAACTTGAAGAAACAGACGAACGTGGTATTCTACTAAGTTGTAGTCAATAAAAATGTGTCTTTTGAATGTTTTTTTTCGCAATTTTTTTCAAACACTGCTACTAATTATTTTCACCATGGACAAATTTGCTCCATGTAACTTTTTTTTTCGAGACAAACAAAGACATTTTTTTAAATACAGGTAGTTTTGAACGTGAATACCGTAGATTTATTTTTGAACGATTTTTTAAGCGTTGTTTGACTCCTTCCATATAATTTTAAAGCGCCTATACGCAATTCCGTGTATTTTGATTTTTAGTATTTTCTAGTCACTAGTTAGGGAGTGCTGTCTATAACTCAAAATCTACCTCAATAATAATCGACTCAGTAGGTGTTTAAGCAACTTAAAAACTGATGTTTCTGGACCGTAGAATTAGTGTTATTAGCGAGCTGTTATAGCAAACTTACTTTGAACGTGACATAGTCCGACAGAAAATTGGCCCAGCTCCGGCATCTGCCGCAGGATCTCCTCCGTCACCAGGTGGACGCCGCGATGCTGTGGCCGGAGGTTGATTTTGCGCTGAAACCAGGCGGAACCAATCTGTATACCGCGGTGATTTGACGAAGCCATGTTGTTGGTCTTCTCATATGACGAGCCCGTCGTAGTGGTGGTCGTTGCCGTCGTCGGGTTTATGCCCCCTGTGGACGTTTGCTGCAGATGTCGATGGTATCCGGACTGGTGCCGATGGCTGGCAGCCGAACTACCGCCCCCACTGCTTCGATCTGCCTCACCGCCCCCAACACTCCCGCCAGCAGCACCGCCACCACCACTTCCACCTCCCCCACCACCAACACCACCACCGGCAACACTTGCTTTTCTTCCCTTGGCTCTACCACCACCACCACCTTCTGGCGTCGCTGCTCCTGCTACTCCAGATGCACTCGCAGCACTTCCACTCGCTCTGCTACTGCCACCTCCAGCGCCAACTCCTCCACCAGCTCCTCCTCCACCACCGCCTCCTCCCCCACGGCCCCCGGCAGACGCTGACAACAGTAAGGAGGACGAGGACTCGTCGGTGACCGATGAAGGAGGGCTGCCCCGTTTGCGAGGATGATCCGTTTTGAGGCAGGAAAATGCGACTACTCACAAGCTATACTAGGGACACGTACACACACGCAGGCGCGTACACACACACACACACGCACACACTGGGTAACGCACTTAGTGCCGCTTTTCCTTAGTGCACCGATTTGCTTTCGTAGCGCCGTCGTTGCGAGCGAAGGGTTGTGAGATGCTACCGATACAATAACTAACAGCGTGAGGATGCCGGCAAGCGAAATGCACGTAGTCGGAGCCGGCTTGATTTCAATTGATTTCTCTTCCACACAAAAGCACTGGCACTGGATTTGTGCATTACATTTTTCGGTGACAGGACACAGAGCTCTGATCACTTTGCGCACTCCATCCCACGCCGCAAAGCATCCGCTTCTTCCGCTTTTCACTTGCTCCGGCACATTTCGTGCTACAACGCTTGCCTGCTCTTCTGTTCACTTGCAAACAAACATCACCACTCCGCCGGATGGCTTTTCCTGGAGGGATGTAAGGGAAAATGTAAAAAAACACACACACAAACACTGCATTACATTTTGATACACCATGTTGTACAAGAAATTGCTTTATCGAATTGCTTATTTCATTTCAACTCCATTCTCGAACATCTCGCCTACACGGATGCACCTCTTCTATCCCCACTCAAAAGGTAAGGAAAAAAATCTACGTTGCGGGCCTACTGCGATTGTCACTACGAAACCGACGGCATGAAAATGAAATGAAATGAAGGAATTTTTCTCGCAAAAGTTGTCATTTCCTTGGGTTTCCGGTTCGCCCCTTCCCCGCAGCACGACTGGCCCGAGTGATGGAGAAGAACGAACGAAGAGCACGGCGGCGGCCCATGTAGCTCGCGGCATGTTACACACTGCGCCACACCGCAATATGTACGAGGCTGCGGGGTTTCGAGGCCTTTAAGGCTTTGTCTATTGTCGCACGGAGCACCGCCCTACGGTCGAGTGTGGTGGCTCGCTCTCACCATTCCGGTGGCAGTGCCGGGCAAATCACCGAAACGGCAGCAACAAAAACCATACGTTCGCCGACGTCGATGTGCCTAATGTGACGTTCATGTGTCGCTTCAACTCGGTTTGATCGGGTCAAAACACCTCGCGAACAATCACCCTTGATGTTTGGAAACGTCGCCTGGCGCGTTTCACTTTTCATTGCCCCTGGATTCGGTGCTGCCCGAACCGTGGGGATACGCTGGCACGCAGAACGTGCTATCGGTTACGTGGTTTGCTTGCCCGCGTGTCGTAAGCAGATTTCTCGTCCTCTCTTTGCCGGAGTCACGCACGGCATAACATACGAATGGGCGCACGCACCGTCTGTGGGGTCCATCGAAATCATTCGCGTGATTTTTACCGGCTGTAGTTCTCTCCACAGAATGTCCAAATGGAAAACTCGGATAATTATAGGCACCGTTCGCGCAGTTAGACTATGATATAGGAGAACAGCAAGGCATTTGTAGCAAGAAATAGGCCAAGAGCGACAGCTGAAGTGCTCAAGCACACACCCACACAAACGCATTTGCACACATGGCGTGAAGGAATGTCGGGAAATTATGTACAACATAATTGCTTTAACTTCTGCTTTCTGTAATATCAATTTCACCGAAAATCGCTTACATCGTTTTTTGCATATTCTACACTGATATTGCAGTGAAATGAGTTAAATCAGTAAATTGCAACAATTATATTATAATATAACCCTTCTAGTTTCTCGTCAAAATTTGCACCATAAAGTTGAGGGCCACCCAAATCGGAATTTGGAACCAATATAGCAAGGGATTTTTCAATTTTTAAGCTGCTCGATACGCCAGGTGGGATTCGATAATCAAGCAAATTCAACGTTTTGCATTCAAAAATAGTATTGATCGCTGGAACGAAATACGCTCGCAACCTAGGCCCTCGAACGTACTAGGATGGCGCTACTGGAAAGCATAACGAAATGTGTGTAAGCGTTATAGGTGCGTAAGTGTTTATCTCACGAAATGAAAACTACTCCGCGGATCTTCGTAACGTAATACATTTTTTCCCCTGCTGGTTCGAGGAGTAGACTAACCTTCGCCCTATCTCTTTCAATCTGCCTTTCTCGACTCACTGGCCCTTTCGCTCGTTCTTTCTCTGTTTCACGTAGCATTTTTCGTTAGCGCAAACACACTGATCCACATGCTCTTTTGATCTCCTTTTTTAACTCTCCTCTTTCTCGCGCACTCGCAATCCTTCCCGCTTGCTCCTTATGGGCCTGGCAGATAATCGTTCTCTTTCAATCTCTCTTGGCTGGTTTTTGGCCATACATAATCATACGCATAAGATGCTTGCAGTAGTAGGCACTAGAAGGCTTTCCACCAATTTAAACCTCGTTTCTATAGTCTGCCCAATTGCCATTCGGCATTACGCTGGAACTAATAATGCCAGCGAATTCCGATACCCAAGCTATTCGGTGCACTCGAACATAGGACATAAATTCTGACACTGATCTTCCGGAGCCTTTTGAGGAACACACGCACAAACATGCACACACAAGGTTGCGGACACGACGGAGCAGAATTTTGTATAAAATATCCAGGGTTTTTAAAACACCACACACTTTCGCAATTGTTTTTCGCAGCCTACTAAGGACGATTTCAGCAGTAATCCAGCAGCACGAGCACCAGACACTTCTATCAACGATTTTCCTCAAACGTTCCGAACCTAGCACTGATGGTACGGGTAGGTAGAAGGCTGTCTTGCTGGCCGGGAGAGTCCTTCCAAAGGGTGGCACCGCATGCAATGATGCTTGCTACTGGCACGTTTTGCGGTAGGTTGAGCCACCTCCTTTTCGCAGCTTGTATACCGAGTAGGCACACCACCGCACCTTTGCAGCCCTAGTGTCGATGGCATACATCCAGAAAACTCCACACTTGCCACTCCAATCAAACAAACTATCTATGACGACAAATATGAAGGACGACGGGTGTTTCTCTTGGCCAGTGAAAATAAAACTTTATACGCATCCCGTCCGTGCCACAACCGCGTGTAATAGATTTTCGTTCCACACGCGCATACTCCCCACACGCACCCGGACCTCACTCTAGACGCAATGTACCTTTTTTACGATATACGACCGATTTGAACTCGATTCTGTTTTATGTAATTTCAGAACCGTTTTTTCGAGCCACGGTTTTTTCTTCCTTCGCTTGTCACGCTCCTCGTCTCTCGCGCACTCCCAGCCAAATCCTACCGAGCTATTGCTTTCTCGTTTACGCCCGTCCGGGCGGGCCTATGTTCCGGGGGCTTTCGGCAGAGCCCATCTCGGTCGCGTTATCCTGTCACTGTATCTCCTCTCTTTTGCCAGCGACCATGCTGCTTCCTTTTCGCACGATTGTGCCGCACATTTTCGCTCCCTTTCTTTGTCAGGCGCGCGTGTGCTATTATCCTGAAATCCTGCACGCGATCTCTTTAGCGGTAACCTTGCGCCCACACACACAGATGGTGTATCCAGTGTTTTCTCCTCCCGCCCACGGCGCGTCGGATGAGGTAGGTCGATTCACTTGATCGTTTCCACACAAAAACACCACTGATTGCACCAGAAAACAGATTGCTTCGATGATTACCTCGCTGATAGCGTTGGCAAGATAGAAATTCTTTCTACTATAATTCCACAACTGCGCGAACAGCAACAAGAGACGGCACCTCCGCGTGTTAGTGTTTATCATGTGTGGCTTAAAGATCCACCTCGAGCCGTGCTTCAAGTGTCGGTATCTTCCGTCAGGGTAAGTATTCGAGCTGAATCACTAAACAGAGAATGCGAGCCGTGCCCAAGGAGATGGAAGGGAGGTGAAGTCATTCCATACAAATTGCTACGGCTTTCTCAGAAAAATAAACGAAATTTTGACATCCATGGGTAAAAGTGTTGTGTTTGTATTAGTGAGGAGGCAATCGTTTGTTTACATCGGTGGGAAGCACTAGTAGGTAAGGATGTGAAATTTTCATTTAACTATTTC
>KB673423.1:0-17455 GCA_000349145.1 Anopheles dirus
CAAATCGGTTACAAATTAAAACAAACATTTTCGATAAATTATCGATATTGATTATAGCAAATACTGATATTGATACTATTATTACTGTTAAGTAAGTTCTAATAGTTTAAACTAACTGTTCTACAAATTGTTTAGAATAGACATCTGACCCTGAGGTCTCTGGATACTCGATGCTATACTGTATTACAATTCGAATGGTTGCAAATATGAATCAACTAATCGAATATGAATACAAATATGAGTCAGAGAATTTAGAATAATAAACATAGCTAATTCGGCTTTTAAGGGATGTTTCGGTTGTATTTGTCTCGCTGTATAAATTATGAAATTTTTTTGACATCTTTGTCGTATTTGACAAGCTTTGAATGTATTGTGTACGCATGCTCTGGCTTGCAGAAAATTGTAGAACAGGTATTCCGTACTGGATGTGCAGTTGGGAAGATTAGTTTAAATCAGGCACGATAGGAACAGATATGCAAAGTCTAACCATGGATAATTTCCAGGATAATAGTGAAAACTCTCTGCTAGATTTAAGTTTCGAAAACATTGGTTCAACGCTTGGAACGGAGAGCACAATGAATAATAAATTTGTCATGGAAAAAGATAGTGAAGATGCCCTATTCTCCAGTAGCATCGAACCGGAACCTAAGGCCAAGGATGGTGATGTTTTCGACGAGTGCTTGCCGATGGTTCAAAGCACATATAAGGACGAACAAAACGACAAAGATGAACCGTTTTCTGTAGTGGAGCCCATACCCGTTTCTTCGCGGGATGCGATCAATCAGCTTAATAACTCTGTAATCGACGATGAGGTTGAAAGTGATTATATGAATCCCTACGCGAGCATACGGCAACAAAGGGAGGAGAAACCTACCACTGCCGAAGAGTCAGCTGCTGCATCGTTCTCTGATGTCACCTCTGAGGTGGTATCCGAACCAGAAAAACCACTCGTTGACTCATCAGAATGCAACGACTCCAATGTTTCCGACCAACCAGTAAAGGCCGCTGTGGTCGATCCAGCTGAAGAATGCATAAAAATTGAACAAATGTTTAAGGACTACGGGCTTGGTAAGTAAAGAGAAAATTATTGAATTTTAACGAAAAAACACTGCATGCATCTTTCTACACCCATGTGCCGGTTCAAGGTGGTAATATCCTTAGCCCAAAAACCGGGCATGCGCACCACACGTGATTGCGCACTATCTTTTTCGATACAAGGGATTCATGGAAAACGTATCCTGGGTTTGGTCAGTAGTATTTGTGCAACAGTGAAAGGGCGAATGAATTTTATTTCGCATGTCATATCACAAAGGCAAATGTAAAAATCGATAATCACATAGAACCATTTCATAGACAGACAGGCCTTAGTGAGCCACAATAATCTTTTTAAGCGGATTTTCGACGCTTTAAATCAAGGAATAATTTCATCTGCACAAAGTGTGTGTACCTTTTTGCAGCGCTACGGTCGTGAAAAAGCAAATTCGTGGTTTACAATAACGAGCAAAATGGAAGGAAGCTCTGCAGCTAGCCCTCTCTTTATATGCAGTGTGATTAACCCATGTAGGTCTCTTCCGAATTGCGTTCTTTGTATTCCATGCGTCATGTTCCAGTAGCATGTGCATCATATGCTATTGGATTAATTCATGCAGTGTGCATCGATGACTAACTCTATACTCGTCTTCTTTTACTACTGCAGACACCTGGTTCAATCCGGCTAGACTACACCCAAAAGGTAAGCGTTTTAAAAGAAAATGCAATTTATGATCACTGAGAAACTTCACCTGTTCTTCAAAATATTGTTAAAGTATTGTGAAGGAAATTGTGAGTTTGCACGTACGCACGTTACGTTACCTTGTTTGCGTTTGCAGCTGCGATACAGACTCATATATAAACTGAACGTTTCTTTGCAGTTAGATAGTTTTAATGTACTTAATATGAGTGTAATTAAACCTAAGATTATGTTGTTTTTATTAACACTGTATGTAATTGTGGCAAAAATACAGTTTCAGTGCGTTTGCGATCCAGATAAATCATGTTTGATGTGCGGATGAGACTCGCGGGTCATGTATTTGACATCCCTGCTTGGCTCACGCTTGAAGCACGATAAAATATTCAAAAGTTGCACCGGAATTATGCTGGAAAAAATGTGACAAAACAATTATTTTGTAGCGTGTATCGAAACAAAAGGCTCCGTTACTTTAAATCTGGCAATGCTTGCATTCTATTTTAAATCAAGGATCGAAGAAATTATTTTTATTGGATAATTTACCTATTCGCCCGATGTATACGATAGAAACAAAGTATAGATTTTTAGCACTTGTCTTCGAAAACATCTGCTCATTTTTAATTTGTGATCATCAAAGTTTCGGATCTTTAATACAACGCAGCAGTGCTGCAAAGACACAACCGTTCCGTTCGTTAGTTCGCCAAGAAGAAGAAGTTTTATTCTTTTTAACCGTTGCCGTCATTTGACAGCCGGATAATGGTCGTGATTCATTACCAAAAATGGACATGATTGAGCAACATGCATTTGCAGTAGTCGCCACAGATTGGTTTGTTCAGCCAACTCATTCCGCCATCTTCGTCCACTAAATGACATAAGATAAGAACATTGCTTGGTAGGAATATTGCACAGACACACTATAAACAGCGCTTCCGTGAAGATAACCACGTACCTAAACAGGGATAAGGGTACATTAGTTATTGAATCATTCCGAATGAACAGCCTCGACCCTCCATTCGCGGAGGTTAATAATTTAAGATCGATGTAGTCTGTGAAAAGCCGCTCCTATATGTCAAGTGCTGCGGCTGTCAAATCCATGAGAATGGACCGGCCTCTAGCTTTGGATAGACCTTGTTCTAAAGCTAAAATTTGTAAAAATAAAACAGTGACGAAAAGTTATTAATAAACGTCCTCCTCGAATTGCACGGGCCTCTGAGGGCCGACATTAAAGTTCTAACGCGTTCGAAGTAACTTTCCGGTAAAGTGGCACGCTCCCCGAGCCCTACAAATATCACTTCAAATTGTGTTATCCAACCGGCACGCGGTGGTGACTGTGTTTTTGATCAACAACCAGCGTTTACCAAGCGTTAAACGAAACGATGGCGACGAGTCCTTTGAAAGATTTTCTGGTTTTAGAAGCTGCAGATTTCACCAAAGATGGATGTAAGCAACAATGTCTCAGCCATACTTAAAGTAAATTATGTAAAAGCATCCAATAGACGCTTAGCGCTGCCCGATGTGCCCGCGAAAAAATGCGATGCGTGCTTTATTAAATTTAGCGTGAGAATATCATAACAAACTATAAATAGTTTTGTCATATGGTCGTTTTAAGTGTTTGGCATGTGCATAACGGATGATATAGATAAAGTGCATTAAATGAGATTCAGATGCATCTATTGCGCAGAAAGTGTTTCCCCTGTCTGGCCCGCGCCCGTCATCGAACTATTTGTTTGGGTTCGTTTCGGCCAGACATCTGTTTCATATTTGACACCTGCTACCTGGAGAAAGTTTTCCATGAAGTTTGGGAGCACTGCTCGCGGCTCGGAGATCGCAACCAAGGATTAAAGTGTTGAGTTGGAAGTTGGACCGCTCGCTTGTTCTCCTCTCACTCTGTAGATCGCAGTGCAATTTGAACGTTGTTAAAGATGGTAAAGCGACAAAATTCGCGTTTTTCCAATGGAAACGGACACTATAACCAAGTCGAACTGCCGCCACGCGGTCCAGGTAAATTATAGGGATAGCTTTTGGTACACACAATGCGTGAAGGCCTTTTCCATAGCCAGCAGCAGCAGTAACACCAACACCCAGGCCGACCATGTAGGCTTTGGCAACGTGTCAATATGTGCCGAAAGCGTTAGCCTTTCTTCGGCGTATAAACGTTTCACTCCCGTTTGCTGTACTGTATCGTGAACGGATCTAATGGCTTTTATGTCTTTCCAGTGGAATCTCTTATTTACTGGCGTGATGTGAAGAAATCGGCGGTCGTTTTCGGCGGCGGACTTGCCATACTGTTGGCCATGTCGTTGTTCTCGCTGATCAGCGTCTTTTCGTACCTATCCTTGCTTCTGCTGTTCGGAACCATCTCGTTCCGAATCTACAAAAATGTCCTGCAAGCTGTTCAAAAAACCTCCGAAGGTCACCCATTCAAGTATGTTTACAGATCGCTGTTCGTGTTCTTCCCTACCGTGGTGTTGAAGTAACTAAGCTTTGGTTTTACTCTATTTAAAAACGTAGGGACTATTTGGATCTGGATCTAACTTTGTCGCAGGAGAAAGTGCAGCAGCTGACCACGGTTGCAGTGGCCCACGTGAACGCTCTGGTGACTGGACTGCGTCGCCTGTTCCTGGTGGAGGATCTTGTGGATTCGATCAAGTTTGGAGTTTTGCTGTACTGGCTGACGTATGTGGGAGCTCTTTTCAACGGCATCACTTGCGTAATGATTGGTAAGGTTTTAACACACCCCGAATGCGTCCCCGAGGATCGCGTGAATAACGGACAAACGTATGTTTCGTTTATTGCAGGATTCGTAGCTTTGTTCACCCTGCCAAAAGTGTATGAAAACAACAAACAGTCGATTGATACTCACATAGAAATGGTTCGAAGCAAAATTCAGGAAATTACTGAAAAGTAAGCCACTTCAAATCAGACTGCTTGTGCAGATCGGTGCTTACATATCTCACCGTACTAAAACGTTCTGCTTTCCATTTCTAGGGTTAAAGCTGCTGTACCGCTCGGTAAGAAGACGGAAACTGAGAAAACTAAGTAAACGGTACTGTTTGAAGTCGCATGCAGTCAACGATGAAAAGAATATTGCTAAATGGGATATTATTAGCATTCGAATATTTGCTGTTGTTTGTAATTTGCTTTCTCGAGGTTTTGCGCAATCTTTTTCGTTTTAATTCGCTTTACAACATCATCTTAAAAGCAGAACATGAAAAGATCAAGATCAAAATTTTAATGTGCGTAGGCTTCCCTATCTGTTAGAGACATTGAGATAAAGGCGTTCGTACCAAATTGACGAACGAACAACAAAAGGAAAATCGATAATATTCACGGACGAAAGCAGCCGTCATTGAGATTATATGGTTCGCTTTGTAGCGAAAGAAATAGTGTTATTCTCTAAAGAAAATATAAGCTACCTTGAAATCGCGTGTGATGATTGTAATGAAATTGAGCGTTACGTATGCTTTGTTGGCACGGCCTTCTATGTCACGTTTTTGTTTTCGGACTCATCATTACATTCTGTGTGTATTTTATACCGTCGTTGGTTTGTTTTGTTTTGACAACTTTTCCTGCTCCTAAACAGTCAAACGACATTTCACGAGGCAAAATGAAGCAAATGCTAGCTGTAGGCCCAATACAACACTCCATGTAGAATTTACAGCACATGCTTGGATTACACACTATACAAACATTGGAAAATCAATATTACAAATCTCAATAATGGATAAAATAATCACAACAGCATTAAACTAAATGTTTCGCCATAGCTAGAAAATAAAACTACAGACCTTTCTACCTTAAAACCCCGTGTGTTTAATTCAACATTCACCGTACGTTGTGGAAGCATACGTTGCACATAAGTTTGCTTAAGAAGTATGTTTTTCTGTTAAGAAGCAACCATTTCCTACACGATTATCATGCATTCCATTCTTCCTATATATCACAGAACTGTGTGCTATATCAAGCAGAGCGTTTTTGGTCTACAATTTGCCTGCCGCTCTGGAAGCCGGCCGGCAATACTAAAAGCAGAAAAAACTGTTTCATTTTGGAAAGCATAACACGTACGTAAAAAGCAAGGAAAAAATACGGACACGTGGCAGACTCGGACTGCGCGGTCTACAAATGATGTTCAACACATCTCACCGAAAGTCAACATCCGATTGATCTCTGTGTTGCGTTTGGATTAGTTCAGTAAAATCGATTCCAATTTGGCATCGTTATCAACTACCCGTCTTCTCATTATCATTAGATCTAACAGCCCGCTTGAAAAGAAGCGACGCGTCGCAGCCCTTCCGGAACTGCTCGAAAACTGGAAAAAGGGAGCTAAAAGTATGCAACCCGCGAAACTGGTTTACATCACGGTGAGGTCAGACACGGACATATGTTCAAAGATCGGATGTTTTGGTTATTATTGAAACATGTCGTTGACTTATGTAGCTAGGAAATGTAAAACAAAGAAACATACGTTGCGACAAGCTGAATGCTATACATGATATAAAATCGGTAAAATTAATAAGTCAATGTGTGAGGAACGTGATTTCAATAGCATAAAATCAAATGTTAATTAACTATGATCAACATTTCTTCTCCAACTTAGCAGATGTTGCATTAATTATACCAGAATGGTAGTTTTTATCAAGGTCCATTTATACTACAGGTCAATCCGTCTAGAACGATTTGACAGCAAAAAGCGAAAGGAGGAAGAAGACCACTGCGATCAAAACAAACCGATGTTTTGATCGGGGCACACTCGTTTTTCTCCAGCAAATCTCGGTTTTATCTAAAGTATATGCCTGTTTAACAGTGATACATGCAAACCCAAGAAGGATTATTGTGTTGTAATAGAGTTTCGTTCGTCGTTTGTATAAATAAAGCCAGCAATCAGGAGTGTGAGTTTGTCCCGCAGGACCAGACGATGAGTGGCAACATCAACGATCAAACTCTTGCTTCACATGTAATAACCGGCGTTAATTTACGTACCGATTGATCAACAATGATGAATTTAGTCTCATAGTGTTAGATTATCTAATTAATAGCACTGTTCGCAGCTTCTAATTCATGTGTGTCGTGTTTTAATCCAGGGATTTGTTTTGATCCGAGCATGCTCGGAACTGTCAAAACTGCATGTCTATGTATTAGTAAGAAAAAGAGCTACGGACTCACCTGTAGTCTGTCCATCCACCTTGGTTTTTATTGATAAAAAGAACAATTTTGAAACATCGGCTGTCAAAAACCGTCTGACACCAGGGGTGAACAACTAGCAAATGGACTAGCATAACGAACATTTAAGTTTTTCACAATTTAAACACATTTTCGTACAGTTTACAAGATTATGAAGGCATATATAAATGTACCCTGGGCTCAGGGCCTGAAACTTACGAAAGTGGGTCATAAGAGAGGTCGTTAAGTGGTTGTAATATAGAATTCCACCCACTAGATCTACGCTTGCAAGAAACGCAAATCAGCAAGCAGCGACCGCGGTTGGTGGAAACGGCGCTGAAGCAAAACAACACAGCGCATGTATGACCTTCACAAGGTGACCGAAGTAAACTGGTCCGAAACACCGATTTTCAGAACACTTGTCGTTGTAGAGCGGTCCGCAGCTGCACTTGCAATCCGTTCGGCGTTTTTGTACGTAGGGTGTGTGTACTACGCGGTCCCCGCCAGTTGGTTGCCAAGAGTTTAAGTCGTGTGCTAAGGAATCAAAATGTCGAAGCCGCAATCGGACGTGGATAAGAGGAAACAGATCAGTGTGCGCGGCATAGCCCAGCTGGAGGATGTGAACGAAATTAAGAAGGATTTCAATCGGCACCTCCACTACACGCTGGTGAAGGATAGGAATGTCGCGACCGTGCGGGATTACTACTTCGCCCTCGCCCACACCGTGAAGGATCATCTGGTGTCGCGATGGATCCGAACCCAGCAGTACTATTACGAGAAGGATCCCAAGGTATGTTCATTTCGGTTTCGGCTTTTTTGCGGGCCGAGGCGGTTTCACTACAGTAGTGGCTGTCGGTGGCGGCGAACTAGGCAACAGGCAAACGATATTGCCGTCTTCCATGAACTCGATATTTGACCTCTAATTGTCAATGCTACTAATAGAACGTGGAGAGCTAAGGAAAGGGAAGGGACAGCAGAAAGGGATAGCCGTGTGGAAAATGTCTCCCGCCGAGACGAGTGATCGATCGTAAGGAGCTCGTCGTACGATGGTTTTATATAAACTGTACTACGTTTTGTTTGAAATTAAATATAACTAACGTCGTTTCACTTGCGCCGTTTCATTTAACTCGCGCTAAGTATAGCAAAAACAAGATCTAATGTAAAATGTAAAGTAACGCGGTTAAGTCATGCGGCATTACACTGATTTATTAGTTAACATTTAGGTTGTCATAGGTGTTAGGGATGCGGTAGAATGTTTTCTATTTTTAATGCCGTCTGATGCCAGCAAGATGATTAGAACGATCGGAAGAGCAGAGCAAATAAGATGGAGATGAATATAACACATGATAAGGGGTCGTGCTATTCCGTTTGGAATCCTGCACTACTAGTTGCTCGTTAGCGATAAGAATCGGTGACACCGTCGCCGTCAGCGGCAGGATGCGATAACAATGACCTAATTATTATAGCTCGCGATCGGCGGGATCGGGGAGAACTGAAAACAATGGCCAGGAAGTATTGGTCTTTGATAGTCGTCATGAATACAGGAAATTATTGAACTGCGTGATGGTAATAATGTGTTGTTTTCTTCACCTCGCAGCGTGTGTACTATTTGTCCTTGGAGTACTACATGGGTCGATCATTGCAAAACACCATGATAAATCTTGGCATACAAACGGCGTGTGACGAGGCAATGTACCAGATGGGCCTGGACATTGAGGAGCTGGAGGAACTGGAGGAGGACGCTGGCTTGGGCAATGGAGGATTGGGCCGGCTGGCTGCTTGTTTCCTCGACTCGATGGCAACTCTTGGAATGCCTGCATATGGATACGGTAGTCCGCTTTCCCATCGATATACGTATGCTCGCTTATTAACTACATTACTATTGCAACAATCGCAGGCATCCGTTACGAGTACGGCATCTTCGCACAAAAGATCCGCAACGGGGAGCAGGTGGAGGAACCGGACGATTGGCTGCGTTATGGAAACCCGTGGGAGAAGGCACGCCCGGAGTACATGATCCCGATCCACTTCTATGGCCGTGTGATCGATACACCGGAGGGCAAAAAGTGGGTCGACACGCAGACGGTCTTTGCCATGCCGTACGATAACCCAGTGCCTGGCTATGGCAACAACGTTGTCAACACGCTCCGTTTATGGTCTGCCAAGTCGCCGATTGATTTCAACCTGAAGTTCTGTAAGTACAGTGTGGAAGCGTTAGCGTTGCTGGTACTTCTTCAGGTAATGTTTTTTTTCTTCTGCTACCACAGTTAACGATGGTGACTACATTCAGGCCGTGCTGGATCGTAACCTGGCGGAGAATATTTCCCGCGTGCTCTACCCCAACGACAATTTCTTCGAAGGAAAGGAATTGCGTCTGAAGCAGGAGTATTTCATGTGCGCCGCCACGCTCCAGGATATCGTGCGTCGTTACAAGGCCTCGAAGTTTGGTTCGCGCGATGCCGTGCGCACCTCGTTCGATGACTTCCCGAACAAGGTGGCCATCCAGCTGAATGACACCCACCCCTCGCTGGCAATCCCGGAACTGATGCGCATCCTGATCGATGATGAGAAGCTGAGCTGGGAGAAGGCATGGGATGTGGTGGTACGTACATGTGCCTACACCAACCACACCGTGCTGCCGGAGGCGCTGGAGCGCTGGCCAGTCTCGATGCTGCAGTCGATCCTGCCACGCCATCTGGAGATCATTTACCACATAAACTTTTTGCATTTACAAGCGGTGGAGAAGCGCTTCCCGGGTGATTTCGGGCGCATGCGTTCGCTGTCGCTGGTAGAGGAGGACGGAGAGAAGCGCATCAACATGGCCAATCTCTCGATTGTTGGTTCCCACGCAGTCAACGGTGTGGCGGCCATCCATTCGGAAATTATCAAGAAGGACATCTTCAAAAGCTTCTACGAGATGACGCCGGAGAAGTTCCAGAACAAAACGAACGGCATCACCCCGCGGCGCTGGCTGTTGCTGTGCAATCCCGGCCTGTCGGACCTGATTGCGGAGAAGATCGGTGACGAGTGGCCCGTTCATCTGGAACAGCTGCAGCAGCTGAAGAAGTGGTCCAAGGATCCTACATTCCAGCGAGCTGTCGCACGCGTAAAGCAGGAGAACAAGCTGAAGTTGGCGCAGCTTTTGGAGAAGGACTACGGTGTGAAGGTGAACCCGGCCTCGATGTACGACATCCAGGTGAAGCGTATCCACGAGTACAAGCGTCAGCTGCTGAACTGCCTGCACATCATCACGCTGTACAATCGCATCAAGCGCGATCCTACGGCCAACTTCACGCCACGCACGATCATGATCGGTGGTAAGGCCGCCCCGGGCTACTACATCGCGAAGCAAATCATCAAGCTGATTTGCGCGGTCGGTAATGTCGTGAACAACGATCCGATCGTGGGCGACAAACTGAAGGTGATCTTCCTCGAAAACTATCGCGTGACGCTGGCCGAAAAGATTATGCCGGCGGCCGATCTGTCTGAGCAGATTTCTACGGCCGGCACGGAGGCTTCCGGTACGGGCAACATGAAATTCCAGCTGAACGGTGCCCTGACGATCGGCACGTTGGACGGAGCCAACGTGGAGATGGCGGAGGAGATGGGCAACGAGAACATTTTCATCTTCGGCATGACGGTGGAGGAAGTCGAGGATCTGAAGTGCCGTGGGTACAACGCTTACGACTACTACAATTCCAATCCCGACATCAAGCAGTGCGTCGATCAGATTCAGAGCGGTTTCTTCAGCCCGGGCAATCCGCACGAGTTCCAGGACTTGGCCAACGTGCTGCTGAAGTACGATCGTTACTACTTGTTTGCTGACTTCGATTCCTACATCAAAACGCAGGATCGCGTTTCCGCGGTGTACCAGGTAAGCGTTTGGAGACGGCCCGTTTGGGTGGCTAGCTAAAGACTACAACCTACCCTCTACTTGCAGGATCAATCGAAGTGGCTTGAGATGTCCATCAACAACATTGCCAGCAGTGGCAAATTCTCTAGCGATCGCACCATCGCCGAGTACGCGCGACAGATCTGGGGCATTGAACCGAGCTGGGAAAAGCTGCCGAACCCGGGCGTCGCAAAGTAGAGCACAGGACAGAACACAGCGAGAGAGAGAGAGAGAGAAAAAAAACGGTAAAATAGTCAGCCATGTTTGCACTGCCGTTCCGCGCACGCTACATCGGACGTAATAGAACATGTTGTGCCGTATAGCTAATATAATGTTGCATAAGTCTGCTTTGCGATCGGAGCCTGAAATATACTCTTTTCTAGGGTGCCATCAACACACAACTAACACCGACAGCTAACACACATATTATATTAAAACAAGGGGGATTTAGTTAAATAGCATCATAACCACCGTGGATTGAATACTTTCGTTAGACCCGTTTTCTCTTACTTTCCAACAACCAACCGATCGCTACGTCAAGTTATTGCGAATAAAACACTGTTGGCAGTAAATGTTATGGGATAATTGTTTTCCAAAATAAAAAAATAAAAAAAAAATCCAATCCAGCAGCTGCGGTTTGTACAGTTTTCTTTCGTGAGTGTTAAAGTATCCGCAAAATAAACAACATCCAAGCTTCGTTTGCGATAGTTTTATTCGCTCTTCGTTTCGCATTGTCTAGTTAGGACGTTTAATATTACTTACTAGTTAATTGAACCGTATAAATAATATTTGCATAACGCTATGTATATGCGCCGTTCTGCACGAAATAATACACTCGTGATGGCTTTGGGATAGTATTAGTTTCTGAATGGTTAAGCGCAAACGTTCAACACACATAGTCCGAACAACTAATAAAAAAGATAATATTATGGCTAAAGCGGGCGACGAACAGGGATTTGCGAATAAGAAAGTTTTTTTTGCCGAAATTTTGAAGTTTATATCTTTCGACGTAGGGGCAATGTTTTTACATAAACGGAAAGGCTCGACAATTTCTCCGTTTGTCAGAGTTTTGCCTAGAGCGTATTGTATACTACACATTGCCTTACAATTCCTGTTCCACTTATCCAATTTACATAAGGCACTTGCTTGTTTGGGAATATTGGTCATATTTGTCAAAACTTTACATTGGATTTGGACAGTACAATTCCGCGTGCTGGTGTACTCTGGCACCGTGGCTCGTACGAACGCTTTGTACGCTTGTGTGTGTTTGTTTTTTTTATGTTCTTAGTGCGCAGTTGTGCGGGTTGTTACTGAGGACCGACAAACTACATTGGTTTTACGACACATTGATAGCCGATAATCCCGAGAAAGGTGCCGAGAACGCACTCGTTCCGTAGAAGTTACTGATCTGTGGAATGTGAAATCATACACTGTGTTAAAATAATAGAGAGCCACTCTAGGGATAGTGTGTTTTGGTTTTTGGTTTGCTGAACTAATATTTGTTTAAATAATGAACTTTTCAAAAGTCACACAACATGTAACGGGAAATAATGCTATGAAAATTCATATTCATATTATACTACGCTCATGCTTCGGGCAACGGGGGTAAATGTGTATCCTACTCGCTTACATTAAATCATTAACCGACAACAACTAATTACACGGGCATTTGTGTGAGATAGCACACAGAGGTGAACCAAGGTGAAATGTTGGAAGAAAGTAATTTGCTAACTGCGCTGCCTGTTCCTCACCCTAAGTGTTACGAGTTACTTTAGCTTACCATTTCGTCCTCAGAATCGGATTCGGTGTCACTATCGGCCAGGGATAAGGTTTCCGCTCCGTGTTTCGTCAGGCCGCTGACAAGGATCCGTTTGTCCTGGATCAGGGCAAGCTGGTAGGCGGTCAATCCGGCGTACGTTTCCGCCTCCAGACTGAGACAAGGGCATTCGTCGAGCAGAAAGTTTGCCAGCTCTTCGTTACCCTGGTCGATGCTGATGTGTAGTGGCGATTGACCGGATTTGCCTTCCTATTGGATTGGAGAGCGACCATTGAGGAGTTTAATTATCTCATTCAGTGTTGATGACACAATTGAATATTTACCCTCGCGTTGATATCAGCGCCGGCATCAATTAGACAGCGAAGAACATCTATACTACCGGTCTCGGCAGCCAAATGAACACATGTTTTACCTGGAAACAAACAAGGTGACAAGGAATTATAAAAATATATTCAACTTTCTTCGATTGCATGCATTCTGAACAAATTAGTTGAATATCTTGCACAAAAAAACATAAATTCCGAAGGAAAAAAACATTGTCATATCCGCCTCATAATATTTCATTGTAGCGCTATAGAAGAGTCAAGATCGTAAAAAACGGAAAAAACCACAGCACAACACGGAAATCCCAAGTGCCACGAGGTGGAGTAAAACCTGACGCGCGATTTCATGGCCTGCCCATCTTAGGCAACATGGGTGCGAGAAAAGTCACAAAATGTGCATCGTTTCATTAACTCGAAGCGGGTGATGGTTTTACCGAAGTTTGCAGAAATTATGCACATTACGAAAACGTGATAAACACCGAACACCCGTGACAAACCCAAAGGGAGGGAAACATGAAACAAAGCTGTGAGAAAGGTATTGCTCTTGCCTCACAGGTGGATAGAGCACGGGTGGTTAATGGTGAGAGAGTGTGTGTGCACAAACACAGTCGCCCGTGCCTACGCGTGCGTTCATTACGGTGTGGTGATAGTGGTGGTGGTGTCAGACTCGTCGCATGACGTTGTTTTATAAAAAAAATATCGGGAAAAACCCAACATATAACATTTGCCCGACTGCGATTGCAATTCAAGAGCGCGCGCACCCCTCCCGTTTCCCCGCGCCTTCCAGTGCGGGACTGCGATTGGGATTTCAGTGAATGTGGGAAACACACGTAGCGACGTAGAAAGTTAGGGTTTTCCAACCGTTCGCAAAAACCAGACTGTACAAATGGGAACCGTAATTCCCGACCGATTGCGTGCGCCACGGTGTGGTGGTAAACGAGACCAGGGACGGGAGTTGTAATCCGATCCGTTGTCTCTGCCGCACCGCATAGCTCCGTGATTCACGTACATTTTGCGGCAAAAGACGGGCGACTGTTACACCAAAATAAACTCGATTTTGCGCAGATCACAGGATCGCGCTTCAATCACTAAATTTAGCGGGCTTTTTATAATTAGAACGCCCGCTATGCTCCTCTGGACGCCGTCCGCTATTTTTGCTTCATATTCGTAACCGTCCGTCTCGTTCGAACGCAGTCGATCGAGGGTAGCTATTATTAAAAACACGACGCTTTGGCCATAAATGGGCATAGTAAAAATGCGCAGACCGCACGGTTTGTGATTAACGCTGGCAAGCGGCGTAGCAAGATGAACTAATCTAGAAAGTACTCACCATCATAATTCCACAGCTCCAGATCCTGTGGGATTTTTGTGCTGGTTGCGCCATGGGCTATTATCTCGTTGGGAGATAATGGCGTTAGCAGTTCTTTCACCACGGCTACGTTCCCTCGGCTGCATGCTAGGTGAAGCGCTGTGTTTCCCTCTGCATCACGGATGTTTTGATTCGTTCCCGCGATCAACAATCGACGCACGATTTTCGGTTGACCAACCAAGACGGCCAAATGTAGTGCCGTCTGCGCTGCATCGTTCTGGATGTTAAGAAACTGCCGCGGGACGTTTGCCACGAGCTTGGCAACATGGTCGTCACTGCCCTCGTACACCGCCAGATGAAGCTGGCTAGAAATGCAGAGGAAACCCCAGAATACAGCAATCGTTAGAAATTTCCCCCGAAACACTGTGTTCGCTCCGCTAAACTTACGTTTCTCCCAAATCGTCTTGCTGGTAGTATTTCATCCAATCGCGCTTCATCAACCGATCGAAACGTTCGCAAATATCCATCAGGCCCGTATCGCGAGCTTCCTCCAGTTCCTCGTCGGGAATCATGCCCGAGTCGAAGTTGGAGTTTGATTCGACGATTTCCTTGTTTCCGATTTCCGGAGCGACTAGTGCAGGCGCCGCGACACCACTATCACTTCTTCCGGAGTACGAAGAGCTAATCAGGCCCGAGTCAATGTTCTCGGAGCTGTTGAGGTTATGCCCCGAAAGGAACCCCGAATCGGTGTTGGCACTGTCACAGAAGTCCTTCTTTTCAGCCGAATACTGGCCACTAGAATCTGTAATCGAAGCGGTATTCATTGTGAGCCCCCGCGATGGATGCATGCGGTCACTGTGGGTAAAAACTGTGCTTCTAGTGTTTCACTATCAACGCGAATCGATCAGCTGGATTCAGGGAGAACGCTGGTCGTCGTCGCAGGTGAAAAATCATAAAATGGCGTAGCTTGGGCGTGTGCTGCAGGCGTAGCGATTCACATTCGCGATAATTTATTCACAGTTTCCGTAGCAATCGAACTGATGCTGTTACGGGGCATTCACTCGCGACGCGGAGTACGGACGTTTAACAATTATTCAGTTAAGTAGTGCGGATTTCACGACCACGGTTTATTTTCTGTCCGGTTTGGGAAGGGCTTTCTAACGCAAACTTTTTTTAGTTATTAAATCAACGTTCAACTTTTATTTTTACAAACTCCGGCAGCGCAGCAGCGTGACCTCCTCCTTCGATGTTTTTGGGGCCTCTGAAGAAGAAGAAGAAGAAGGAGAGGAAAACAACAGAGCCACCAGGAAAGCTAAGCTGTCACAACGAGCTGACATTCAGGTGTCCGGCCTCCACTGTGGATTTGGTGGATCAGATGTCACCCTTTGCACGCTTTGTTTGTTTTCTTTTGCCGGTACAAAATAAGTCTGTTACGAAACAAACCAGTTCGAAATAATGTTAAAATTGCTGAACTTCTTGAAAGTTTCCGCAGCTAATAGCTGTGCGCGGTTCAATACGTCACTAGCACCGGCGGCAGTGGCACCAGAATGGCGGCCGGCGAGGGCTGTGTGGCTACAAAGTATGGACACTGTGGAGGCAAACAACAGTGGAATCGTGGAGCTAGATAGCTCGATATTTGGAGCCGCTCCCCGCATAGACATCGTGCACCAAAACATCGAATGGCAACGGAAGTACCGGTTCGTGAGCTTTGCTCACGCCAAGACGAGGAACGAGGTGCGCGGTGGCGGACGAAAGCCTTGGCCCCAGAAAGGCTTGGGAAGAGCCCGTCATGGCTCTATCAGATCGCCTCTATGGAGAGGGGGCGGCATCGCGCACGGACCGAGATCGCCGACCACCCATTTCTACATGCTACCGTTCTACAGCCGGGTGCTGGGATTGATTTCTACACTGTCCATTAAGCTAGCGCAGGACGACCTGCATGTGGTGCGCGATCTAGAACTTCCGACGGAAGATCCCCAATACCTGAAGGACCTAATCGCAGCGCGGCTTTGGGGCCCTTCGGTGCTGTTCGTCGACTCGAGCGATATATTACCGAAAAATATATCCATCAGCGCAGAGGAAATGGCATACGTCAACCTCATGCCAGCTTACGGGTTGAATGTGTACTCAATGTTGAAACACAACACCGTCGTTCTGACAGAAAGCGCAGCGCGAGATGTTGAACGGAAACTTTTGGAGCATTTGAATCGCAATGACGGTCGGGCGCAGATGAGCAAATTTAAATATGATAAATAAATTGTGCATAGCCTGTGGCGTATCAGAACAGTAAGTTTGTTTCCTTGTTAATATCGTCGTAATTACAAAACATTGGCTGCGGTCAGTCCCCCAACAACTTGCTTCTGATTTTCCAGCGCAGTTCCGAATGATCGTTTTCGCCGGGCAGCTTTTGTTTGAACTTATTCCAGTCTTTTTGGTACGAATGGTACAGTGCAACAGGATCACTTCGTCTCACGGAATGGCTACTCTTCGAACGTATCCCTGGGAAGCACAATATGACAAAATCAGTAAATCGGCATCAAATGGCGTCACGGATGGTTTCACTTACACATCTTGGAACAGGGATCGTTGTCTTTACAGCGTACGGGTTTAGAGGTTACGATTTGATTTTCTTTGTCCGTCAATGGTCCGGCGAGCTGTGTTTTTTCAGACGACCGTGGTGTCTGTTTTGCCTTGTAGCTTAACGTGTTTCCCGAGTGTAGTCGCTCGAAGACAGTCTTGTTTTCCCGATTTCCACCATCATCTTGGAAGCATTGCTTGGCATCACTCTTCACGAGTTTCTTTAGGTCTGAAACGATTGTATCGCGATGATTGATAGGCACAGAAAGTTATGCTGCCGTCTTACGTACCTTCCTGGAATTCCTTTAGCTGAGCTGCAGTAATGTTACGATATCCTAGATGATTTAAATGGTCGAGAATTTCTCTAGCGTCCATAGCAAGCGCGTCCATTTTCTTCTTCTTCTTCTTCTTCGTCTGTGTGGCTATGCTTAGGTTGATCTGGTGAATCCAGCTTCCTGGGCCTTCACCAGGTAATCCGTAAGATAGAGCCACGAAATTAGAGACCGGCAGCTAAGGCCATATGTCCCGATTGTTAAGTTAACTGTTCTTTATCTAGTTTAACCACACAAAATCAACGTTTACATATTATCACTGTCCTGCTTGTTTGTTGTTGTTGTTGTTGTTGTTTTGGTGTTTTGAAGCATTCCGTATGTTTCAGCGTGTTTATCATACATACTTGGCTACTCCATCC
>KB673423.1:17705-41116 GCA_000349145.1 Anopheles dirus
TAGCAAAAGAAAACTTTGTGACTCGCAGTATCGGGAACATCACAGATTTCGCAATTGCCTCTCGGAGTCAATTTCATAATACTGAGCCAGTAGTTACCATAATCGTGACCTGCAATTAATCTGTTAATCACTTTGATCGTTTTGCTGCGTAGGGGCATTTTGTGATGCCACATCTTGATGTGCAATCTGTCTTGGTACTTTTGGATTTTTTTTCCTTTCGTTTTGCACATTTCTTGAAAGAAGAAGATGCACGACGGATGGACTTCGGATTGCATACCTTTGTACTAAAACTGCTCGAATGCGATAAAGTTGCTTCGAATGTATGCTTTCCGCAAAACTGCTTGAAATTGTGCACGAGCATTTTCCTTCTGGACCGGCCGCAATTGGCGCTGGTAAAATTCAAATATCAGACAAATGGTCGTTATTTAGACTATTGATTGAATGTTTGGAATTATTATTTCTACTGCTACTATTGATTCGGTGTTTAAGGAAACTAAAGTTTCAAAGAGGAAAGAAAAAGCTCCCTTGAAAAGTAAACAGCGTAACCTTTAGTCACCTATCTAATTGAAACAACAACAAAAAAACATCTGTTTTGTGTGGCAAAATAATTTTCTCTCATCATCACTTACATCTGCCCCAGAATTACTTGCGTTACATTTTTTATTAGGCTGAGAATGCATCGTAAAAATCCGATGTCTCCAATACGGAGCTATTTCAAGTTACGGTACTTTTTAGTATGAAAAGATACTAAATATCGTTTAGGTTAAGATGCTTATAGATTTGACGAGTATACATTAAGCCGGGCACTGGCTATATACAATTATGCTGTGGTTTATTGTACAAGTATAGCGTGTTTTTGTTTAATTCATCACCCGTGAAGAGTTAAGAAGATAAGCGCAACAGAAAATCATGCTACTGTAACTGTCTGCTGTTCCGATTTGCTTCGGCTAGAGCGCTACGAACAGACACTTTAAGAAACGAGAACAAAGCAGCTAGATGTGGTTGTATAACAACTATGCAAACATTTAATAATTGAAAGACATGGCAATGGAGTGCTCGACAGCCATGATGAATAAATCAATTAAATAGAATGCGCTAGGTGCTGATGCAACCCGCAATCACTTCACACAGCCAGTGCATTCTGGGGTTGGGGAAAACGGGACAAGAGTTTTGCAGTGCAGTGTGGATGTTTCAAATTTTAGCGCACCGCTCGGGAAGATTAATATTAAGAAAGGAAATAATCAAGAATGGAATACAACTCGCAATTTATGGCGGATTTTATATACCACCGCGTGAGACGAGCAATCTTGACAAAGCGAGAAACTTTCGTGCAAAGTGCAATAGTCGCCGTTGATAGCCGTTTTTGCCTATGTACAAGCGGGGCTCGCTCGGGTTTGTCGCGAATTCTCAGGGCGCACACATTCCACCGGACCGCGCGGCAAGACGATATTGTATGCACTTTTATTTGTGCCCCGTGGAAATTGGAAAGGAAGTTTGGCTTTGACGACTGAGGCGTACGGTGAGGAGCAACGAAAAAAGAGTATGCACCAGAGCAGGGTTGGCGCTGGTGGCGGCTCTATTGCCTGCCACTACTCTTCGCAACGCCATAAAGATCTGCGTTGGAGCAGCGCGTTGACTCCGCCTATACGTCGGCGCATGCACGGGCACGAACGAACTTTGCCGAAGCTTGGCGTTTAGGTAAACAAACAGCGGCGCTTTCGGGCAGGGAATCTGCCGGGCCGGGCACAGAACATAATGTACTAATAATTTGCAGCTGCAGTCGGCGCTTTAGTGGTCCCGAAATCGCTCCGCGCCAGGACATACGGTGTGCTGTACATGTTGGTCAAAATGGGCATCATAATGTATGTACCAAAATCCGAGCAGCACGGCGGCGCAGCGCTATAGGTGGATGGCGAATCGAGATCGAAATATAATCCACCTGTTTTTCTTTAATTTTGCACTTACCTTGTAATCCTGCAGTGACGGTACGCCATATAGATGACGGACAAACGGGCCAGAAACAACCGGGCACATTTTGCGGAATAGTTTTCGGCTGCGAAATCCGCACGGCACGGACACACCACCCAATGCTGCTTGACGGGTTTGCGTTAGTCTTTGCGTTACGATTAAAAAAGTGTCTCAAGTACAGTGATCACGTCCGAGGGTGGAGAGAGTTGATTGTTTCCTCAAGTGTGTGCCAACCTGTGCCAACTAGGGGGGGGGGGGGAATGTAGAGCGAGATCGAACGAGAGGGAAAGAGAGAAGTTTTTGCGTTGAAATTACATAAAGTGCTCCAGAAGCGACTAGCGCATGTGTTTTCTAAGGTACAGGCAATATACAGTGCCCGATCTAATCCTTCCCGGAAGGACATCATGCCGGTTCCAATCGTGTCCTGTAAAAACGTATATCACACATAGCAGGAGTTGTCATGATCGTTTATAAAATCCATTTTAAACACAGCGCAGAAGTGATTTCGCAAGCCTTTCTTCGACTTCTTCCTTGAGCAAACTTGCTACCGAAGTCGCAGATGTCAGTGCAAGAGATCAGAGAGTTGCAGGTGTGAACATTTGCCATCTACACACCACATTGAATGCGTTCTTTCCCCAAATTGATCGTTTTTACACCGATAACGAAAACATCAAACGGAATGTATGCAGCCGTTCGGTCCGAGCGGGAGGATGTGCCTTTGGTCCCACAATCTGCCGAGTGTTGTCGTGGTGTTGCGGTGCTGTATGGTTTGCTTGTTTGCTATTCATCATCTTGTGTCATCAGACGATAAAACGCTCATTTCCTATTCAAAGGATTTCAATCAGTAGCGGCCATGCTTTGATATGCATGTTTGCTGCATGCCGGAAACTATGCGGCCCCAAAGAGACAGCAGCATATTGCAGCCACTCTCGTCATAATCTCTAACCGCCCCGACTGCCGCCGTGAAGAAATGTTCCGCAAATATGCATTATTCTCACTCCGACACAAAGACGATGGGCGTAATGGAGACGTTTCGGGAGGTTGATTGGGGGGGGGGGGGGGGGGGGGGGCGCTGATTTTGGCGCGCATCCATTGGCGCGCGTGTTGACACAATTTTCAAACGTGCGATGAACATTGCAACTGAGCGGAGGTGTTTGAACACGGTACCACATTCCGCCGGAGAAGCGTAAAACTGAAGCAGACGTACATGTACATCAATGTAGCAGCATAAGGCCACGAACGGCCACGGCTTTTTTGTTGTTGTTCCGCTGCTGTTGGCGCAACAACCTCACCTTTGGCAGAACGCAAAAACACGACCGAAGTCAAAGGTAATAAAGCGAATAACGCGCTGTCGAAAGTGAGGAAATACAAAATGATACAAAATTGATTTTACATTGCAGAAGCGGCACGGAAAGATAGTCCGAAAGTAATATACATTAACGTCAGCAGCTTAATAATCATTCGGCGCGAGCATATATGTGCGGGCCCGGGGTCGGGCTGGTCAGAACATGATGACGGTACAACAATCTTGGTGCTTGGATGCCAAGCCGTCAGCCGACGCCCGAGTGAGCAGTAACTCAAAGCGGCAACCTTCACCAGATGCACCGGGAGAAAGACTGGTGGTGATTCGTAACCGGCCAATAAATCTGTGGTGCCCTCGGCCCTGCGGTGGCCGAAGCGACGAAGGCCGAGCGGCTTAGGGCCGGCTGGCCGGGGCCCTTTATCAATATTTCTGCAGTTAGCGAATGTCTGCGCTAGCGATCGGCTGGCTGGCCGGATCGCTTGTTACGAGGCAAAATGGCGCTTGGTCAAGAAAATCAAGTTTAAAAATGCAAATAGCCGTGGCGTTTAATCGATCATTCATAATGATAATTAATGAAAGTATTGCTGCTTTAGAAAAAGCAAAGGCAAGTCGATAATTAGTTTTTGTTTTACAATTTATGCTCCGTCCGATGTCGTTCTGCAACTGACGCGAGTGTGTCCGTCCTTCCTGCCGACCGTTTACCGGTGACAGTGGAATGCACCGGGTCCAAGACCCGGTGTCAGCCGACCGGAGCGTATAATTATGGGTATGTTGCCCTTCCGTTTTTTTTTCGCCTCAATATATATTACAATAAAAATCCAATTTATCAATGAAACTTCTCGTCTTTCGTCGGACGGGCTTTGCATTTTGCATTGCGAAAATTGAGAATTTGCACTCGCTGCACTCGGGACAAGTTTTATAATATAATGAAATGAATATGTAATGAGCCGCGCACGCAGCGCATGTCGAGCGATCGCTCATATTTATGTATGGGCAATTCAAACGGGCAAATGAAACATATCGAGCGTCAATCTGTGGCAATCGATTGTCAACAATGCGTGCGACGGACAGAAAGAGAGAGAGAGCACGTCGAACGAAAGGAGTATGAATGTTTTATGCAGCGACAGTGTTCTTCTCATATAATTATAATAATTATCCTCTCAGACGTTCGCTTCTTTTCCACCTCCCTGCCAGATGGAATTGAGTGGGCATGATTAGCTAAGCTGTACTGCGGCAGTCGTGCGGCAGACGATGGCTATCGTTTATAGTTGACCATTATTACAGAAAGTAGGAATGGAGTCAATTTTGTCAACTTCATGCAACATTCTGAACTGACATGGTTTACCTCAAGATAAGGTTTTCTTCGCAGGAAAAGTTTAATACTATCAGACACTGTAGTCTATTCAACCGTCATCTCTTCAAACGTCCAATTCACTTCAAACACTTCTTTCAAATGCGTAGTTCAACGTCTAGCTAACATAATACTCTGAAACCATACCTTCAGTCACTTCCTGCGGGGTAAGCATTAAATCTGACATTCGAAAAAAGTGTTAGTATACGATTCACATGGCGTGAAGATGAGAATTATCTTCAACAACTATCCAGCTACGGCTAGATGATTCGGTGATGGTTGACAGGTGTTGTAAGATGACCTCACTACCATGTAGTAGATCAGAATCACCAGCCGTCAAGTAGGTTGATCATGTACGTAGAATGAAACCAGACGATCAAATGCGTAAAATGCTTCAAGGCCATCAAAACGAACAAAGGAGGCGTGGTGCACCGAGACTGACATGGACCGATTACGTTGAATCCTCCGTCTCAAAGCCCGGGATACAGGATTGGGCGACGACGGCTTAAGAAAGTCAGCATAGGCATCAGAATCTTGACAGTACCATTGAATTCCACTTCCGTGTTGAAGAATGCGATCCGGATCCGGAATTGCCTACCCGTTTGTTGACTTTCTCTTCCCGGTTTGGCACAGGAAGCACAGCGTACCGGATCGGGACAGATTGGATTGAGTGGCACCCGTGTGTCGCCCTGGAATGGGGCCTTTAAATTGCACCACAACACTGCAACAACGTCAGCAGACATGCATGCGGCCAAACCCAAAGACGTGCGTACGAATTAGTTGCGGAACATATGCTTAGATAATGTGCAAAATGCACTCGCAGCGTGTGTTGTCTGGAGTGTTGTTTGTCGGGCGAATATGTGCAAGATACCGATTCAACCATTATGTCTCCGGCACCAGCACCCTTGCTGCCTCCAATCGCTCCAATGGGTGCAGCAGCAGCAGCAGCAGCAGCAGCAGCGGCGGATAGATAGATAGATGCACTTGGTGCAGTTTTGAATGCAGGTATAAATCTAAAGAAAACGGTCGCATCCGCGGGGTGAACGGCTAGGGCAGGGTGTACACAATTAGTATGCAGATGGGAATAATTGCCTGCGTTCGATCCATCGAACACTCTCGCACGGGGTAGCGGCCGGAGCGACAGTGTGCGCGCCTACTACGATTTGCGTGCGAGCGAGACGGAGCGCCTCCTGCACGCCGCCTCCTAGACCCGTTGTGGTTGTGTGTTCCTGGTGTGCGCACGTCGCCATGGTCGTCGATGTTTGCCGTTTATTTAACGCCTTTTTACGCCGGTGCAGCACGGTGCAATAAAGATTGGCTGTGCACTTTTGGTGTCATATGGCAAATTGATGGTAGGAAATGAACATTTAACGGACTTACTGCACCGAGAGATACTGTGTGTGTGAGTGTGCGCCTCGCATTATAAGTGCATTTTTAATCGATGTGTTCTTTTGATTGCGCTCGCAAAAACGGCCTGCGACGCACACACACACGCGCACACACACGCGCACGAACACTCTAAAACCGGTCGGAACGGGCTGGCCAGACGGGTCTGACGGCAGGATCTGACGGGCCTCACATCCGACGCGGAATCCGGTGGGGGCGATGTTGCACGCAGTTTGCCATTCGTTAGCCCGCCGAATCATGCCCGGCCGTCATGCAACCGAAGCCGGAGGAGAGCGTGCATCAGGATTTGAACTATGCAGGCGCAACATACGGGTTTCGGTTTCGGGACTCGGAATGTTTACACGCGATAGTTATGTTTTCTTTAAACAGATCGGTGCCGATAGTGGCCGATGTGGCGATGTTTCGGCCCCGGAGAACGTTCCGACCGTTTTGCATGCTGCTTACCGTACCGGATAAATCATTCGAAAACATAGCTCGCGCGTCGTCGTTGTTTTGTCGTTGATTTGTGGTGATCGTTTCGGCTGTTTTTGCGGCTTCTTCGGAGCGCTCCAAGTCCCGGTAAGTCTTTGCCAACTGCCAGTGAGTACCACAGTTGGGCGGACGTTTGTCATAGGCCTCACTGGTCAAGATTAAAATTGGGCACATCTCACGCCAAACAAACGCCGATCCGGACCGATGGAGCATACGGTGCAAGTGGTTTACTCCCGCCGCCCTCTGCAGACTGCACCGTGTACGGTGCGCCAGGGTTGGCAGATTGATGAATTGTGTGCGTGATTTGCAATCAATCTCATGCGAGCTTAGCCATGTCAAGCACCCGGGTAGTCAACCGACCAAAGCCGGACCGGGAAGTCATTTAATTTCATCCATTTCTCTTCGTGCATCCCGTCCCTTTCCTGCTTTCCACGGCGCGGCGACTCTATGCGTAGGCACTTGTATGTAAATATGCGTGTTTGTATCCGTACTCTAAGTACGCACAATTAATTTAAAGGCAATAAAATTCAATCGGAAGTGCCATGGCGTGCACGCCCGTACATGTGTGCACGCCCCGGGGTGGGGGCGAGCGGTTGCGCTGCACAGGTGTAGGGGGGGTGGGTGGAAGTTCACACAACATTTATCCCTCGTCAGTTCCGCTTTCAATATTTATTTCGTTTGCCTTTTCGATTCGAGGTTTTGCGAACGTTTTCGGCTGCAAAAAGGCCCCCTTTGTTTGGCTGGTGCCGGAGATGTAGGGCCGGTCCCGGTCAGTACGCGCTGTGCCACTAGGGGACGTCGCCGACGCTGGCCCTTGGGACGCCCTGGAGCCGCACGTGGGAGAGTGACGCGTGACGCGGATGCGAGCGAATCGGGTGTGAGCGACTCAATCAGCGCGTTACACACTTGTTGAGCTTTACGCCAGGTAATGCGGGCCATCTGTGAGCAACTATGGCTGTTACGCGGGTTTGTAATGCTTTAGTCACACGGAAGGCTAGCGCGCAGCTGTAAGCAATTTTAATTGAATAACGCCAAAAGTATCCGTTCCGAGCAACAGCAAATAACAAAACAAAAAAAAACACACACACCCAATTCCAAATATCAATACAAAGTCGATGAGGTGTAGAAAATCCTTCGCCAGGCGGTGCATTGAACGGGCGGGAGAAAGCGACCGGCGGTAGCCAGCAGCAGCCTCCTTCGATCGAAAGATACCGGCCTGCCTTGCGAGCGAGGCAAGAAAAATGTGCGCCCAAGCCGGGCGGATCCTTCGACCAAGGGGGCCCGATTGTAAAAATTTGATTCCGAGCTCCGGCCGGGCCGGGTGGAAAAGTTATGCGAGGAATAATAGGAAAATAATAAGATACGTAATGATAAAAGTGGCCTCGAATGTGGGCGTTTGCCTCTTTGTCTGGCGTGCGCTCGCTTTCGGGGGTTTTCGGGTGCACTCGATAAACCTAATATTTTTTTATTATTAGACGCAAGAGTGTGGGTCTTTTTTTTTCTTCTGCTCCTTCTTCTTCCCGTCATTGTTGTGAGCCTCCCAGGCGGGGGCTGGGCCGGTATGCTGATTCGAGAGTGTGTGCGAGCGGCCGGGGGAAATGATTTTTTCCTGTAGCTCAAGTGCAAACAATCATAAACGGGACAATTTCATATCCATATTACACGTCCGACTGGCTTTTTCACATCCGTAAGAGCATTTTCTGGTATCGTTTGCGGGCTAACGGCGAGGGGTGTCTAGCCCTTCCGGACGCGGGAATTCGGTTTAGCGAGTGAGGAGAGGAGCGCACGCAGCAAAAAAAAAACCTCCCCAGAACGGGGAATTGAGTTACACCCCCTCCCGAAACGACGCGACCGGCGAGTTCCGTGTGCGGGAAGATGAAGGAGAAGAAGAAAAAAACGAATTCTGCAGATCAAAAACAAGCGCAAGCATAAGAAAGCAAAAGGGCTGTGCGATATGCGGTCCCGATGTTACCGACGAGTGAAATTGTTTTCCTGTGTCTCGTGCCGCTTCCCACAGTGTGCGTTTGCATTCCTTTTTGTACGCTTCGCTGCACCACGGGCCACTTCTTATGCCGCTGGTCACTGGCGGCCTTGTGTTTTAGTGCGTCCCGTTCCCGGCGACGGTCGGGTGGGGAAAACCATTTTCCTCGGTAAGTATGGTCGGAATCAATCAAATCGCGTTCGTTGGACGGAAATGTTTTCAAATTGACGAAATGAAACGCTCCTAGGCGCCAGCCCTGACCGCTGCGGGCCGGGAAATGAAAGGAAGGCGCGTCCCTTGCCACGGGAAGGAGGGCCCCGGCGGGAAGTCCTTGCACGCGGGAGGAGGACAGAAGATAGAATGATGAAAGCGGATACTAATGAATGTATTTGATTAACAGCTGGAATTGGAAAAATGTGAAGAAATTATTCGAGCTCGGGTGGAGAAGGGTGGAGAATGTTCTGATGTTGCGCTTGAAATAAGATATAATTACTTCCGCAAAAAGTTTAATGAACTTTTCGAAATATCTCCCGTTACGTCATCAAAGGTTTCGACCGACCGACACCCGCCGCCGAAAAGGACTGCACAAAGAACGAAGTTAATTCCGATTAGGAAGGCTCCACTCCTTTAATTACAATTGAATTTTTCAGGCGCTTCCCGCAGGACCGTCGGTTTCGTTCGGTGGGAGAGATAAGAGATTTTCACCGGGACAAGGTGTGTGTGCCCTGACAATTAGTGGCGGCAGAAGCAACAAGAAGAAGCACGTACAGCGCAAGGAACCCAAGGCATACCTAGATGTTGTTAGAATGATTTCGTTTCTTCATTTTGCTTCCTTTTGTGAGCGCGACTCCCGACGAGGAGTAATTGAAATAAATGTTTCATTGCGATCATTAATATTTCCACAGCTTCTTCCGCGTTGCGCGTTGACGATCCGGGAGAGACAGAAATCAAATTACAAATGTGCCCTGCATTCCAGGAGCGTCTCACACCGAGGACGAGACCTCGTCGTTGTGCCCAGAGAGCGGAGAGCAGCAGTTGTCTTAGTTGGCTTTGCGCGAGGGTGTGTGCGAGATGAAGTTTCGGCTGCACACTCACGAAGGGCCGCACCCGAGTGACAAGTGCTAAAATTATTAAATTTATATTTTCGTGGGAATTAAATATTCCGCCGCGACGGGATTACATTAACATTCGGTTCGCCCGGTCCCGGCGATAAGCTGCGAACGGCTGCCCGCCTTTTTGCCATCTCCATTATTGTGTCAGGTGTTCAACAGTTTCGGTTAATGTGTTTCCAGGGCCCGGCAATAGAATTAGGTCCCAAATGGTCGGGCGCAGGGTGGGTTGGCGTGGATGTAAATGCCGAAATTTGTGGTTTAAATTGGGTCGTTCATAAAAAATGAATATCCAATATACTAAGAGCATATTTATCTACATTACCTACACCGGCTGCTAGATGGTTGCAGTTCGTGATGTGTCCGTGTGTGTGTGTGTGTGTTGGTTGAATTTACCGTTCTTTTATCTTTGTTCAACGCCTCAATAGATACGCACCGAAGTGCGCCCATTGCTGCCTCAAAAGGACTCGGGCTCGAAAGCCTCAACAGCCTCAACAGCCGACCGACGGTTCCCGGCACGGCGCTGAAGAGTAACGTGCCGCACAATGGTTGGCAACACGGCAAATCAAATGTCAATCAAAGTCCGAACGGGTTCGAATCCGCGCCCGTGAAAATGTGTTGTTTCATTGTGGCTTTGATGCTGCCGGTCTGAGAAGCGCTAACACCCCTCTAATACACCGGCACGGGCGGGGAGCAACACGTCCCGGTGAACTGTATGAGGAACTGGACAGAAGTGATTCCACACATTCTGCCCCGTGTGGGGAGAGCGCGCGCGCGAGAGAGAGAGAGAGAGAGAGTATAGCTGTATCATTTCTCAACTGCAGCAACGCGGGTGCCGTGCGGACATAAGAATCCTGAACCCGAGCGTCCACCGGGGTCGCTTTTAGCATTCATCTCCTGCGGGACCCTTCCGAAGCTCGAGGGCTCACCGGCAGTCCGTCACTACTGTCACTCACGCTGCCTGTGAGCGTGTGTGTGCGTAATAAATACATATGGAATTAATAATGATATAATATAATTGATTCAACAATAAACATCAATCAAATCAATCCGAACACAACAGCCCGGCCCGATCATCATCATCGGTAATTTCGAGAAACTAGTTGTACATTAAAAGTAAGCGCCTTTTATCGTACCGCGATTGAGATAAAGGCGGAGACGCTCTTTAGAACGCCGAGCCGGTGGGGAGCTGTTGCCGGTGTGTGCATGACGCGGCGGAAAAGTCAGCAGTCGCGTCGGCCCGGGACAGCGCGGGAGCGCCTAACGACACTAACGCCGAATACATCATACTCCCCAGCGCAGGGCTAGGGCGAGCGACCCCGCGATTAGGTTTCCGAGCCTGTTTTCCCGACCATTGACCACGGCCACCAAAAAAAAAAGAAAGAAAAGAAAAGGGTGGTGGAAAATCGAATGAATGAATTGAACCATGAGCTCTCCGCACTCCCGCGGCTTTGTGCGATTCACAAGGTAAATACAGCGGGCGGGGTGGGGCGGAGAAAAAAAGTATTTATTTTGAAAGACAAAACCTAAAAGACGAAAGACGCACAAAAGGGTAGAACATTAGGACGCGCGAGTTAGAAAGAATAGCACGGCCCAGCGAAAGGTACCTCCATCGCCACATATCCATCAGTAAATGATTAGGCCGTTTTTCCTGCCCGCCTGCTCTGACCGCGTGTGTGTGAGTGTGTGTTGTATCGGTAGCAACCAGCGCGGCCGAAATGTGCCGAAATGTGTGTGTGTGTGTCGAAATCTTTTCTTTCGCCGGCCGCGCGCGTGTTCTTTCTTCCCGGGGAGGCTCCCGCGGGCCGTCTCCTCCGTCCGTCCTGTCCCGGTCGCGTCGATTGTCTATTCGACTCTATTGTTGCGCCGACAAAAGGCCGCAACGCAACATCAATGATTTATGCATATCATATAATGATTGAACTTTTTCTTTATTATGACAGTAAAAGGGTGAAATAAGTGAATAAAAAACACCAATTTGTCTGTAACATGGCGAATCGGGCGAATCCGTTGTTTCGTGTGTTTGTTGAGCGTTTTACAGTTTTGCCTGCCTGCCTGCCTGCCTGCCCGTATCCCGGCCGCTCATACGCATAGATGAAAGCGAGCCTCTCTCTCTCTCTCTCTCCCTCTCCGTGTACCCACACTCACTACTAGTGGCACGAAAATGTTACAATCGTGCCGAATGGATGATACCACCGATTCTTTCTTTTTTTCTTCTTCTCCATCCACTACCGGGTCCGGTGATGAAGACGAAGACGGAGATGACGCTCGGCCCTGGGAGGACTGGCCAAGGTGAGCATGGGGGGAGGAAGGCGAGCTCCCAAACCCGTTCCCTGCCCCTGGGGATGCTCGCTTTGTAGTTTTGTATATGTTTGATCTCGGATTAGGCGTAAACAGAACGAATTCGGAAACCGAAACCATTGGCGCCTGTTCTTAATTATGGAGCATCTCGCGTGGCGCACGTTTGCACCGAATTGTGTTTCCTTGTTGCTGTTGCTGTTGGGTGTTGTTTTTTTTTTTCGCTCGGGTTTTATTCAGAACAATCGTATCGACACGGCATTTTTGCATTTACGGTATGGAAGTGCTCACCGCTGCCCCGGGCCCACTCCGATCGAGGTTATTATTCCGGTATTCCGGGCAATTTAGCATGGTTAATAGGTAATTTTACCGGCCAGCACGAGCCTTACCTTGTTTTTTCTGTTTTTAATGTAATGCCCATTAGCTCACTTGCTCGTAAACGTTGTTAACCACAACACACACACACACACACATACACACACATACTCATGTGGTCTAATGCAACAGATCTAGAATGATGACGATTCCGGGAGGACTCGGTTCCGTTTCAACCACATTAAAAATACAAACACACGCACAGGATCTTCATAATCTGAGCCCCGGTTCGGGAGGATTCATTTTTTCCACTGCATTTTTGAAACAGAACCCAACCGAGCAATGACGCATCCACATGGAACACCCCTTAGCCGAAGCGGGAACCTAGAAACACCTAGCACCCCGCAAACGAAAACAAAATAAAACCCGGAGGAAAATGTCTGCAGATGTAGCACGTCGTTTCGTCGTGCCCATACTCCAGTTGCCGCCAGCCGTAACTTCGCCAATTTCACTGGTGCCTATCACATCATGTAAATTGGGAAGGCAGAAAAAGGGTTGACTGAGCATGTTTATGAATCGTCTAAATGATACATTTAAATTCGCCCTCATTTTTCCCGGGGTTTCTCCGGGGCTCTGGATGTTTAATTAGTTTTCGGCAGGTTTCTCGCCGGGCAAGTTGCGCTCGGTTCCCGCCGTGGGTTTTTAATAAAATATGAATGATCTCGAATTGCACCCAGCGCGAGCGAGAGCACACGGGTAGCCGAAACGGGAAACCGGAAAATGGCTGCATGGTCTAATGGTATCCTCGCCACCAGCGCGCCGTAAAAGTACGCTTTAAGAGAGTAAATTTTGTGGAATAATCAAACCGCACACAAACGGTTCGGCGCGGGTTTCTTACGGGTGGAGTTCCTCGGAGGACACGTGAAAAGGGGGAAAACAACAACTACCGGATACTTTGGGTGGAATTGTGGTTTCTTCACATGCGTCTTGTGCTGCGGTGGGGGGGCTGTTCTCGTTTTTCACTTATCCCCGATGAGCTTCATCTTGCCCGTACTCACTCGTTGCTATAGAGACACGGATCCGGTGCTGGATCCGAACTATGCCATCTTAGCTTCAACAACCAAATTTAACGAGTGAAGGGTGAAACGACTCGCCCTTACACGCGTGCCCACGCCAGGTAGACAGTGTTGCAACGAGCGTTAGTATCTCGCCGAGGCCTCCGAAAGGCACGGATTTCATCCACCAAACCGACGTCGGCGATTGGGCTGTACTGATCCAATACACACGTCCTCACGGCTCGCTGAATGCGCCGGCACACGGCAAACAATAGTTCGCTGTGAAGGACGAGCCTTTTGGCCCCGGGGAGAACCGGGCAATAGGACTGTATATCACTGCATTGTTTGAAATGTTCATTATTTGTGCAAATAGTATCCCCACGCACGCTCCGGGTCGGTGTTGGTCGGTGGTGGGTAAGTCGATATGGTGATGATATATTTTTATTTCCTTTCATAATAAAACCGGCCAGCCGCTCCAGGTGGAATGGGAAGGACCTACAACAACAACACCGAGTGGCAGCAACACAATGGCACGGACCTGGCACTCCGTCCGTGGGTGAAATCGAAATGCATTTATACAAAACAAATCCAGCTAATGCAGCGATATCTGGTTACGTTTGACAAAGCGAGCGTGTGTGTGTGTGTGGCTCGCTATCGAAATCGAATATCGGTCGAGCAGCATCTTGGCAACGTGAGCGCACCGCCTAGTGTTGCTGTGTGTCGGGGCTGCATGTGTGCTGCGTACGCGTGAATAAACAAAGGACGATCCGAGTGAGCCTGTGGACCGGGGAAAAAAGCGTTTGACGTTTTGGCGAAGGGGAACGGACTGCGAATGCATGCGACTGCAAATGGAGGCGTTGGTGGTGGTGGAGATGGTGGACGGTGTGTGTGTGTGTGTGTGCACACTTGACTGGCAGCGTAAATGCATCCCGGCGTCCGGCTGGGATTGACCACACTATCTCTTCATTCATGTGCGGTTTTCCCGAGAGCGCCGGGATGGGCCAACCACCCACCCACCCACTTACACGCCCGCGCGCAGAGGAACGGCATCATCATCGATTGCGAAAGCAATCATAATGAAATGGATATTTATGCGATGATTGTTTGCTTAGACAAGATCACAACGTTCAATTTGGATCGTTTGCCGGGTTGGACTTGTGGCGGACGGATTTGTTGCCTTTCGCTGCTGTCATCGCTGTCGTCATCATCGCTCTCTCTCTCTCTCTCTCTCTCTCTCTCTCTCTCTCTCTCTCTCTCTCATTGTCTCTCTCTGTCACTGGCAGCGGGAGGACCTGCAGTCTCAATTTACACATCGTTATGGAGAAATAAATAAATTTAAATAAATTAATGACTTAAAAGCATTTGTTAATTTGATTGTTACTCGTCCTGGCGTCCGGCGTGTGGCCCCGGGACGCGTGTCCTCATCGCGTGGTGCTTTCGGTTTTCGTTTGTCGGAATGCCAGGGAGAGGCAGTGGACCGTCGACCGTTTGATCGTGATAATTACCTTCCATTCAGATGGTACGAAACTTGGCGTCGTTGCCCGGAGCTGCTGGAGTCCGGAAGCGATGGAATGGCCCGCGGAAATGGAATGCTTAGTTATGATTGGGGTCGTTTTGCTTCTTGGGCGCAATCAAAAATGAAAACAAACGATTTTCGTGTTCTTTTTTTCTTTCTCCGTTTTGTTCCCTTTGGATCACCGCTCTCCACCCTACTCGGTGTGTCTGGGAGTGAATCGAGGTCGTCGTTGATTTACTAGGGCCAGACATGTGATAGGCATTGGCCCGGGAGTAGTGTGTATGTGTTTCGGATTCATCGACATCGGCAGTGAGGGTGCCGTGAGTGAGGAATTTTTATTGCGTCCAGATGATCTCTTCTAGTGAAATTAATTGAAACGATAAATTTTCTTCGGTCACGTCATAACACCGGTACTGTGTGCAGTGCGTTGTTGGACAGTGTGTTTGCTGCAACTGTGTTATTGTTATTAGGTTTGCCGAATAATGAAATAATTAAGAACCGGTGATCGCCCCATCCGCGTGTTCCGTGCCCGTACGGACACTATAAATAAATGCGGTTCTGATTCATTTATTTATCTCGCCTGCACTTCTGCCTTCAACGGGGGCAGCAGCAGCAGGAGCACTCGAGGCAGTATGACTTACACACGCAACGTGCAAGCCATAGAGACATCCATCCATTTCCCGGGACGGGCGCACGGGTTGGGAAAATATTCGCATCATAAAGCGCCAGTAAATTATGTCGCTTTGGCCGATATTGCTTTCACATCGCGCAAGTAGGATTTTCACCAGCGCCACCTCGGCCCTAGATGGAAACCTTGGGATTGTGGGTGCCGTGTGGATATGGCGATAAATCAAATCGAAGCGCATTTCCCTCAACAAACACCCGCGTGGAAAACTCGGCAAGATGTCGGTGTGCGCGTGTAATTGCGTGTCTGGAGACGGAAGAGCGAAAGAAAAGTGAAGGAATTTGAAGTACGTAACCTCGCGCGAATGAGCACGGAAAAAAGATGGATGCGATAAGTGAATAGGTGGAAATTGTCGTCGTACTTCGCGCGTCGTACCTGTCGCAAAGCGTCGAAATACTTGCCTGAAGATTGATGGCACATAATATGGGCGAATTTATTGTACACGTGGTGATGATAGCGGCCAAGCTTTGGGTATTAGAAACAATTAAAAATTTAAAATAATTTTGATAATTTATTGCCCGCGCGGTATGTCGCTTGGGAGATAATCAACCAGACACTTTAAGGTGGAGTACACACGGTGGCTTTGCTTACACGGCGGTATCCGGAGGTGAAGTGTGTCTTGACTGGCTGGTAGGCTTACGTTACACAAGCAAACACTGAAAGCACCCTCGTGAGGATTTATCTCGGGCCCTGACACTCGAGCCAGCTATGCTCGCTGTGGCGAACCAGGGCTGAGAGCGGCGAAATACCCATACTTTATAGATATACGTGTGCACAAGCGCAACCGGTACGGCCGTTATGGATGTAGGTGTGCCGACCAGGAAGTAGGCGATGCTGTCGTTTCCGCTGCCGGTTTACATGCCCGGGTCGGGGGATGCGTATCATGCAAATTGGGGTTGAAGGATTTGGAAAATTTGATTGAAACAAAGAGGTGTCGAGGTGTTCGAGGGTTGACTGGCGCGCGCGCAGGGCAGACGGCAGAGAGACCGGAGAGAAGAAGTACGGTAAGTATGTCATCGACTAGCGCAGCATCCCTTTCGGCGTAGTAACCCTTTCGGCTGTGCGGTGGCCGATGAAGCCGATAGCGCGAGAGAGAGAGAGAGAGACCAAGCCATCCCCCTGTTCGGACCGGGGGAAGAACCATCCGGTCCTTTGCATAATGCCGGAAAACCGTAAAAACTTGAAAATAAACAACATTCATTGACATCGGCGGCAATCCATCTTCTTCATCTTTTTTTCTCTCCCGGCCCTTCCTTCCACTCTATCATTATTCAATCTGTACGGTTCAGCACTCTTTTTGCCACTCATCCGAAACCCGGTGCGACAGTTGCCCGGTTGCCCGGTGTTGGTGGAAAATTACACTTTCCACCGCGCTGAGGTTGGGTTTGCCCGGCCCGACCCGACTCGGCCCGGCTTTGGCTGTGCGACTCCGTGACCGGATTCCCGGTTCGGTATTATTTGCCAGCAACAAATGGAAACGTGCGTTTGCATATTTAAATGTTATTTAACGCACCGCGTTCGCCGGGGCGCAACCCGGGCCGGGGGTGGCTGTAACTGTCATCTGGTACCGCTGTTATCAAAACACTTCACGCGCAATCCGAGAGCGCCGGGCGGTTGGCGCTAGGGTGAGCGGGTGCGTGCACATGTGTGCTTATTAATCATCTCCCCGAACGGCAAAACGGCAAACGGATCACGGCTCTCATCGAGACGGATCTCCAGAATCAAGAGGTCAAAAGTCGGCTGGAAAGAATGCCCGGGCACTGGTTTATGTCCATTCTGCTGTAGTTGTGTTTTGTTGCTAAAGCGAGATATAGTACCTGTAGTGGGCTGTGCGGAGTTCTAAAAACGGACGGCACTGACTGCGTGGGAAGCATCACCTCAACTGTGTAGCACACCACACCGAGAGCACTGCGATCTAGTCAGCCTTGCAGCTGCAAGAAGTTGCCCGTTGCCAAGGATTCGCGCGCCTCCTCACCCGTGCGTTGTCTTCGGCACGTACTGTTGCGACGGTGTTCGTGATTCAATCGATATGTTCGATACAGCAACACCATAATAGTACAAACAAAGTGTATGGTGCCTCCTTTTCTTGTCAAGCGACTCCTTTTCGCCTTTCCCACACGGGCACCCTATCGTTCTCTTTCGTTCCCTTTTCTCACTCTCTCTCTATCTCTTTCACTTTCTCGCGCAGCGCACTCGTGTTCTAGCTTCTTTATGCTACCTTTATGCTCCAACCAACAGCGGGGGGAGCATCCCTTGTCTTTTTCGTTGGCGTTGGCGCAGCCCGATTTCACGGTGCGGTTAAAGCAAACATATACTCTCCGCTCACCCCAAGGAGCGGCGGCCCGGGCTGCGCTGGTTGGTTTTATTGAACGGGGAAAAGCAAAAGGCGAAACCAGAAGGAAATCAGTTTCTACGAGCGTTATCAATACGCATGCTTCATTAATTTTCTAGTGTAAAGCGATGGACAGAAAATATGGTAATAAAAAGAACATTGCGTGGCGCGCGGCGCGATGGGGGTTTTTACTTTTTAAGATTCGTTCGCCTCGGCGTAATCTAAGGAAAATATTAAACATTTGTCCGGGGGTTTAGGCGGCATCGGATCGATCGGTTCGGGCGGGCGCGTTTCCAGTGCCGCTTGCGTGCCATATTGTGCTGCACGGTTCATATCTTGTTTTTAACGCTCGAAGAAAAAAAAGAAAAACAGCGTTTCGGATGCGCACGCGACAGGGTGTGTTAATATTTACATTAAATTTTGTTTCATAGCCGAAGCATTTGCGAACGTCGTGACGGGTAGGGAGTGTAAATTTCAAATGCAACCTCGAGCAGACTGCGAGACACTGCCACCGGGCCGGGCTAATCTGTCGATGTGTTTATTCTAATTTCATTAATCGTGCCGTTTCGATATTTGGCGAGCTTGAAGCGTCTCGTAATGTTTTCGGCAAAGAAAACACCTATATTCCGTTTCCACCGGGAGCTGCTGCTGCTGTGTTGCGAGTTTTGTTTGTGTTGCGCCGATCGTTCTTGCTTAGGACGCATAATCAATCATATTTCACGCACTCATCAAAGGGACGAGAAGATAGATGGGCCGGGGCACAGCGCGGAGCGTGTGTGCGAGTGTGAAGCGAGCGAAGCTTCATTTCTTTAAATAACACCCCTTTCCGAAACACGAGACAGAAAGGCACATAGGAGAGCCTGGGCCAACTGGAACATGGTACAAAATAAAGGATTTCCTAAAATCATCTTCCGGTTATGGGATCTTTTCTTGCCGGTTACGCGCTGGAACAAACGGTTCGGCCGAGCATGAGGGGGAATAGAAGTATCGATTCACCCTAATTGCGTCGGAATCGGGTTAGAGGTTTTAGATGCTTTTTTTTTGTTGCCTGTAGCCATGCGTACTCTCTCACCGTGGCCGGACTTTCACATACCGGCTGGTGAGAAACCGAGCCTGTGTCCTCCCTGAGCTTTGTCAATGGAGTGTTGCGGCGCAGCCGTTTTTATTATGTTTTACCGCTACGTAAGCGCCACCACCACCGACTTCTTTACAGTACACGATCACATTTTGGGCCGACACCATCCCCGGAGCTCCCATCCGTGTGCGTGTGTGTGTGCGTGTGTGTGACGCCGCTAGACGCGGCCCCGCAAGATAAAAGAAACAATCATCATGTTCATTAAGTAAAAAGGTAGCGGTGGCGCACCGTGATGGATACGATAAAACGCCGATGCCGAAAAATAATAATAATGAGAACTAAAAAATCATTTATCTAAATTTCACCACCTCCAGGACGGTGTGATTGATACGCGGCGGTGGCGGGGATGGAAGGAAGGAAAAATTTAATTACATAAATTCGGCGGCACACCGTTTGTTACCGAATCCGGACGCCGGGCACACTGTTGTGGCTGTGTGCGTGCACTGTTGCGTTTGTGTATGGGAGGGAGTAGTATCGGTTTGAAAATTATTATAATTTAAGCCGTTTTCGGTTACTAATGACAGTCGCGTCTTATGTCAAACAGTGCCTTCTAGCTGGCCGTTCCGTTGCACAGCCTACTGCTACTGCTGCTGCCTCCGGAGCGGTTTCTAACCGCTTCGCATCGCAGCGCATAGCAGCGAAAGTGGGAGTGCCTTTCGCAGCTAATTAGACGATTGTTTTCGAGTCCGTCTTGGCTGGCTAGGGCCACCCCGGACGGGGCGGTGTGATTGCGATGAGTCAAGCGATCAAGCGAACCATCCAATCAGCATTACAAGAGGATCATCACCGTGTGCGACGTATCGACATGAATAAGTGATGTCGACTGTTTAGCCGAGCCGAGAGTGATGACAAAACACGGTCGACCGCCCTGTCCCGAGCGTGAGTGGATTGAGCAGATTGAGTGTAAACGAATTTGCGGTAGGATATGCAGTGTGCCATGAAGAGATTTCGATTAATGAACGGGTTGCCCCTTGCTGTGTTTTTCTCGGCCCGGTGCAGGGAGGGCTGAGCCTTTTTTTGCGCACACATTTAATACATTTCAAGAGGAGTCGCGCAAACAGCCACCCAGCTCAAGGATGGTTATGGAGCAGAAATTGCGCCGCAATTCAATAGCCGTCGAAGCGTCTACTCACACACACGGCGCATTGAATGCATTGAAATTGCATTCAATATGCAATGGGCAAATATTTGCAATCAAAGCGACATTTTGCTAGCAGCGCGTAGCTCGAGCTTCGATGCTCACCATCGGAAAGTCGGTATCGGGAAAAAACGCGGCGGTGTTGCGGAACGTGGCCATCCAATCCGGTCGTGCCTTCGGGGCAACCACTTACCACGACAGGAGCCTAGCCCTGGCGAGAGGCGGACGGAATATGTTGAAGTGTCATATTTTATCTATTCCGATGGCGAGTGTGAGGAAGTATGGGAAAATTGAGGCGAACGCCGCTGTCTGGCCACCCAATCACCGCCGCCGCCGCCGGTGGAAACAACGAGAAACGAATGATAAATCATTTATCATTTTTGATATCAAAATCAGATATGAAACTTATGTTATTTTTTATCTGCACCGCTTCTGCACGTAGCACGCACGGCGACACGTGGTCGGGGAGGAATTTGTTGCCGAAATACACCGTGCGTCCGTACACGCGCACACTTGCACGAAAGTTTTCCGCTCCTCGAGCTGGAAAGCCGCCGCTTCCCTGCTCGACTTCGGGCGCGCTCGTTTCGTAACGAATCAATCATTCGATGTATCGTGATATATTAGTTTCGGGCTAGATTGACGATGTTGTGCCTGTGTTTCATTCATCACGCTGGGTCCCGGTGTGAGCATTATGTTTTTATTGCTCCGAATGGTCGGCGGTGGTCGTGTGGGATTTAATTTTATTGTGCCGAGTGTATTTAATTGAATTTGCTGCTCCTTGGTGCGGGGAGCGAACCGAACTCCAGGCTAGTTAGTCCCTTCTGTGCGTTCTGTATTGTTTCGTCAGTTTTTTTGCGTTTTTCTTTTTTTTTAGATCAACTGAAACCGATGTCGCTTTGGCAGCAATAAGTTGTCAGGAAGTTTCCCCTCTCTCCCCTCCCCCCCCACACGCCCATCGTCCTATCTGCATGTGGACAGCGCGTTACACAACAGGAAACACGCGCTTTTCGGCTACAGAATTGTCAAATCTAGGCATAAACTTTAAAGACACAAATGATTGATCGGTTCCTCCCGATCCCGTTGGCTGTTGGTAGGTTTCTGTTGCAGCAACAGCAGCAGCAGTCTAACTTTCGCTACGCTACCTTTCGCGAAATGAACAACCACCTCATACCCGAAAAATCCCAGAAATTCGGCAATTCCCGCTCTATTCCCCAATCAAAAATCCATTAGCCGCGTACACACACACACGCACACAGGCACAGGGAACACGCGCGGATGGGCTGGGTAGGATGTTCTTAAGGGTACTTGCAAAGGGTTGCCTGTCAACTGCATCGATGATTGAACGAGACGAAGTAAGGATTTGAAGGATTTTTAGTTCACGATCCCGGGGATGGGACGGTTTCGAAACGCTTCCTTTCGAAAACGGCCGAAAATTTCCTCTTCCCGCAAAGAGCGAGAGAGAGAGAGAGAGAGATAGGGAGAGCTCGCGGGCAGGAAGCTGTGTTATTACTAATCAAAAACTGGCAAAACCGAGGAATTTCCATTTGCTGCCAAAGACAAAACGGCATTAAACGTTTCTCGGCGCGCCGGGTGCGATGGGTGCGGCGGAAAATCCAAACGCTTGGGAAAATCGGTCTGTCACCACCGACAGGCACCGTGGCCCGTGCTCCTATCCCGGAGCCCCGGCGAATATGAAAGGCGATATTCACTCATATCGGAAATGTGTATATGGAGCATAAATATTAATGCCAACCGGAAAGGCACCATGGTGGCACGGCGCGTTTTTATAACCGGGCGCCCGGATGCCCGGAATCAGGACAGGGCCAAGGGGTTAGAGCGAACGACAACACACACACGTACACCGGGGGGAGGTGCGCACCGAAAAACGATTCACCGTGGCGTGCCGGTGTGGCCTTAGAACAAACGAGACCGAAACGGCACCATCAACGGGGTAATGAAATACCGAAATATTTTCAGCGAAGAATTCGTTAATCATTTCGGGAGTTTTGTCTACGACAAGTCCCGTCGTGCGTTATGAAGTTTTAATTGCTTTCGAATAGCGCGCCAACGTATCTTTGCCCTCGGTGTGTGTTTGTGTGTGGGCGCATATGTGCCATGTGCCATGTCGCAAATGCTGCATACGGAGCAGCAGCATCGTGCGAGCAATGATCACAACCGGTAGCACAATGCTTCACTGTTTTTATGCTTTCTCAGGCAATCAGCGTGTGAAGGTGAGTGTGTGTGGGCCAAAAGGAGTCTAGAGGTAACTCTAAAACAACGTATCCTTTCATCGTTACGTATCGAATATGAGAGCCTCATCAAATATTTCTCCAAATTATTACGATTACGGCTGAGCCGAGTTCAAAGATTAGTTTAAAGGAATGTGCATGTCTCGGGAACTGGTATGGTTTAAATGGTAAACAGTTGAAAAACAAAAATGCTCAGAAAAAACACAAAGGAAAGATATGACAAACTAAACCGCTTTAGTTCCGTTACACATCAAGAGAGGGCGCCACTCGATGAAGGTTGCTGTTCGATAATTTTTCTCTGAGGTTACCATAGTATTTGTTGCATTTTACAGTAATATTTGAATGTTTTGCTTACCCTGGCGGAAAATTGAAACACTTACCCCATCTTAATCCTGAAAAGTTGAAGGAAAATAAATAGCAAACAGATAAAATTGTTGCTTGCGTTTTTTTCCAATCTATGTAGGCCAAGACAAAGTTTAATGGGTCAACTGCGAAAAGATCATTTGCATTCGTGTATTTGCTGGCGATAATGCACCGGCCCGTTTCCCGAAAGTTTGCAAAATGATTGCCGCCAGTAATTGTGAAGAGTTCTCACGGAAAACATAAAAAAGAAACCCTCACCCTGCTGGGTGGTGGCGCAACGATGGGCCCGCACTGCGTTGTGCGGTGTTAAAATGTGCCGATTCTGGAACGAAAGCATGAAAAATCGTTATAAAACCGCTTACAACCGAACGGAGAACCCGGCGAATCCGGGGCTAAACGGGGCCCCGGCGTGACATATGCCTGGCACTTGTAAGATTGTCAACGGTGCCGCAAACGAACCGGAGGGGAATAGCATCCGGCGACCGTGGTCGAGGGGCCACTTCGACGGGCGCCCGGGAATAAAGGAAAATGCTGTCTCGTTGAAATCTTTGAACTTTGCAAATTTTCCCCGCACACACACACCCGGAGCTAGTTGCACGCAATTTAAATATGCAAATTAAGGATCATTTTTGGATCGGAAAAGTCATATTTGAATTTGTTTTATGTGTTTTTTATTGCCCGGCGCCGGTCGGCCGTGGGTCGTCGCGAGGTGTTGGGGGGGGGGGGGGGAGAGGG
>KB673423.1:41207-116723 GCA_000349145.1 Anopheles dirus
TGTAAGATTGTCAACGGTGCCGCAAACGAACCGGAGGGGAATAGCATCCGGCGACCGTGGTCGAGGGGCCACTTCGACGGGCGCCCGGGAATAAAGGAAAATGCTGTCTCGTTGAAATCTTTGAACTTTGCAAATTTTCCCCGCACACACACACCCGGAGCTAGTTGCACGCAATTTAAATATGCAAATTAAGGATCATTTTTGGATCGGAAAAGTAATCTTTACATACGTTTTAGGTGTTTTTTATTGCCCGGCGCCGGTCGGCCGTGGGTCGTCGCGAGGTGTTGGGGGGGGGGGGGGGGGGAGAGAATCACCTCCCACCGGCCTGCCTCGGGAAGGCGGAAGGTGGAATTTGAATATTTATCTCGGGCAATATAAGGGTAATGATGTTGATGTGCATCGTCTGTGGTGGCGAAGTTTTGCGGTGAACATGTTTTGATTTTGCGATCTGTTCCACATGCCTTGTGCTTTTTTTTATCCTGTGTTTTGGTTGTTTTCACAACAATTTGTCATCTCGCGCGGCGTGCGCATTAGTTGAGGCTTTCGATTGCGCGTTATTAATCATCCGCTTTAACAGCGGACGGAACGGAGCGGGCAGAGCGGGCAAAAAAAAAATCAAGCGTCCATAAATGAATTCAGTCCAACAGTTGTCTGTGCCGGAAAATGAGGAAAAATCGCAGTTTTATTTTCTTTCCCTTATTGGTGGTGGGATTTAGCGTGTTCTTTTTTTGTTCGGTTTTGTTTTCGCTGACTTCCTTCTCGTCGTGCTGCGAAGGCCCTATTAACAAACGAGCAGATGCTGCGTATTTGCGCGACGCATTGAGGTAAATTAACATTTGTTTTAATTAGATGAACTGGGGCAGGCGCTTATGTCTTGCTCAGCTATCATTGCGCCTCCGTGCTGCACAAAGTGTACTTTCTTGTAGCGAATGCCTTTTTAAAGCAAGGACTCATTTTTACGAGCCGGGCCTTTAATTGAATTGTATTTACACGACTAATTAAACCGGTAGGGAGTACGGCCCCCGGTGCGGAGGTGTGGACGGCTTCCTCGGGACCGTTGTGGAATGTGGAAGGTTTCCTCGGTTCCAATTGCGAATGCCGTCGTTGCCGTCTCCGCCGCTGACTTCAGATTCCGGTCTTGACTGGCGTCAAATGGCCCAAAGGGATCGATAGCTTAAGAGACCGTAGCAGAGAGCGAGAGCACGCTGGGCGACGCGTTGTGTGAGTTCATAATTGGATTCATGCCCGAGATGATTACTTTTGAAATCTCATTACAAACGTGATATATTTGATTATTCGCAATGCATTTGGCACCGATCGACCCGGGCCCGTCCTGGGACCAATCTTTATTTCAACTAAGTATTTACATTTCGCCTGCCTGCCTGCCTGCCTGCTGGCCTGTTTCACGGTGTTCAATCGTGAAAAGGGCGCGGCGTGTGAACTCGGAATCGACGCCGGCCCGGAAAAACGAAGGGAACACCGACATCAGCTCTGGGGGGTGTTTTCGATCGTCCGCAGCTCGACCGTATCGGAAGAGGCAAATTTATTTCCACTTTTCAATTTCATCTGCAATTTAGTGTCCGGCGCTTAACTTGCCGTGTGACGTTTTGGCGTTTTAGCACCCGGTTTCCGGTGCGGTACGGTAATGCAATTTGATTTAGTGATTGGAATTGGAAGTGGTTGACCGTACGCACACACACAAACAGGAAGGGACGGTAACCGGATCTGTGGACCTGTGGGCGCAACATACGGTCGAAGGACATGCTCGGCCGTTCGTGTGCGCGCTCGCCCCAGTGTCTCGTCGCCGGCACGAGCAAAGACCGAGGACCGCACGGCAAGGACACGCTGTAAAATCGATGGCTAGGCGCGAGGCTTAACTACGTGTGAGGAAGAAAAATATAGAGATCAAACGCAAGCAGACGTGAACGTGAACCGGTGGGTGGGACAGCAGTTCCATCGCCGATGAGACAAAAGGTTTTAATCAAGTTAATACTGAGCGATGTCTTTCCACCGACAGGGCACCAGGGTGGGAGCCTGCATGGCTGTGTGTAAAAAATGATCTACATGGACAAATTAAAAGCGAGCGAGCGAGCGAGCGAGAGAGAGAGTTTTGTAAATTGATAATAATAACAAATCTGGTTCGAGTTCCTTTTGAAGGCCCCCTCATTTATCTTTCACCCGGCGTAAGGTTCGCCGGTGTGCGGTGTGCGACGCAATAAAGGCTTGCGTTTGCCGTTTTTCCTCCCTAGCCCTAGCTCTCGCAGCGGCCAACGGCGGAAAATTGGCCTCGCTTCCGACTGATGAGGTTGCCGTTTGATCGCGACTCCTCCACCATACACACACGCGCGCGCACGCTCGCGCCACTATCAAAACAGGGCCGGGAGAAGCATCATCCAAATCGAAATAATAACAAATTAAAGAAAGTCAAGAACCTTTAATCACGAAGGCGAAAGAAGAAAGCGAGAACCGCGCACTGCGCCACGAGTCGTCATCGCCCGGCCCGGTCGGAAACAAATGTTTTTACTTCATTCATTTGTTGTCTAATCCGGTGGAAGGTTAAAACGCGAGGGTAATAAAAACGAACCTTAAAATCAATCTGGGAGCGAGCGAGCGATGGGAAGGAGCACGCGGTCGGGGTTCGAGACGACGCGCGAGCAACCCAACGTAGTACATCCGCACGCCTCCACCGACACGCCTCGACCGAGTTAGATAAGTCGGGCCGAGATCGATGGAGACGAGCCGACGAGGCAGCAAAGTTAAAGATTTAATTTATGTTTGCTTTTAAATATTTAATCCGAATCATTGATTTTCTGATTTAAATTGAGGAAGATGTGTTTTGGAAGTTTTCCGCATGCTTGCCCGCTCGCCCAGCTTCCCACCGACGACGGGTGTTACGACGGGTGGTACTGCTGCTGCTGCTGCTGCTGCTGCTCCTGCAAGCCGGTAGCTTTTAATTTTGATTGATAATGCCAGGAATCGAATTAGTAAAAGAATGTTTGAAGACATTCGCTACATTTAGCAACCAATTTCTCTCTCTCTCTCTCTCTCTCTCTCTCTCTGCCTGGTGCCTGCTGCTCCGGCTGCTCGGGCTGACGGAGGCTCCTCGGTAGGCGTTGCGATGACTTCCGGGAGCCACATTATAGGCGGAAAAACGGGCCGGGAAAACCGTTAAGGTATTTGGAGTTTTCTTTTGATGTACAGAAGCGTATGCCGTATGATTGGAGCGATAAGCGACCGTGTGTAGGTGCGGGTAGCAGCGGGTTATGACTAAATGGAACGATTTTTATAATTTTCTTCAATTTGGAATGTGTGTGTGTATGTACCTCACACAAAGAATTAGCATGATTCCACTGGAACATGTAACATAATGTTACACATGTTCGTTATGGGTATGTTTAACATATGTTATTTTATTTAAAAATATATAAAACCTCATAGAAGAAATGGCGCTATTCGAAGAAGGATGCACCAAAACGCTTTTCCTATGGTTGCTATGATGGTTTATGTGAAGCATGTCAAAATTGAGACTTTAATCGGTAAACTAATCTAGCTCCAAAAGGGTCTGCTCAAGATCTCCGAGTAATAAAATCGCAACTATTTTACCGTTTAATTAATGAACCTGCCTTGCCTGGGACGCTGTCTGCGCAGCTAGCTCGGAAAAGGGTTTTAATTTGCATGCTCGAACGTTCGCTCGCTGTCACGCAACAGGATGTCAAGGGTTAAAGAGGTTAAAGCAACGGCCACTGCAATTGCAGTCGTTGGCGAGGCAGTCGTGCGAATCTTGAAGTCGTTGGCGAGAAAAGTCCGGACGCTAATGCAAGCGCACCAGCACTCGAAACAGCAGCACACATGCACAACATTGTCCGGAACGACGCTTCTCTCCGTGCATTTCACGCTTATGCAGCTGACACACACACACACGCATCGGCACGCTCACTTAGGCACAGATACACAAAAAGAACACGCATCCGGCGAAGGAGCCCGGAGATGCATTTTACCGTGCGATAAAAGGACCGCGACATGCCAATTCACATAGGGTTCACAGCCGGGCCAATAAATAGGGGGCCCCCTGTGATAATGGACCTGTGGGTGGTGGTCCGAAGCCTGCGCGCGCGTACGGGGCAGACAAAATGAAGAGGAAACAAACCCGACCGACCGGCCGACCGTCGGAATGCAGCCGCGGGAAGCGGCCGCGAGTAGCCATGGGTAGCCACGAAATGTGAAATTGATTTTCGATGTAGCATTGTAAGAATGCTTATGTTGATTATAAATCGATTATTGCGCCCGGCCCGGAGTTAGTGGTCCGTGCATCGCGCACTGTGGTGTTATTTGTTCGATGAGCCGTTTTAAAAGCTTCCTTCTGCTTCCTCCACCCGGTCGGTCGGCTTGCTCCTATCCACGGTCGCTCGCGCGCGCACGCCGGTAGAGTAGTAAATGAGGTAAAGCGGCGATGTTACTGTTAAACATAACACAACACACTGCCAAAGTATTATCATCTTCCCCTGACACATGGGCACACGGGGGTTTGATGGGTTTAATATTGAACGGAGTATTGCGCGATTGCTGGTTGGGCCGCGCGCGAAGGCGAAAATGAACATTTTCCGCCGGTTTTTTTTCGTTTTTTGCTTCTCGCACGCCGTCCCGCTCGTGCGCTTTCTCTGCCACTGTCTCGCACTCACTCGCAGCGGCAGCGCCTACTGTGTGAGTGTGTGCGCTCCTCTCTACCCGCCTGCTAGGAGCGGAGCGAAGTTTATGCCAAAAATTGCGCCCGAAACATGGGCATGGATGATTTTCGGTACCGGGTGCAAAGGCAAAGGGACGCATCGCAAGATTTCCGTTTATCAAAAACCTTCGGGCGTAATACGAACCTCTTGAGCTCGTCGGCTGTGTTATTTTCCTAGCTGCGGAGCCGCGGAGGGCACGGCGGGAGGAAACTGTTGCCAAGTTCCACACTCCGGGGCACTCGGTGTGCGTTTTTCCATAATTCTAAAGTAAATAAACAACGAGCATTCGGCCCGCGATGGTTTCACTCGCTCCTTTAACCCCTTGATATTTATTATGTTCACGCTTGGTGAAATAATTGAATTATAGAATTTTACCTGCAGGCATCCCCGGCAGACCCGAGGCCCTGGGAGAGCCGCTGGTGGAGGAAACGCGGCAGCTCGAACGGCGGCGGCGGCGGCGGCGCTCAAGAATAAATTGTAATTGAAGCCGAAAACTCGACGCTCGGACGAGGTCTCGGCCGGTGCGCGTAGTAACGAGTCTGGCGCGAACGAATTTCAATCTATCCTTCGTTATCGCAAGATACGTTACGCTGCTGCCCGGTGGTGGTGCTGGTGCGCTCTGTATCGATATCGTCTTGAAGACATATATGTTGCACCCGGTATCGTCGCACGGCCGTAAGCTGGTGCGGCCGATGTCGAGCAGAATAATCGATCCGAGATCGCACACACCGCACCGTTGCGACTACAAGCTTCCTGCTAACAAACAAGCCCCTTGTACGGGGGGACACGGCACCGGTCTCGCTGACACTGGACATTGCACGCCTACAAAAGGGCGACCACAGGCGATACGAGATATATCGCATTTAATTACTTTAGGACAACTGCCTAACAAGACAATACCAGAACGCTCCGCCACCGCGCGCACAAACAGCCACCGGGACGTTTGGGTGTAGCACAGTTTTTCTTCAGCAGTGAGTGTGTGTGTGTGTGTGTGTGTGTGTGTGTGTGTGTGTTTGCCACCGCCTCCGCCAGGTCACCAAGCTCGTGTCGGGGTTTACACACGGGGCAGGCAAAACGTCGCCGTCTTGTTTAACAACTTAATAAAGCGACTGCGTGATTTGGCGTGTGTTTCCGTGGAAAAAGCGGAACATCAACACACAGACACAGAACGCGCTGGCAAACAGGGCAAAGAACAATGCCGCAGCTTCTTCCCGAGCCTGGCCGCAGCCACCGCCTGGCAGGCGCAGGCCACAGCGCGCGCGAATGCATGGTGCTGGTGCATTTTTGTGTGCTGCGGTCATTAAAATTGTTCTGTTTGTTTATCTTGCGTTGTCGTCCCGGAGCATCGCCACGGCCGTGCCGAGGGGCGAGCTTTATCCGATGTAAGGTGGCTTACCAGGCTCGGCCGGTGCATCTCTTAAAATCTGGTGCCCGGGTGCAGGGCACGGTCCGGGCTGTTTGGGTTTGGACGATACGGTCGATGTATCGTGAGCGGCGGCGCGCTTATCGTGCGCTCGAAATCTTCCGCGCATGGCAAAAATAAAAAGCTTCCAAATTCCGATAGCTGCATCCGATTATTTAAATTAGCAAGAAAAGCGAGGTAACGAATGCTTATTGGGGCGGGAGAAAAAAAAATGGAAACACTGTGCGCTGTCGTTTCTGCAGCCTGTAAAGTCGCGCTCCGATAGAAACTCTACCTTTATGGGAGGGTGATAGACTCTTTCTATTCATTGTATGCACTTATCCTATGCTAGTCAACCCGAGGTCAGTTTTGTCCCATTGGTTATTTGCTTGAATTACCAAATAATCACAATTTGTTGAAATTATAAGTAAAAACTGGAGTCATTGCCAAGTCAGGGATTTACTTCAAAGAATGTGACAATTGTTACTAATTGATATATAACTAATAAAGCTAAACTATTGTTCGTATATAATAATCGATAATATCATGTAATTTATTATGATTATGTGATTGATTATATCGACGGCTGATTGTATTCTCTCAATCCTTGTGTATATTCGTGTACTTAACAAAGGTAGTTGCCCCTTTTATCAGATTTTCATCGCCAGTTTAGGATGGAGTCTTTAGAGGGCTGATAGTTTTGACTAACGACGACTGATGTTATTGTTTATGCTGTATGACACATGTATTATTTGTACGGTTCAAAGTTTGTAAGTGTTTGAGTAGCTGTATGTTCTGTGGAAAAATGAATGAAAAATGATGTAGATGTAATGGCGTCGTTTATTGATCGGTATCAAAACAAAACTGTTGAAGTTGCGCTCAGTTTTCAGTTATTTTCTACCAACTTTGTTACAATGTAAAAGATGTTAAACGTTGCTGATAAATGAAACATACAAAGAATAATTAAATCGATCCATTCGTCGCATGTCGCGGCAATTGAGATGGCTCTCGATTGTCCCATATATGTATGTAGAGCATAAATCGATCCGAAGTGCGTGGCACAGGTGATGATGATACGTGTGGATCATATATGTTTACACAACGCGGTGTCCCATCCGTGTCGTCCGTGTCGCCATTCGTCCTGCCAACTGCGTCAGCGCGTAATCCGCGCGAGGGCGGGATAATTATGTCACATGTGTCAAAGCACATGGCGGTACGCGCAGTGCGCTGCCGTCGCAAACTGACCGCAAAATAGCACTAATTTAGTCGAACCGTGTGTCCCTACCGCTACTGCTGCTGCAGCGCAAATGAAGCGCCCCCTCCCTGAACCTGATGGGGCATTCCTTCGCCGGGGCACCGACCGCAAGCGTTAATCGTATCGGAAAACCGCAAGAACGTAAAATGTGTTCCGGTCAAAGTGACCGAGAAATGTTTTACGGTGGATTTTATTTACACACACTCGCACTCACTCGCACTCACTCGCACACACCGTCCGCCTCGGACTACGGAATTCGGAAACGGCATAAAGACGCGCAATCTCGCGCAGTCTCGCTCCGCTCGTCGTTTTTCGTTCGCTCCCGCACGTTGCCTATCAAATCGCCGATTTACCTTTTGGTCGTCGTTTCAACACCGCCTGCTCCGGCTGCAGTATGCGGTGGGCAGTACGGTGTGGGGCCGTGCCGTGTGCATTTAGTGGTTTTCGGTTTGATTTGTTACATGATGAAGATGCTTATTTGGCTGTCTATTTTTTGCGTTTGTACCTGGGCGGCGGTCGGCCCATGTGGTGGCCGGCTCCGGGCAGCAGTGAAGCTGCAGGGACGGAGGGAGCCGAGTAATTAATAAGTGTGTTTAACACGCGCGCAAAAGGCTCACCGCAAAAGCCTGCCTAATAACACGGATGAAGGGTAATGCCGTCACTTGCGATTGAAACTCGATAGTTTTGATCCGTTCGGTCCGGACCGAGGCCTGAGGAGCGTCGATTTGCTCCAACCAGCGACACTGGCCGGTGGCCAGCGCTACAGATGCTACCGGGCGAGGGGACCTGGCCCGACCTGACGCTGTGTGTGTGTGTGTGTGTGTGCGGTTTGACAATTGCAAAAGGTGAGAGCGTCGATTAAGGTTAGGAGGGTGTTGTGTTATCCACCGGCGTAGTAGGCGGTGGACGCCGGATCGGTTTTCTTTTCATTTTCCCTCAGATCTTGTCCTTTTTTACGTTGTTGCCGGGGTGTGTGTGTGTGTGTGCGAGTGTAGGGCAGTAGCGACGACCACGTGTTGGATAGGCGGTGACCCCAGCGCCAGGGTGCTGTTTTAGCGACGTGTGTTGTTGTTTTTGCTGCTGCCGCTGTTTGCACATACATTGTGCTGTATCACGGTCAGCGTAATCATCGACACGGGAGTGTCCTGGCGAGGGTGTTACCCTCCCGTTTTGCGCCCGATCGGAACCGAACGGCAGCGACCCCTTTGATTTTCCGACACGGAACGGGCGCCCCCTAGTCGGGCGATTTGAATATTTGTAAAAAACGGCCGACGTACCGCGTCCCCCGTGGAACGACGTGGGAACGAAAGGTGCCAACGGATGTTTGGGGGTAGACGATTTACAAAAATCGTTCAGTAGCGGTTACACAGTCACTCGATCTCGACGCACGGTGGAAATGGAAATAGCATATGCATGACCTTGTTTTGTTTCCATTATTGCTTCCAACACGTCGTCGTCTGTCGTCCTTCCGTTTGCAACCCCCCTGCGTCAAAGGGCGTAGCGTGAGCGTTGCGCTACCCAAACTCCCTTCTCTCTCCCCCTCTCTTTCCGTCGGTCGGAGTGCTATCAAATCCAAACAGTTGGTTTTTTGTTGATGCGCGTCGTTTCTCCCGCCGTGATCCGCGAACCCGTGCAATCGCGATCTGATTCAGCCGCCGGGCGGCTCCGAAGCCCAGGGAGTGCTACAGGCGTGAAAGTTAGCCCCCGTGTGGAAGGGGCGGATTGTAGCGGGAGGCAGCAATACGATTCCTTTTTAACTGTCCTCAACAGCGACAGGAACATTAGCTCTCGAGTGCTCGAGCGCTCGAGCCTGGGGACAGTCCGGGTGCTTTCGTCGCACACGAACCGCACCGCCGGACGAAAAAGGGTTCGAATCTCTGCGAGGCGGCGAGGTTCGCTCCGGGTAAAAGTATAAAAGGTTTTAATTAAATACTCATTGGTTATTGTTACAAGTCGACAAGACTACTTTTTAAATCCCCATTTATGCAAATGTAGTTTGGATGACTTTTGAGTCGTGTTATCTTTCCCTCCGCCTCCCGTGCGAGCTGGCATATTGATTGTTGTGAGGACGCCCGGAAAAGGATCGACTTTTGCTGGCGACATCGCAACAAAAGCGACGTGCGCCTTTTGTAACCGGCAGACTCGATTTACTCTGGACAGTGGTCAGCTTCAGGATGAAAGGCGTGAAAACTGTCATTTATCCTTTCGACCAACAAGTGTGTGACCATTGCGATGGGAGCGAGAGCGGAGATCGGGAGCGAAAGAGTCGGGCGAAGATCAAAGCAACTCATGTTTCAAGCTGGGTGGTGACGGTTTTTGAAAAATATCAAATGCAGAGAGTTTGATTGTTTCTTCCGAAGATTGGTTCGGGACGGCATCTGGCACTGCTGGCCACTGCTTTTATGTTGATGCTGTGTGTGTGTGTGTGTGAGCCTGGTCTAGATGGCTGAAAGAAACAAGATACCGGGTGAAAAGTGTATAATTTAGCGCTAGTGTGAACCCATGCGCATGGCAGGACAGTGGAAGAGACAATGCAAAACTGGCCGATTAATTCCCGTAAGAAACGTAATGTGGTTTATACTGCGCTGCAAAGATTAAGAACGCCCCGTTCCTTCCACCCTTGCTGAGCAAAGGTGCGAACACGGTCTTGTGCAGAGGAGGAAAGGCAGCAACTATCTCATCGCCGCGCTATAAGGCACAACTTTCAACTACTTCTTGCATATGTGATAAGAAAGGATGGAAGGAACCGACCAGGAACCGTAATAAAATCAAATAAAAGGATCTCCGGATAGATAGAGCGCGACAAGCGTCCTTGTTCCGTTCGGGACGACAGCCACAATGTGTGGGTGTCTTAGCGGAGAGCCTGTGCGTGTGTATGAGTGTGTGTATGTGTGTCGGAATAAATTAAAATCTGTGCTCCGAGATCTTATTAAAGATTCAATCTCGCTTTTAGTTACACACCGAAACCAACAAAGTGTAAAATATTGTTTGGAATTATTATTACTTCCCAGGGACGATTATTTTCTTGAATGCTCTCTTCGCCGCCGCCCGCCCCACTCCCAACCCCCCCACCCGACACGCTACATGCAAATGGAAACTTCAGATTTGTGTGTAATAAAAACATGAAACAAAAGGGCACCACACCCTGCCTTTATTAGGTATTCAAATAATTTATATCCCTCTATGCCCTCGCTGCCGCCGGAACCGACAACCCTGGCGGTGGGTGGGTGGACGGGTGGGTTTTCGTGAAGAAAGTTGGAAAGGATTATTTCACGATTTTCGGGCGCGCTCAAGAAGTTTCGTGGAAAATAGGGACCGCCGGGCGGTCGGGCACTGCCGAATTGGGAAAATACGGTCGGGGCTTTTCCTCCCTCCGAGAAAGGGTACTGGGACCGTACGCATTCATTGTAAAAACATTGAGGGAACGCACCGAACGCAACCGGAGCAGTGGCTGGAAATAGAAATAATATTATCTGACGAAAATTTAACCTGTTGATGTATTTGCCTGGCCCGGCAATAAGACCAACAATAATACAGTCAGCAGCAGCAGCAGCAGCAGCGGTGCCGAAGAAGCAACAGCGACAGCGGTATTAGATCTAAAGCTACTTGGATGGGAATTAGGAGCAACAGGCGCTTGCCTGGTTCCGCATAAGCGACAGGAGCTGTTGCTTGCGGGATGTTTTAAGCATGTCCAAATACGATTCAAGGATTTCTCCTAATTTTTCTGTCCTCTAGGCAGAGCCGAGAAGGGATTTCACTTCACCCCTTTCGGGGCTGGAGGAGAAGATAAGTTTGCAAACCCGTTTTGCGGGATGTTTTTCCTGTTTCACCTGCGCTACGGCGCCCGGGCGGTGAGTAGACTCCCCGGGATGATGATAAGTTTCCTTGTTCGATTCTCCGGGTGCTCTTTAATCGGTTACCCGCACGGTATACCTCGGTACCACCGGCACCAGTTGGAACGAATGGATGAATGAATTATTAATTGCAGGCGCTACAGGTTTCTCGTGCGGCGCTGCTCGCCGCACGGCCTACTCAGCGGCACGCGAAGGAAAAACCATGTAGCTGTCATTCGAATGTCATTTGGAATGTGAATGAAACCGAGCATTCGCGGCAGCCGGGCAGAGTAAATATAGGTACGAGCATCCATATTTTCATTCACACAGGAGTTGCTGAATGAAACGATTCCATTTCCATGCTTGCATCCCGGTGCCTGCATTCATGCGATGCGAAAAACAACAACATGCACAGGCACCAAAGTAAACAGCGCGCGGTTTGCAAATCAAATAGTATATTCCCCAATTAGAACTGCCGGACTCTGCAGCGTGCAGCAGCGCAGCGGAGCATGCACCATGCAAATCACATCTTTTCAAGCAATGTTATTTGCAGTCCCGAGTGCAAACGTAATGGGCACCGTAAAAAGGGGCCAGCACAAAGGCCTGCCCGGCGATAGACCGATAGCGAGATAGGGAATGCGAGCATGCACGGTCGGGGGGTTTGGGCGTCGGCGGAAGTGGGAGATGATTTGCTTATTCGAATACACACACACAGCCTCTGTAGAATTCAATTCAAAAGTTTATTTTTCATCAAACGGCCGATTACGGAAGATAAATACACAGTTTATGAAACCGTCTACTCCAACCTCTTCGCTGTGTGTGCTTGTGTGCTGTGTTATACTGCTTCCCTATCGCAAGAGTGTTGATGGGGAGCCAGAATGAAGCTTCTCGTGCGCTGTAATAATGTACACTGAAACAGAGAAGACGGCAAAACACTCTCGGCTCGGCCGTTGTGTACCGGAAATATTGATTTTCCTGCCCAAAATCTGCAGCAAGACGCTGGACGTGTCGTATGTTAACTGGCCACCGCATAGGAGGACACGAGGAGGCGGCGGCGGTGGCTGCGGGTGTATTATGATGGAAGCAGCAGAGCAGAAGAAGAAGAAAAAAATCGTAAAAAAATTATCTTCGTTGGAGGTATTGTCGGATGTTGGTCAACGGTAAGTTTGGTGGCGAAAAATGAAACAACAGCACGAGGAAAAAAACTGAATTGAACCGTTGGATGCCAACCAAACTCCGGGCAGGGGGGATCGGAAATTTAATCTAACATTATTGGTTAAGAAAGAAAGGAAGAAAACAACAAAAAGAGGCAGCGCCACATTGAGGTTTGCGCGGCGGCAGGGACCGAATGACAACCGGGCCGCACCGGGAGAGCAGCGCTTTGCGCCACAAAAACTAAAACTCATTGATGCGGGCTTCCCGGCTACTCCCGGTGTGTTTGTGTGCGGTTTGGTGAGTTATTAAATGACAGGTAGCCATCAGGTTTTTTTTCACTCGCTCTCTCTCTCTGTTTCGTCGGTAAGCAAAACTTTTAACTACAACCCTTAGTGGCGGGCTTGGGAACCGGGATGGAAGGAGATCGAAGGGGGGGGCCTGCTGGAGATTAATTTTCAATTCTTTCGACGGGGTGAAACACCCAGATTGGTCCCGGTGGTAATTCGGTCTGACAGTTCTGCACCGCGGCGTCGAGGGATGCGCACGGGGGCGCACGGGCGGCGGGTAAATATAAATGTGGGTATTTATAATTTTTTCATCGATTTCCGCTCCGGCCTAATATAATTCGGCAGGCAAATTTGAATATCGGCTTTCATTCGGAGGAAAAATTTGAGAGTGATATTCGATCTCGTCAAACATCGAACTGCCGAAACGGGGCGAATTTGTCTATCGAGACGAGAGAGCCGGGTACTCGCATGCAGGCACCTTGAGTTTTACGATCCTTTCTCTAAGTTTCTCTTCGCCCGGACAGAATCGGCTGTTGCTTATTAGCTAGATTCGATGTATCTCCCAACAGCGAGGGGCCATAAAGAGCCCCGGTCCAACATCATATTTCGGGGGAAAGAATCCTAGCGCGCTCGCTTTTTTTTTTCTTCCAGCACTGACAACCACGGCCGTCTATTCGCTAAACAGGATCCTAGGAGGCGTCGAGCGTGTGAAGATGCTGCATAATTATGTAGCGCGTGGCGCGCGCGGCGTTACAACACTCGCACAACGGCGAGCAGGCTACGGTTGCTAATGGCCACCGAATAAGTCAACATCGGAAAAGTGGACGATAAATGACGCGACGCTCCTAGGGAGGGTTTTTCGGGTGGACCGAAACACAATTCGACCACTTTGCGGTTCCGCTCCTGGTGGGTGGTTTGGTGGTTTCCTGCCCCTCCTGGCGGAACGATGGCAGCGCACGTAATCTACGTTAAATATGAATGAGATCATTTGTAGCAAATTTCAGCTACTAAGCACGGCCACCAATGCCGGCCCGAACGGGCGACCAGTTTCTAATAAAGTTGGACCATATGTTGAAGATTGCGGTGAGTTATTGAACTAATAAACTTATGCATACAAAACTTCCTGTGCCCCGTGCAGCATCTGCAAGGCGAATGTAATGCCAGACAGTTGAGCGGGAGTTTGCGGTAAAGATTTCTTTCGGGCCCTTTCCGGATGCTACACCATGCCCGGTTGGGTGTGGAATCCGGCAAACTGCAAAGGCGATTGTAATAAGAAGAATTTAATTTGCATTTAACATCGATTCAGGTGGGTAGCGTGGTCTGCTGCTGCTGTGCGGACTTGCCTATTGTTCGACCGGATAAGAAGCGTAAATCCTGACCGGACTGGTTGGGGGGGGGGGGGGGGTCAGGGTGCTGGGTGGTAAAAAGTAGCCAAAAGATTTGCCCGAAGACTGGGACTGGAACATAGTAGAAGGTAGTGCACTACGCTTCGCCAAGACTGCCGCGTTCTGCGCATGATCTCCGGAAAGCGGGCGTGTTTTCGGCACTGTAGTGATCGTGTACATGCATACCAAAAAACTCATCCCGGATGGAGCGCTCGAGCAGCCGCGCGAACTATGTTGTGCGTACTCGCATGCATAGACCAGCTGGGTTAAGTGGTGTCCCGACGTGTCCCAGGCTAGGCCCATGCACCGCACCGTGACTCGACAGTACGCAAACGGCCGCTTGCTCGTGCGGGTGTGGCGGAGCAGGAGCGCCAGAATTTGTACACCGATTTCCAAGCAAAGCCGGACCAGCCTTTCTTAACGCCTGATCACACTACACGCGAGGCGCGTGCACGCGTTCATCGATAAGCGTTCTGCTCCTGCTGCTGCTGCGAAGGTGCAACCCATGCTCCTGCCATCCAGACTCGCCTGGGACGTGGCAGTCTTCGTAAAAAGCGCGTTCGGTAATAAGCTGCCCCTTGCCGATGGAGGGTGATAATCGATTGATTTTCTTCGCTATTCGAATTCGGTCACCCTCCGCGGCTGGCAACGGAAGGGACACGAGCCGGGGGGGCAGCACACGAATGCTGATCCTTTATTATTGCGCTTTTATTGCACTCAGTTGCTCCGGTGGTGCCAGAGATAATAAAGTGACGTGAGTGTGGATGATGATAAGACATAAAATATGTGTTGATAGGAGTAGTTCGGTAATAACCTGTACCGAGCATGATAAGCGACACGATCGCCAGCAATCCGCGTACGAATACGATGGAGATTATGAATCGTTTGGACTTATTCGTAGCACTTCATCATAAATTGGGTGCGATAACGGCCCGTGATGTTACTGCAGTCGATGATGATGATGATGATGATGTGCGCCCTGACGGTTGTACACCTACCTAGAAGCAATTTTCCTCGCTAAGCCTCCGGTAAAGCCAACTTTGGCTGTTGTTTAACGACTCCACGTGTCCGGGATGGACCGAATGGATTGTCCACTGTTGGCACACACACACACACACACTCGCACGCACTGTATTAGGCAGCAGCCAAAATCCGCAATAAGCGTTCCCGCGACCGGCATGTTAAGTAGCAGCCAAAATAGCTCGGGTTCTACGTTTTTTTTTCCTAACTTCACTCTTCCGATCCATCTCGTCAACAACTCATCATCCCCGGGGCCGGAGCATATTGCGAACGATGAGTTCTGAATGGAAAATGTGCGTGCTAGTGGTTTCACCACTGCGGAAAACCCGATTCTCATCGGGGAGGAAGTAAAAACGGCTTATCATCTTCGGTGTGTATGTTTTTTTTTACTTGTTTAGAATTTCAAAGGATTTGGAACGTTTGTGCCCGGTGTTCGAGACGGCGCGCGCGAGGTTGAGCAGATATCAATTTCTAGAATCTGTCAGAGATTGGTTAGGTCCGTTTCGAGTGTGTGCGAGTGTGAGCCAGAGAGGAAGCGGGCAGAACGGCTTCGTCATTGTATAGACAATTAAATTCGAACAGAGATTTCGGTCTAAAATTGAATTACATTGCATTCCGGCGAGGCCGGTTCAAACGGAGAAGACCGATTTTAAAACTCCGCCACGGGACGGGACGGCGATGCGGTGGCAGCCTCAAAAGACGCACGGCTTAGGCATGGCAATCGAATGATAAAAATGGCTTTGATAAGGCATGTATGTGCAATAAAAAATAATAAATAGTCATCGTTTCCTTTTGTTGCCGTGTGGCTCGCCGCATTCGGGCGCCGGGGTTCTTGGGGTGCGGCAACTGGGAAAAATACGGTGGCCACCCGTGAAAGGATAATGGAAAAAGGATAAGAGTTCCATCTCCATCATTACGGTGGTGACATACGAAAAGCGATATTAAATTTATGTCTGAGTAGGGCGCTCCCGTAGCCGTAGGAAAAATCGGAGCACCCAGAGCCCGACAATGAACAAAAAAAAAAAACCTCGAATATCCATCGAACGAAAATATCACATAGAAATATGAATATTACGACATTTTCAAGTCAATGGTTGATAAATATCGCGACACACAATGACACAAGAGAAAGAGGAAAAACAGGACTGCTACTAGGGACATCAAGAGACCGTGACGCACGGAAGGTGATTGGAAAAATGGAAAATCGTTCGCGCGCACCCTTTTCTATTATTTCGCCCGCAACCGAACCGAGGAATGACATTTCACATTTTTGGCTTTATGGCCCCCTGGTCGAGGTCTGGGCCGGGGTGGTGGTGATGGAATGAGTATTGACAAAAGCCAAACTTTGAAATAACATTTATCACACGGCGAGGCGCACGATGAGGTTGCAAATGCATAGATATCAGATACAGATATCCCGTTACAGTTTTTTTCGGTCAGCCACCGGAGGATAGATTGTTGCATACCGTGCATGCGGCAATACGGTGGGTTGCTCCTGGCCATGGGTTTCCCGGGTTTTCGCAATGAAACGATTCAATCGCGCTTGCAACACCGCGCCACGATTGCGCGCGGAGGGAGATTAGATCAATCTAGATTTTTCGCACCGCAACCGCAGATAGAATTATGTGCAAAATAATCTTATTAAAGAATTCGGCGCTTTTTAGACCATGGGGCACAAATTGGATTACTGGTGTTTAGTGTGAGTGTTATGTTTTCACTCTGTAACGTTATACAATCGAAAGATTGACGAATATTCCCATTCAAATGAATTTTACAATAACCTATCTTCTATATACATAAAAACACCTCCATATGTCTTGCGAATAATTCAAACGTCCGATAAGTTTTTTAAAATTCTTGGCATAATTTAGCCTTAGCTGGATTGGCAGCAGCGTCTGTAAAGATCGGTGCCACTACCATCGAATTTTGCGGTTGCCTCTAAGGTTATTGTGTAGAAATCTGAACAAAAAACTCTAATAGTTTTGGTTTCGCTACCTGTAAAGCGTTGGCGCCACTGAATAAAGGTTGATGGGATACATTTGCCCTATGGCTACGAAAGTATAAACGTCATGTTCAATAACATTTCCACTCAGATATTAGTTTGAATTTATGAAAGGATTTGTCAAATAAATAACACCCTTGATATGTTACTGTGAACTGTAAACTCTTATCCATCATGCCAGATTAATCGTCTTTTCGCTATGGATACAACGCCATACATCATTTAGAAGGAAGACTATCTTGAATGCTTTCAAAACAAAATGAAACAAACAATGTCAAACAGTTAAACTTAGAGAAGTTTAACGTTAATAGGTAAAGAACACTGGCTGGCTTCACTTCGAAATCGAATTGCAAGTGCTCAAGTCATTTCGTTTTTATTTTTTACTTTCGAAGGGATCAGCAAAGCAGTATAGGGGTTTTCTTCAGTATTACTTTGACGGCATGATCAAAACTATTTCAATTTCCCCCCTAAGATCGCCCCTTGGGTTGACTAGTGTTTTATACAAATTGGCACTTAACTTACTTATCTCGTTCCTTTTCACTAACACTTTTTTTCTTGGTTTTACTCACGGGGTATTCGTTCTGCTCGACTGGTTACTACTGACTGTACTTACTCTCTGGTCTGGATATTTGCTCGTCCTGCTGGCTTCTCCCGCTAGTCGCATCAACCAAGTTAGTTCGCGCGGTTTTTCATCCGGTACAGGTTATAGGATGTATTTTACATCCATCATTAGCAGCATTTGTAAAATGAGTCCAACAGATTCAAAGCTTTACTCGTCCTTATCGTCTTTCATTTATCTTTGCTAAAGTTGCATTATGCGGAGTCGCGTATAGCTGCGTATTTGCGAAAATAATAGTCTATTATCATACTCATTCGTTATAGTATGGTACAAAAAGGGAAGATCATTGTCATTCTTGCAGAGTTTCACTAATGATAGACAAACCGTTTGCAGATACCACTGTTTAGATAGTGTTGCAGATGGTGCCACAAAGAACAGTAATTTCGCGATGATAAATCGCCCACAAAAGGCAATACTTGCAGTATGATGATGTTCCCCGTAATCTGATTTACCCCATGCAGCCAGTTCAGAATCGTCCATTTTATGAACGTGCTACTGATCAATATTCTTGACAAGAATCAAGCCTTTTAAAAATGTTTATCATTTCGTAATGAAATTCATTTGCAATGGGGAACGATCTGTGACAACGGAGCAACAAACAAACCACTGTGATCACTGGAGGGACAGGAACGATCGATCGTCGACGATGTACGATGGAGAGCCCGCGTCGCAAAACCTACCAGTTTTGAGGTAATTACCGATACTTTTGTAATTTTGACATTTTGTGAAGTGAAATCGTTTGCGGCAGCAGCAGCAGCAGCAGCAGCAGAAACAGAAGCAGCAACAGCAGCGTATGCTGATTATGGAGGACTCTATATAGATATGCATGTATATAGAGAGGAGTTTAATGAAAGATTTGTGTCGACATGGCACTCGTGTGCCATTGCTGGCGTAAGGCTGGGCCGATAAGAGGCAAAACGGTTATCGAACAGAGGCGATCTGACAGGGCAATCGTCGCCGTTTTGCCTGGCGGGTTCATAGTTAAGCCAGCGACAGGAAGACAAATGGAATGAGACAAAAAAAAACAAAAACATGATTCAAATAATAATGTAAAATAAACATTAAATATGCATACATTTGATGCAAATAACAGTGGAACAATTCAGTAGAAAAAGGTGAACCACGTTCAATCCGCCTGCTCGGGGGGCGTGTCTTCGGTGCAGCAGCATGGAAGAAGAGAACAACAAAAAAAAAGCACGCACAACCACCGCCGCGGCGTGGCGCATAGCCATGCTCTCGTGTACATACGTTTCATTCGTTTGCGTACGCTCGTTCGTTCGTTCGTTCGTTCGTACGTTCGTACGCTCGTTCGTGCGTCCGCTCGCGCGAGAATATATCGCTCCCGCTCTGGCCAGCACGGCAGCGCGCGTGCCGGCTCGCTCTCGCCCGTGGCGTGGCGGGCGCTGGACTGCCGCTGGTGCGATGCGTTCGTTCGCTCGCTCACGCTCGCGCGCGGCCCGAGCCCGCGTCGCTGTGTGCGTGTCGGCGCAGAGGAAATGCCCTGTGTACATATGTAATGTAAGCGAAATACAGATGAGAAGTTGAAGTTGAATTGAAATGAAAATACAGTTGAAATGAAAATACAACCCACCTATTTTTGTTTCATTTCAATGTTGTACGATTAAGTGATTCGTTCTTTAATATATATTTTTAAACTGTTATTTATTATTCGTGTGACTGCGGCGAACGGGGGCCGCGCGATTCGGTGAGCGTGTATCTCTCGGGCCGTGCTCAGCCCCGGCCAGCCAGCATAGCAATCCGATTTAGACACTCGTAACGAGAGCGTGCCGTTTGGTGCCGTTTGTTGTGTGATTCTCGGGAAATAAAATCTTGTCTTGTCTGCAGATGGGAATCTGCTGCCGCCGTCTCCGCTGGTCGGTGGTGTAATTTTCGCTGTCGCTCCGGTCCGGTCTGTCGCTGCTCCGTCGACCCAGCGCGGGCCCCCGTGTGGAAGCAGAGAGAAAGAAAAAACGGGCATCCCAAAACGGGAATATTGCAAGATTGCTGTCCGGCTGCAGACGTAGTGGCCAGCACAGCGGCCACCAGGCAAATCGCCATTCGCCCTGGTCGGCGCCGTCGTCGTTCGCGGCTCTCCCGTGCGTGTGTTTTCGTTCGTTTGTGCGTCCGCTGGCAGTTGTGTTCATTTGATCGTGCGTTAGTTCTGTTGGGACAAGGATTACTGCCCGCGTGGCGTGCATTAGCTGCGTCGAGTGTGGACTTTGACAGTGCGACAGTAGTGTGTCCGTTCGTGTATGTGAGTGCTTTTTCTTCCTCTTTTTCTCCGTTTGCTCTGTGCTGAAAGAAAGGTACATTGCGGTGCAGGTGCATTGCGATGGTTTGATTCGCTAGTCGCGCATCACCGTGTGCATTCACACGCTCAATATTTGCCCCGCTGTGCTCATTCAACAACGCCAGTGACACGATGTTAGGAAAATGATGTAGCGCCAGTGTTACGTGTGTGTGCGCGTGTGTGTGTTCGCGAATTCTTGCGAGTGTAATCAGCGTTTGTCGGTCGGTGACGATTCACACGTTTCTCGCGGTGCGCCTGTGAGTGAGGTAGTGAAACGCGTCAGGGATTCCCACGGTCGAGAGTGAGTGATCGTGATTTGGTACGCGCGTGTGTCCGCGATGGATTCCGCGATGGATACGGCGTCCACGGCCAGCGACCACAGCATCGCGTCGTCGAACGACTCCCGGGGCCGGAACATTTCGTCCCCGATCCAACACAATCATAACGGGAGCAGCAGCCACCAGCACCAGCTGGACAAAACGCGCACCCCGACCCCGGTCAGCCCGGTGCACGGCGGCGGCAACAACAACAACGGCCCGCTGAGCAACCACCACGGCGGTGGCGGCGTCGGCGGGGGCCGCCAGCTCTCCTCTAGTCCGCTGAGTGCGGGCGCCCAGGCCCAGATGATGGGCCACATGGCGCACCCGCTCAGCCCGCCGCACGTCTCCACGCCGACCAGCATGGCCGGGATGGTCGGGATGGCCCCGCGGATGGCGCAGAACCTGTCGCACCTGCCGCCCCACGGGCTCGGCCTGCTGAACTCCTTCATGCACCACGCTAGTCCGCTCGATCTGATGGCCGCAGCGCACCACCACGTGCCGCCGCGATCGTACAACAGCCCTCCGCCGATCTCCAGCTCCGACCCCACCGCCAACGAGTGCAAGCTGGTCGACTACCGGGGCCAGAAGGTGGCCGCCTTCATGATACAGGGTGAAACGATGCTATGTCTTCCGCAGGCGTTCGAGCTGTTCCTGAAGCACCTCGTCGGCGGCCTGCACACCGTCTACACCAAGCTGAAGCGGCTCGACATCGTGCCGCTCGTGTGCAACGTCGAGCAGGTGCGCATACTGCGCGGCCTGGGCGCCATCCAGCCCGGCGTCAACCGGTGCAAGCTGCTGTCCTGCAAGGACTTCGACGTCCTCTACCGGGACTGCACCACGGCCAGGTGAGTGTGCCTCCGGCGGGGTGCCATCTGATGCACACCTACAGCTATATCCATACGTACTCTCGTGCTTGCGCTAGAGCGCCGCTAGGGACGCATGCCAATGTCGCTTTTGTGTAGCCCAGTAGTTGATAAGTAGCAGGTAGTTACTACACACACACACACGCATTCACCCTCACAAGTAATCGGTTAGCGTTGCAATCATTTCGTCGTCTGAACTACAATGTCTCAACTGTGTTCTTGAATGTCATTTGTGTTGTGACAAATTGTTGTGTGATTATTGTTTTTCTGAGCTGTCTATCTAATGCATGTTTGAATGTACACGGCTTGTGGTGGTGTGTAGGGCGATCGAAATGCGTATCGTGCGTACAACTTCCCCTTTTATGCGTTATCTGTGGTGTGTGAAATGTGAAAAAAGGGATGGAATTGTCCTCCAAAACTGTTCTTCTTTCTAGTATGAAATGGCATCAATAACTCAAACTCAAAGTGGGAATCAACCTGGGAATCTTTTGAACGCACACGAAGGACTCTGCCTTAGCAAAAACACATGCAAATAATGTGACGATTGATTTGTGTTCAACTTCTTTGTGGCTTGTCGAACATTCCTCGATGGTACATTTCGAACATGAACATGTGGAAAATGTTGCTATATTTTGTTACATATTTTTGTCGAATAATCAAAGGGAAGCTTGGAGAGCAAAACTTTATCTATTGAAACTAGTAATTAATTTTTAATCTAAGCTAATGGCTGATTTAACGATTCATATGAACGACTGCTCTGAAAATGGTAGTTATTTTCAAGTTTATCATCTCAATATTTTAAATTGCTCACGAAATTGTACGGAGGAGTTTGCACACACCTAAACGCTACAATTTGAAGGTGGCCCCCTATGAATTTGAGATACAATATGTTTCTTTCGGCAGACTAATGTCTGCAATGAGAAATCTGGCTGAAACAGCCTACGTTTGAAGGGAAAAATTAGTAAAAGATAGATGTAAAAGATAAAACGTGATTAAATCGTTTCCTTTAACAAAAATATCGTCTTTTCCACATAAGTGGAAATAATAATGACTTCAATGAGATCTTCTTTATATTCCTGAAAAAGAGTAAAGTCTTTTATTTAAAGCCACAAAATGCTTGCTGTAGGTAGTTTCAACAGTTTAGTTTCTGGTGTTTCTACTAGCAACCACTTTTTTATTTTGTCATACTCATTTTCTATTTGACATTTGTTGAATGTCGGATTCGAAATTGGAATATGAGCCTTTGCCAAAAAAAAAACACCAACCCCCGAAAGGAACGTAACGGCCGCTTTAAAAAGCAGCCAAAGCGTTGCATAGAAGACTCGATGCTCGGTGACGTGTGCGAACTGTACGTAGCAATTATTAAATTTGGATTTCCATCCAACCGGCCACACAATCGTAGCAGCCCTCCTCTCGAACGCATCTGTCAAACATTGAACATACCCACAGCGAGCGAGTGGAGAGAGAAACCAAAAAAAAAAACAGGAAACCTACAAAACAAAACAGTAAACTATTACTTCACGGCAGGCGAAACTCATTGAAGCGCAGAATCTTCTATCTTTTAATCCCTTGTTTGTGTGTGCGCGCCGTAACCCCGTAGGAAGCGGGCCGCACGGTGAACCGGTTGCTTCCCAGCGCTGGTCGTCGCCGCCGTGCCGGCACTCGGGCGGGGGGAGGCGAAAAAAAAGGGAACAGTTGCTGCCACCGGGGAACCGGGGGTTGGGACGCACCGCCACCGGATTGGAAACCTCAAAATAGTTTGCGGTTCTGCGGGATCGGTGGGGCATCGGCCGTGTGTGAGGCTCCTCTGCGATGCACTCTGCTGCGTACACCCCGTACGGAAAACCGCAATTGTAACCACTTCATGGGCCATGTGCGATATTACACTGCACTAGGATATTCCGGGCACGCGGGCAAGGATGGACGGATGGCTGCACGCTGGCAACGACGACATACACACAGGGATCGCGATCACGCGCCTCTAGGCGATCCCGGCCCGGCCCGGCCCGGCCCGGCGAGGAGAAAAGGTAGCGAACGCGAACGATAGGCACAATCGATCACTTTCAACACGGAAAATGAGAACGGAATCGTGATCGACGTCTCGGTCGCAGGCAGCAGTAGCCTGCGCCCAGGAACAGAGCGGGATAGGATCGACGGGTCGGGCTCCTTCGCGCGGTGCTAGCTGTGGTTTCGCTGCGCATTGGCGCAAGTGTCTGTGTGCCGCACGGTGTGGTGAATGTAGCAATTTTAATTCGCATCTCGCATCTCGCATCGCGGAGGTAACTGATATCGAACGGCTGGCCGGAGCTGGCGGGTAATACGATGGCAGGCGAGCAGGCAGGAAATGGAGTTTTGTTTCTCCTTATGATACGGTGGCAAATAAGGTAAAAGTGGCCGTGCAGCCTCCTTCACCTGCAGGAATCGCACACTCGCACGCGGCGGCTGCCGGCAGAAGAGAGTTTCATCTCTCCTAGCACATACATTGTGTAATTATCGTTAACCTGCGTTAAGAAACAGCAGATATGATTGATGGATGTTCCTCTGAATCGACACTGTAATGAACGGCACCATTCCTAAATTACGACTACTGTCAGTCGTAAATCTGGAGGGAAAAGAGTGAACCGTGTTCTGCGCGAGCAATAACAGTGCTGATTGAAATCTTCGTTTCAAATTTAGGCATTAGTTCCAGTTAATTTAAAAGGTTCGGATTGTAATTAAACCGTGGCACTACCGTACGCGGTGCGCGGCCGCGCCGATTCGAAGCGTGGGCAAGAAATGGTAATCAGTGATTTTGAGCAGCAGCCGCCGCCGCCCAGCATCCACTCGTCCCTCGCACTCGTTCTCGCGACTGCATCGGAATGCCTTATTTTAATGATCCAAAGTTCGACGAATCGTAATGGATGTTTGTGGCGTCGATGGATAGTTAATTGCCGCCTTGTCGTTAGGACCGGTCGGTCGGTCGGACGGTCGGCCAGGCGGTTTCGGTCGGGTTTGTGCGTAAAGTGTGATACATTGTGCGTTCGGCACCGGCATTCGAATGGCCCCGTGTGTGTGTGTGTCTCATTGCAGCCGATGCGCATAAAAACATAAACGAAAAATTTAATTTGTTTGTTGCTGTACGAGGTGTAAAGAGGCCTCACTCTCGATTATAAGCGCCTCAACAGTGTACATGTGTGCGTCTGGTGTCATACTGCAGTACTGCGAAACGTATCTTGTGCTTAGAGAGATAAATAGAGGGAGAGAGAGAGAGAGAGAGAGAGAGAGTGACGAAACATATGCAACCGACTAATTACGTTCACATTAATGATCTGGTCGCAGAAAAACTGACTCGAATCAATAATTACGTTTTTCTGTGTATTCACGTGAGGCATATCACGAGTTTGTGAGGCATATTTTTTCTGTATACAGTACAGCGAACTTAATTATGCATTTCAAAGTTATGAAAGCTGAAGTTATATACAATTTATTAATCTTACAGAAATACTTACGTGTGAAAATCGCTTTCAAAGAGCTTCGAGCCATCGTATTAAAAAAAGTTCTCTTATACTTCAACTTCTCGCAATTTCTATTTCTATCTTTTATGGCCGGCGATTCCCCTAGTGGCCCTAAATGTAGTTGTTGAACGAATGGAAAAGGGCTCTTTTTGTTTTGTTATCTGTTTGACAGTAAAAGAACTAAAACCTTGAATTGTTCTGTTTTGAGCAATATTTATAACACCCTCAGAATAACTATGGTTAGTTTAGAACATTCGGATAATCATGTTATAGTCATATCTTCCAAAATTCACCATAGCACCGATAGGTGCGGCAGATAGCGTTCTTAAAAAGAATGCACGTGTAGAGATTGTGTTGGAGATGGTGACTAAATTTTGATAAATATTCGTGCAGCATTGTCCGGAATCTAGAGCTTCTGCCAACAGACCCCTCCATATTGCTATGCTATAGAAATTGGACGGACATCAAACTCACAGGCATAAGAAGCAGTATAATCTTGCGTTATATCGCGGCTGCACGCTTACGGGCTGCTCCCGTACGACATGCAAAATGTTGTCTGCAGCGCGCAACGGTCATTTAATGCACCAGACACAGTGGCAGCGGCAGCAGACATGAATGATGAGTTTCCTTTATTATATTATCTCAATTAATCTAGGACATAATTGAACAGCATACTTAAGTTCGAGACAGCGCCGCACGAATAATGAAAATGGCCCGTAACAAGGGTTTGCACGAAATAAAACGACGCGATGCAACGTACGCTGCTCCACGCTCGCCGCCGTACGCGAGCGCGTACGCCAGCGAGGGAAATTTTACATTAATTGTTCTGCTGTGCGCAAAACGTGAATTGCTGGCCCGGGTACGGGCGATACACATATATTTAATGCCTTTTCTTCATGCTAACACCTTCCTGCGTTGCTGCGCGGCCGTGTTCCGTTCGAATTCGTTGCATAATTGGTCAAATAATATATTCCTAAATCCGGGCCCGGCGACGACGAGATGGACGATCGTGGAGCACTCGCTCGATTACACAAAAACGCCATGTACCGACGCAGCGTGGAAGAAAGCGTAGACATTTTTATTTATGGCGCTATGGAACATTCCCATTACACCGGCCGCACCGGCCGTTGGGAAGCCCGGGCTGGGGGGGCCGCAGGGCAAAAATTTGTTCCAATTGATATGAATAAAATTGCTCATAATAACTCAAGAACTTGCCGTACATGCTACTAGCTGGCTGGCTGGTGCATGTTTTGCGTCTGCGTTCCCTTCGCGGCCAGGGCAACGCACGAAATGCCACCTCGCCGTCCAATTCCAATCTTTCATTAACCTTTCGGCGCACGGAGCCGTTCAAAACTTCCTGCCCGTGTGCGTTCGCGTGTATCTCGCGCAATATGTCGCACAAGTGGGGAACGCTTTAAAACAATAAGAAAGTGTAGCGCGCTTATGATACTGTCAGGAGCGCTGTACCAAGCGTGTACCAGCGATGCGTGTTGTTTGGTTGGAAGATGCCGAACGCTCTTGATGCGACGTTTGAATGCGTGCTCGAGTCAACGGGAACTCGACTCCGAGGAGGGGGCGTTCGGATGACTTTCCCGGCCGACCCCGAGCATGGGAACATTAGTAGCTAATTCTATTACGCCACGGAAGGGTGACGAACGCTGGTGTCGCACCGGCAACGAACCGAAATATCCGAAGCCCGAGCAGGGCGAGAGAAAGCGATAGGATAAGGGGGAAATCACGGCCCGGACCTGACAAAGAATCGTTTAACATTACGAGGAGTCGTCATTGTCGGTCCGCTCGCTCCCTCGGCTTTACCCATTTTCGGTGTGTTTTATTGCGAATTGATGTTGAACAACAGTTTGTCCATAACCTGTTTGTCGCTGTTGCTGGTCCGTTGCGGGTTGGGTGGCTGGAGTGGCGAGGGCCGAGATAGTAAGAATGATAGGCACAGACGGCGAAAGTGGGGGGTGAGCAAAAGGACGAAACGAACGACCGAAAAAAAGAGAAAAAAACTCACACACACACACACACGAAGGCGGAAGGATCCACTTGCGACTCGCCACTCGCCCAGATAAGAAGAGGCACATCATCGCCGCGCGCACGCGGTAGGCTTTGGCGTGTTTCGGCGCGCTTCGCTGCTATGCAACCACAATTGCGGCGACCACAACCACGTCGCCGCCGCCTGCTTCGAAGGTTTTTGCGGTTTTACACCTTCACGAAAGAAAGAGGAAGAGCCCGACAGCGGAGGGGGAGGTGACCGCCACTGGAAAACATTGGCCCGTGTGTCTTCCGTTCGGCTGGCTACCGCCGCAGATTGATATGCATTTATGATCCTAATGTTCGACGTCGACACGATGCGATGCAATGCGTGCGTGCGCCGTGTGCGTGTGTGCGTGTTTGGCTGTGCCGTTGTAGTTTCGCGTTCGTGCCGTGCGCGTTTAAATAGTCTCGAAGTTTGCTGCCTGTTTGTACTGATACGAATGATAAATGTGATCGTGTTTCTGTTGTGTTTGATTGTCTGTATCCGTGTGATTGTTTTACGATTGTTGTTTGTTTGTGTTGTTGCCATTCCTTAAAACAAACCCCCCACCTCACCAATCTAGTTAGTTTGTCTGTTTCAACTTCACTCAATGAATGGATGATTTCTCTCTTTTTTTAATTTCAGATGCTTGTCCATAAAGCCACCTGAGAGGTATGCCTTCCAAAAATGTGCGATTTGCAATGATCGCTGTAGATGTAGAGACAGAAAAGCCAAAAGCGTAGCACACACTCACACCCCCATACACCCACACACCCACACACGCTTACCCACGTAGGGACTCGCGCGCGTTATCGTACACGATAAGTAGTGGTAGTTGCGCCGTGTACGTCGTAGGGATGCGTTCCTTCTTTGGCAAATCAAGGTACATCACTTATGCGGCAACACGATGCACTTAACTGGCGGCACTCGTCAAGCGGCACCCAAAACGGAACCGAGAGCGAGAAACCGAGTGCGCTGTGCCCTTTTCCCATCACGGCACACTACGTGGCCGGGCGGGGATGCAATCCGTACAGCAGATTCGAGCGGGTAAACAATGCGCACACACGGCTGCTGCCGTGTTGTTGTGGCTGTTTGTCTGTGAATTGAATTTCGCTAAATGAATCATCCATTCAGGGGGGAGGGGACCACCACAAGCATTGCCACGGCATTGTGTTACACCACCCACCGGCAACCGGCTAGCTCGAGGAGGCGAAAAAGTCAACGGGTCCGTACGACAGGGAGTTTTGGCCATTAGGAGCGATGCTATCGGAAGAAAAGTAGGTTTAATTCTTCGTCCGCCCATTTGCTTCCATTTGCGGCATTCCACGGCATTAACGCGAGATACTGCGAACCAACACCGGGTGCGCACGGAATATCGGAGGATTACACCGGGATGAGGCAAGACAGACGACGCTGACGTATGGAAGGATCTAATGGAAAATTTATGCTTGAAAATTAATTTGTAGAAAATATAATTATTATTTTACTGCGCCCAGATATAAATCACACACCGGTGGCGCGGTGGCGAAGGTGGCTGTGTTGGTGTAATGTACCCGGTATCGGTCTTCGCAATACGATAAGTTACGGATGGCTCCTTGTGCGTGCCCTGCAAAGAATGAAGACCATCTCCACCGGGCCCGTGGCCGTGCGGCGCAATCGTATAATAAAAATAAAGATAATAAAATGCATAAATCAATTTTCAACCTGCAATTACAAGTACTTGCGACTCCCGGATCCGACCGGCGCACCGTGTTTTTTCACAACTTCCAGCTCCCCAGCTTCGGTATCATCCCTTCGTCCCGTCTCGTTCGACATCATAAATCGTCAGTAGTGTGGTATTTTAGCTGCAAAGTTCTTAATGCACGCTTTCCCGAATGCCCATTGCAGGGAGCGCAGTAGTACACGATCGTCTTTTTTAATTTAAACTTGCTTAGTTGATTTCTGTGCCGCGGCCGACCGAGCTGCGTAACCACCACGTGGGATGGTGGAAGACAAATCTGCCCAGGTCCCTTCTGGAACGAATCGTTCGCGTTCGGCCGTGCTTGGGGGAAAACTTTTGCAACTTGATTCCATTTGACGGAGCAAAATGCGTGTTCTTTTCTTTTTGCGTTTGGGTGCGCAACAATTCAGCAACAATTTGATGGTAACGCTCAACTTAAACAGTACTTAAAATGACGCAGCTTTTGCAAATAATAGAAAAAAAGACAACTTAGTGCTAGGCTAGCTATATGTAAAATGCAATTTGAAACAGTGTCTAATATTGTACTAACAATCTCCCAGTCTTAACTCCAGTAACTCTCTGCTATCGCACAGTTCCAGGCCCGGCAGACCGCCGAAGCGAGGCCCGGTAGGACTCTCCATGCCGACGTCGCACATGCCCCACCACGCCCAGCTCAAAAAGCATCGGCTGGACAACGGAGAGTTCGTGTACGAGAACGGACATCTGAACGGTGAGTTTGCTCGCGTGTGGTCTATGGGCGCCGCTAGAAGTATACATGTACGTTTGTTGTAGATCATAAACCGCGTCGCACAAAGTGAGCAGTTTGGTCGCTAGCGCTACAGCGTTCAAATACATCGTTTGCAGGCTTCGGATGTTTAAGTGAACAATTAGTTGAACATATTTTAAATACACCAAATATTACAACAGGATGTGATAGAGGAGAATACATGCCCATTTTGACATTCCATCTGTCAAAAGAGATGTGGTTGCTATGGCAACGTATAGCATTGGGTGTGTCCTTATGGACAAATGATAGCTTTTTATGGAAAATGTTGTTTAAAAATGTGTACAAAATTGTTACAAAATGTGATTCCATCTGTAAGAAGTGTTCACAGTCACAATTGTGACACTTTTCCAGCTGCATCTGCTTAAATCGCGATTGCTGTATCAGTACAATGTATGTCTCGAGAGTCTTGATGTTGACCAACAAAGAAAAACCACAAAGTCTCAGATTTCTCGGAAAACACCAACGTTTACGTTGAATTGGGTCTCTATTGGTTATTTTTTGCAGCCTGATTAGACGAATCTGTTGCCTCGTACAAGTGAAAGGATGCATAATTTATTGCTCCTTTCGTCAGCGCCTGTTAGCAGAATGATTTGTTTTTTTTGGTTCCGTGCATTAGAAATCAAAGCTTGTTTAGCTGCATATAGTAAAGCACCGACACGGGCTGGTATGGAAAATATATTTCCAAGCGTATGTGCTATGTAATTTAGCTCGTGCAAGCAGCATGCACAGCAGGATGAGTGTGGGCTTGGAATCTGGTGGAAATCTGGCGAAAAGGCTCTACAATAATAACCGATCATTATGAATTCTGTGTGTCGTATCGTCGAATAAAATGGCCCAGACACCAGCAGTTCGGTATAATAGGTGCGCTGCATAACATTACCCGGGCCGGGCCGTCGTGAAGGACGACGACGGCGGCGGCGGCGGTGAAATATGTGCGGCGTTGCTAAACGTTCCACACAGCAACAAGCAGTACGCATATTTTATTTATGCTCGGTATACTTATAATTTGCATAATCAAAAAATGTGTCTATGTAGCGCCCAGCTCCTTGCCGGGAGAGATGGAGCGAAATAACGAAATAAAATACAGAGAGAGAGAGCGAACAAAAAAAAAACTCATCCAATCGCTAATAATTGTCCCGGAGAATGCGGCCTGGGCTATCGTATCAGCTATTATTTTAGCTGTTGCGAAATATTTATGTTAATAGATTTACGGCCCCCAGTGGTAGGGCGATCGAGGCAGGCTCAGACGCATCAAATCAGACGCATTCCAGGCGATACTCATACGGATCCGTTGCCGCTCAAGGATCCGATCGTATCGCAGCTGAAAGGGAAGCGCAGCGTTAGACTGTGCGCCTGCGAGGATTTCGCGGGCGCGCCCGAGCCCGGCCGCAACAAGCTGGCGATGATGCAAAAGAAGAAAGCACTGATCGGGCTGATGCAGATGCAGCAGCAGCAAAAGGAATACATAATAATAAATAACAGCTGGAAACGTTTAAAATGATTATACATGAACTGCTCCGGCCAGTGAAGCCCCGAAAACTCGCGTTCGAAGCGTGAGGGAAAGTGCCCGAAGGACGCGTCCCGATTAGGTGTGGCGCGAAAGGAGGACGAGGATGTTGCGAAGGAATGCTACATCGATTCTGGGGCGGCGAGCTTTGCGTAGGGCAGTTTGGGTTTGGGAGCTCAGTTCGAGCATTTGACACAAGTCACAAGTGTGTTAATATGGCGCGTTTTGACCACCCCTTTCTCACCTGCTAGACCTGCCGCGACTGGACAAATCGCCGCTGCTGGCGAACGGGTACAACGCACCGCCGACGCATCTCAACCACATACCGTTCATGCAGATGAACCCGCACCCGGCCGCCGGCGGACACCCGCTGATGAGCCCCGGCGTGAACCCGCACGGCATCCAGCGGCCCGACGGCTCGATCATCAAGGGCCAGAACATCCCCGGCATGGAGGCCATCGCAAGGTGTGTTGTGTCGTACCACTCGCCGGAAGCCCATGAACCCAGTCAGTTGCTCATTCGCAGGTCGCACCACCACCACCATCACCCGGGCATTTGGGAAAATTGCAGAGCTGCCTACGAGGACATCGTGAAGCACCTCGAACGGTGAGTACGGCCGCGGACTTGGGCGCCGGAGCCCCGTCCTCGGGAGGGCTGGCGCGGCTACTCGATTGCAAATAAACAATGTTAATGTTCTCTCTCTCGTGCCCCGTGCCAGTTGTCTGCGTTGTACAAATCGATCGAGGGGCTCCGCATATAATTTATACGTTTCTTTCTCTCTCTCTCTCTCTCTCTCTCTCTCTCTCTCTCTCTCGCTGTGTGCGTGTGTGTGCGCGCGCGCGCTTTTTTTTCTTCCTTTCTCTTCTGATCGCGTGCGTTTAGACTGCGAGAGGAACGGGGCGATGACAGGACACCAAACGTTGACCACAAACCGCGCGATCTGAGCTCCCAGGGCAGTGGTGAGTGTGTAGTGGGGCAGGCGCGCAAGAATGAAGCAAATAACGTTCTATCATTGCACATTCGCTTGCACCTCCTCCGTCCGGCAGGTCCTCCGCTGGCCGACTCCCCGAACGGCCAGAGTCCGGCGCTGAATCTGTCCAAGTCCGGCGTTGGAGAGCACGGTGGTGTTGGTGGTGTTGGTGGCGGTCCGGGCGGTGTGGGGGGTGGTGGGGTGGGCAGCAGGGCGCAGAGCGAGCGAAGCTCGCACCCGATCTCACCGGAACCGTCCGTGCACGAGGAGGAGGACGAGAACATGAGTGAAGCCAACATATCCGACACGGAAGAGCCGAACGATAAGGACGACGGTAAGGACGAATGTTCGCCTTCTTTTTCCAACCAATCAACGAAACAACAGCAAACAAAAAAAAAACGCACTTGCACTCCCCTCAGACATCAGCGATTGCGAGCGGGACATCCACTCGCCGGTGGCAGGAACGGTCGTCGTCCCGGTCGGCGTCCCGCCGGACCACATCGAGGCCCACCGCCAGCAGGCGCTCAACTACTCCAGCTTGGCGGCGAGCGTCGCCGTCGGCGCGGTGCCGACCGGCCCGGATCCGAACATATCCTCCACCGAGACGCTACTGCGGAACATCCAGGGCCTGCTGAAGGTGGCCGCCGACAACGCCAGGCAGCAGGAGCGTCAGACGTCCTACGAGAAAGGTAATTTCTGCGCTCTGCGATCGATCGATCGGGCGCGAGGATCGCGACATGTGATCCATCCATCCATCCATCCGTCCGTCCGTCCGTCCGGCCCCTTCGATTGATCGGGGTTCGATTTTTTACTCACTCTCCGGGGCCGAGGACGCTCGAGATCGAGATAAATCTGGAAGCGCGTTTAGGTACGCAACATCCCTCGTGGCCGGCGTGGATTCGAAATAACGCCAGACTCCGAGCTGTTCCGTTCATGCCCGTTCGTCTGTGCATTAATATGAACGTAGATAAACGATTTCACTTTATAGGTCCATAATTAAAGATAATTGTTATCGATTTTGCGCCTTTGTTTTTTGCGTTTCCAGCTCTTTTTTATCTGCGCTTGTTTTTTTTGTTTTGTTTTGTTTTGGGGAGGCTCGTTCCATCGCCTGTCGGGGGTCGTTTCGGGTGATTTGAGGGCTCCGAAGGAATTCTCCCGAGTTGCAGTAGGGCTCACATGTTTGATTTCAATTCCACTGCTCTTCGTTGTCCTCTTTATTACTCTACGCGCTCTCCTTCTCTCTCGCTCGCCCGCTCGCTCTGTCTCTCACTCTCGACGCAGAGACCGGATCGATCGGAGCGACGGATGATGGATCCCTTTGCACGAGGGGGGGGGGGGGGGGGGGAGAAGGAGATGGCCCGCCTAAGTGGCCGTTTCGAAAATTCATCAATTTATTATTTTTATTCGTTCCCGGACTGGGGAATCTCGGAATTGGGAGTAGTGCGGCCGAAGCCACTCCACCGTGGATCCACCTAATAATGATCGTTTGGCCAGTTGTGTTATCGTAAAAAGCAATGTTTACGCGAATTAACCTATCATTTTCCGTGAAAACGAAGCGCACACACACACACACACACACATACTTGAGCCCTCTGTTTTCGATTATGCTTTGTGGCGGTGCACCGGTTTTGCGATTTTCCGCGCGCGCGATGATCGATATGATTCCGATTAGTTTGAATTTGATTTAGAAAAAATACCACATGGATTGGATGGATGGGCCCGTGTTCCACATGCCTTTCGCGTTCCACAGCCGGAACCGTGGTCCTGGCTGTCGCGCAGGGCCGCCGAAATAAGTCAACGCCTGGGCCGGTTAATTATATTTTCCCCAAAATGTGTATATTTTTCCCTCTTCCATATTTACTGTGACGGACGCGATGGCAGCCGAGCTGAAGATGGACGTAATCAGAGAGCGCGAGGTGAAGGACTCGTTCGAGCGTCAGTTGGCCGATGAAAAGCGGCTCCGAGGTAAGCTGCAGATGGGGCGATTTCTGGTTTGCGTTACGTTGCATTTTAACTCACCCGATCGTCGCCGTTTGGGGGCCCTCCGAGATTATACCGTTCGCGCAGAGCGTTACTTAAAATTGCTTCGACGAAGCGACGAGCCTTGCGAATCCCTTCGTGGCGGATCGTGGTTGTGTTTTTTTTCTACTCTTCTTCTTATTCGGTGCCGTTTTGTTTTACGCGCGCGCTCGCCGTCCCTTCGGGTTTCGGTTGGCTGTTTTCAGCGGAAATGATTGATGAAATTCGTCAACGATTTAGCATCATAAATCACATAATTCGGGCTCGCGCGGGAAACTTAATCAAATTGAGTAACGTTTAACACGGCTAGCGGGCTGATATATGTTTCTTCGCTTGTTGTGTTCTTTTTTTTTGGTCGCTGCTCCTTCTTCGTTCGCGCCATCATCCTTGTACATCCAGCACTGTACCAAAAACGATTTAAGAAGGAGCGACGATTGCGGATCCAGATCCAGGACCGGCTGGACGGGGAGCGGAAGCGACGGGTGCAGCTCGAGGACATCATCAAGGCATCCGGTGCGCCGGCCGAGGCGCTGCGGATCATTGCCGGTAGGTACGGGGTGCCAATGGGTGAATTCGGCGGAAGAATCCTTCCACCGAAGAAGGATGCTGGTGCGCCGTTATCGAACCCCTCTCTTCTATCTGATGTGTGCGTGTTTTTTTTTTCACTCTCCCGCTTGCGTTGTCGGTGCAGAAAACATAAGTAGCGAGCAGCAGCACCGTGAGAAGGAGCGCGACTCGGACCGCGAGAAGGACCGGGAGAAGGAGCGCGAGCGCGACCGGGAGGGCCGGCGGGAGCAACGTGATAAAGGACAGGAACGTGAGCGAGAGCTCGCGCACCATCAGCAGGCGGCGGTGGCGGCGGCGGCGGCAGCGGCGGCGGCGGCGGCGGCGGCGGCGTCCGCCGATCGAAATCGCGACCGGGGCACCATCGACGAGTCCTTGCGCGGCGGCCCCGATAGGCATCGGGTGGAGATCGAGCGCGAGCGCCGGGCGTCCTCGTCCGAGCGGTACTCGAAGGAGGGCAGCCCCGCCCCGAACCTGTCGTCCTCGTCACGCCCGAGCCAGGAAGTGTCGCCCACTTCGCAGCCCCAGATCAGCGAGGGCAAAGCGTGGAACTATCCCGGCCTCGACATCATGGCCACCGGAGCCTTCTGGCAGAATTACTCCGGTAAGTGTGTGTGCCGCTTCAGCAAACGCGATTTGAATTATCTCGACGACAGCCGAACACGATATGCAAATACTTCACTTGCATTCATAAAGCGTCCCTAAATTGCATTATCAGCGCTATTGAATATCGCTGAACCGTGCAATTGCTATTTGCCAACCACTCGCGCCCGCCTGCCGTACCCGGGCCACCACCACCACCACCACAAAAAGGCCAAATGGCCCATTTCGGCTCAGAAGAAGACGCTCAGCAGGCCGCGCTTTTTGCTTCTTCCTCTCTCTCTTTCACGCTCGATACAAATGATGACAATAATGATGTCAATCGTAACGCTCGTAACGAAGTTAGATCCATTTTCATAATCATTTTGCAATTTTACATCAATCTATTTATTTTATTTCTTTTCCATCTCCGAGGGGAGAGCACAACAAGCGCGAGTTGTTGTTCTGGCTGCTGCTGCTGGTGCTGCCAGGCCACTCACTAATCGGTTTCCCGGGGGCCGTACTTTCTCCTTTGGGGGTGGGGGTGGAGAGTTGAAAAGTTTCAGGACGAACCTGGCCCGAAGAAACATTTCCGACAGGCTCGAAACGGTTCGGCAGGAACCGTTTTTCTGTCGATGAAAATTTAAATATATATTAAAAGTAAAACAAAGCAAATTGGTCGGCGACTGCCAAATGTGTGCGCGCCCTTTTTGTCTTCTTACGCTTCTTCTCCACCTTGCTGGTGTGTTGTTGCGTCGCTCGGGAGGTAGTTGTTGTGAAAGTACATGTACAACCATAAATGTGTTTTTCTCTTCGTCCTCGGCTCGGCCCATTTCTTCTGGCGTTCGCGTCTTCGGTGGCTTGAAGCGGGTGACTTCCTCCTCCACCTCGCCCTCCTCCCCCCCACACACACACACACACACTTCCCGCTACTAGTACGCACGAATTCTCCGTTTCGTCCTTGCCCGCATCCCGCGCCATCCGATGTATTTGTATTAAATGTTTTTCATAAACATAATCCAATTTATTCATTTTTTTTTCGTTCCACCGTTTTGCTCTCTTTCCGTTCGAGTGCGAGGCGCGGAGCGGAGCGGTTCGGCCGTTGTGTTATTATATTCAGATAATGGTTATGGTTGACGGTGGAAAACCCCGGGACACCAGGCAGCCACAGGTACAGAGCCGGGCAGAGGGGAAAATGGTTCGCTTTTGGGCAAATAATTTCTGCGTTCTGCGGCCCAACGACAGGAGGAAGAAGAAAAGAAAAGAAAAAAAACGTAACGCGCGAGGGATCTGCGAAGTGAAAAGCTGCCTGAGTGCGCAGTAAATTCATGCATTTCTGAGTGCGGGGCCCGCACTCGCGCTCGCCCGGTGTATCCTTTTTTTATTTTCCGTGGCTAAGTTGAAAAATCCGAAAATCACATGCGGCGCCCGGTGCCGCGAGGCTTAGCACGGGCGAGAGAAAGTCTTAGCCGGAAAAGATGTGCTATCGAGCGAGGGAGAGGCAGCGAACGCAGCGAGGGGATGAAAGACTTCTGACGTTTTCCTCCCCGACGGAGGCTGCTGCAGTCCAAGTAGGCTATGATACGGCAAGTGAGACATCATAAACACGGGGAAAAAAGTTGATTCAATTTCACGCTAGGCTACGGAGATGATCCATTTACTTCGGGTGTGCTCTCTGTGCCGTGTGCGCTGCAGTCAGCAAATTGTGGCCCCATCATCGCGGCGCTTTCTTTCTGTGTGCGTGTGTGTGTGTTGATTCTAAAGGTGTCCCGATTCGTTTTTCTTATCGCTCACTTTTTGCTTCTGTCGTCGGGTACAGTTGCTTGGGTGCGCTTGGAGAGCAATTGTTTGCATTTTTTTTATGACTCCCACACTATCCTGTTGCCTCGAGTGACGATGGTGGTGACGCGATTTCGCCGACCCAGCGCTCCTTTTGCTTTTTAATTTCTTAATACTTGCCACGGGATATGGGTTTTGTTTCATGTCGTTTTATTTTTTCCGTACCGGGGCGACTTCACCACGAGGAAAGGTGAAGCCCGGAGGCGCTAGGGGAGCAATCACCTGCCACGCCGCGGAGTAGCTTAGTTTGGATTTACAAGAGGATTTTCCGCACAATGTCGCCATGGTGTTCGGCGCGAGGGTGACGGAGTAGGCGACGCGTATTCCGAAATTGCCGGCAAATCAGTTTAATTCTCCAGGCGATAATCGTCCGGAGAAGTGCGTTTTCGGCAGAGGAGGAAGAGCGCGAAAAAAAAAAACACACCGCATTCCTTCATAGCTATCGCCAGGCCCTTGGGCTTCACGGGGAGAAATAGGAAACTGCGGTTTGGCCTGCGGGAGACACAGAACGTTCTGAGCGCGTCTTGAGCGTGGATCGGAGCTAATTTTGCGAAAAAATATCGTTAACTTTCTTTTGTGTGTACGGGCGGTACGGTTCCGTGTTTGCATTGCGTTTCCTCTGGAATAATAGCGACATTTCACCGCCCCTCATCGCATATTCAAACGACGGTTGAGATTTAATGTATTATTTACGTGTGCTGCTTGCACGCCGCTTTCATTGCAGAATCCCTCGCACAGGAGCTGGAGCTGGAGCGTAAGGCCCGCCAGCAGGCGGCCGAAGGGGACGTGAAAGGGCCGCTGCAGGATCGCTCGAACTATTATAAAAACTCCGTACTCTACACTAGTGCCACTTAGTTCAAATTAATGCTAATCTTTTAAAAGAAAACCCACATTTTCAACACCACTATCGTACTGGTATCGCGTAACACATGTGCAATTATACTAACTCTGCAAGATTCCTGCATCTCCACTGCGAGACGTCATTCGAGGCGAAAGGAGCATCATCGATCACCGCGCCATCCCAAACAGCTTGGGACGCACCGTTTTGTTGTTTTGTTCCGGAAATCAGCACCCAGGAGAACGGAAAGCAGAAGGAGATAACACACAGAGTGAAGATAGTGATAGAAAGAGTATTAAACAGTGCAAGAACGGAACGCACGTTCTTAGCGAGAATGCTTGTCCCGGAGGAGATGGGCGAAGTCGGGCGCATCTAGGGTGCACAAGAGATATCGGGGATGCGACAGCCGTGAGGCGTTAAACAAATCCACTCCATGATGAGATCTCAACTGTGTGTATGCTTCTTCTGACTCTCTGACTGCGTAGTACGATATGTTACAGAACACGGTACAGGAACTTGATTTCGATCGGTCAGACGAATAGTCACTATCTCTCAATATAGGAACTACGCACACTGGAACGAGGGCGGCTGCACGGAGAAGGACGAAGGAGACCCCTAACAGAAATCACTCTGAAGTAAACCGTTTTTAATCCGAACCACTGAGTAATAGTGAACTTATCGATACATTCATTTCAATTCGCGTCATCACGTATGGGCATGGTAAATAAAATAAAAAATACACCCCCAGGACTGGAAAGATAAACGCGAACCGGTGGCACCCGACTATCGATAACTATCGGATAAGGGAGAGGGAGGAAAAGAGAGGCGGAGAGAGTGTGAGAGAGAGAGAAAGAGAGAGAGAGAGAAAGAGGAAGGTAAGAAGGAAGGTGCCAGTGGAGTGAAGGAAAAAAAAACACTAATATAAGATTCAGAAAACATTTTATAAGCGATCAACGTATGTCTTTGTGTTAAACTAGGGGAAAACAGAAGCTGCAGGATGCAGGGATAACTTGTAGCCCGCGGTATCGAAGGTGTATAAAGGTTTACGATTAGTCGGTCGAATAACAGTAACACATTATTCGTGGTTTTAGTTTGCATTTAATGACGAAGCTTAGCGTGGCGCAGAGACGAGGACTTTAGTTTTTAGCCGTCTTCATTATTTATTTCCGATATTTTATTTATGGTTTTTTTTAAACGATCCCTTGCCTTCCGAGTGCACTCACTGTTAGATTGTTGGCAACGAATGATTTTGCTTCTAAATTATCTAGCAAGCTTATTGTTATTGACCTAGGTTTACGTAATTGTATCTCAATACACAAAATATGAAATGTGCTATGTGCTACGGAACACAAAATAAACCTGTATTAATTAGCATTGGGAGGGGTCCTGTGTGTACTCATTTGTGTGGTGAGATGTTCAATTTTTTCTTCTTTTACAGCATACTTGAAATGTATGTCAGAAAACCATTTGAGAATATAATAATTACTGCGGGAGATATCAGGTAAGCGTGTAGCGGTATTATATGATGATAGATCAAACACCAAATGAATCTCTTCAAACATGTAGAAATATTATTCTTCATTGTCATTTGCAACAATTTGGAGCCATTTTGCATCCATCTGCGCATTCGGCGCTTATGTGGTATATTCCAGGACATTACTGGATGGAATTTGTTAAAAACCCTAACCATACCCAGTCCAATTACTGGAATGGAAATTGGAACAACGCAGGGTTTGCAGCTATCGTGATTAAATATGTTTTCAGTAGTACTAATTCTTAGCATATTTTTTCTTTTTATTCTTCTTTCTTCTTCGTTGGCACTGTATCCTTGTGCCGTGTCGTGTGTAAGCACACTGTTGTGGAAGAAAGCATGATGAAAGAAATGGAAGAAAAAATGTTCCATAGTATTGTGATACGAATTTAGATAGATCAGATGATTAGATTGATGAGTAAAAAAACTGTATGAAATTTCGAGTTGAAAAAAAACAAGCCGTCAATGTCGACTAGCAATGCAGCATCGCCATAAAAAAATCGACATTGAGTAATAGGGTGCATATTCACGGCCCATAAATACAACATTGAGTGTTGCATTCTTGTAAATGTTTGTAAATTTTCTCATAAATCTCAGATAATTCTCATAAAATTTATCGAACATGTTTTATTTATTTATCATTTGTGAGTTTTCACTCTGCGGAGACTTTTTGTCTCCAACGTGGTTTGTGTCTTTGATTGCTCAATGGGTTCTGATAGACCGTGTTCTCAATTATCCGTGAAATCCCGGTTATTCGGTATCCATCACTGTGAAGACCGGATAACCCGAATAAAGAATAGGGTATTTCTTTTGGTTCATTATTTTTCCACTAAATATTGGTTCCATTTGTTTTAAACATCAACCAAAGCGTACCCTTACGTTTTCCGTTTTACGCGATTGAGAAATCTACAGCAAACAACCAAAGAAAACAAAAATAGATGATGCAAAGGAACACATTTCGTATGGAGCGGATCCGATCGATCCGCAATCCAACGGAATAAAAGTTCCTGCTCTGATCGCCCATCACCATTGTTTACGTTTTTTTCAACCCGCACGTCTCACAATTTCAAGAGAACATTTTAATTATTGCAATTAATAATTGTAGTGTCTGTAATTTTCAGTAAACTTCCTTCAGTAACTAACCTTCAGTAACGAATAACACAGACTACCAGCAATAGCGAACAGGGAGAAGCAGCTTGAGCAAGAAAGAAATGAACGAAAGTAAAGTGCCGCACTGTTTGCGGATATTTTACGCATTTCTGTGTGTGAATAGTGTATTTGCCTTCCCCGAGCAAGGAAAATGGGATTTCGTGTTAACAAAGGTGCGTGTAATCAATTTCCGCAATGCCAACTGCAATGTGAAGAGCATGTCTGGCAGAATTGGTTTTGCTTGCCGTGCTGGTCGGCATGGTGGGGACTGCCAGCGTTGCAACATGGTGACACGAAAACAAATGACAAATGTTTAACTACCTCTTATCATTACAGAGAAACACGTATATTCCAATACCGAAATCGCTTTATGAGGGGTTTAGCATCTACGTACAAGGTAAGTTTTACGTGGGAACGGTTCGACAATTTCAGACACTAATGAAATAATCGCTTATGTACGTGTGCGGTTCCAGTAACTTGCGAGCCGGCACAGACACTACAAGCGGAAAACTCTCCGGAAGTGCGTGTAAACATATCTTGGAGTCTTCGCGAACTTAAATGTTGGCAGGAATACGTGAGCTACGTAAGTAGTAGTGTAATTCGCACGCTTTATTGCTTTATTAATGATGGTTTTGTGCACAGTCATACCTTCTGCAGGATGAGCGGTACCCAACGAGAAACAATGTTACACAGATCGATTCCGCCGTGTATCCCAACGTATGCAGCAATGATCGACATATTGTCATCCCGGAAACGAAGTTCGCTGCACCGAATAACCCGCTTCCGGCACCGTCGCGAAGAAGTGTTGGAGCAGTAAGCATGTCCCGGCTGGTGTGCTCAATGAATGGTAGTTTATGGTGTTGAAAACACTTTTTTTCAGATGAGCAGCGAGCAACAACCGGTTTTTACCGTCACCAAGGATGGACTGTACATCTTTATCCTGCGCATTGAGCCTGGCGAGAAGGATGGCGTTCGTTCCAAAGGGGATCAGGACGCGCTTGGCGATTATACGGCCAGCGTGCATGTAGAAATCAGACGGTCGAGCGGTTATCTGTCAGCGGTGGATTGGCCCCTGCTACCGGTATGTTGTGCAGTTCGTGGTGCGGTGCGCTCTGGGCATGGTGCTAATGGGGTGATGGTGTTCAATTTTCCAGTTCTACGGGGCGATGTGCTTGGTGTACGTTTTGCTGGGCATCGTTTGGCTGACAGTTTCCTTTCTGCAGTGGAGAGATTTGCTTCGTATTCAGTTCTGGATAGGAGGTGTAATTCTGTTGGGAATGCTTGAAAAGGCTATGTTTTACGGCGAATATCAGAGCATCAATTCGACCGGAGTGTCAGTCAAAGGCATGGTGCTGCTGGCGGAGTGGGTTTCCTGTGGAAAACGTACACTGGCAAGAATGCTTGTGATCATCGTTTCGCTTGGATTTGGCATCGTAAAGTAAGTGTAAGAGTAGAATATTTTTCGATGAAACTGTTACGATCTGCTCTCTTGCTTGCATTGCAGACCCCGCCTAGGGCCCATGCTGCATCGTGTGGTAGGAACGGGAGTGCTTTACTTGGTGCTGGCTTGTGTCGAGAGTTATCTACGCATCATGCACACGAAGAACGATCCAAGCAACCAGATTCTCGTTGCCAGCATACCACTTGCCGTGCTGGACTCCGCCATCTGTTGGTGGATTTTCACTTCGTTGGTTCAAACAACTCGCACTCTGCGCCTACGACGGTAAGCTGTCAAGTGTATTAACTGGTAGCGAGATGAATGTCTCACAATTTTTGTGTAATTTTCCAGAAACATGGTAAAGCTGTCGTTGTATAGACATTTTACAAATACCCTCATATTCGCTGTACTTGCTTCGGTGGTGTTTATGCTGTATTCGATCAAAGTACACCGTTTCGCGGACTGCTTGACGGACTGGAAAGAGCTCTGGGTGGACGATGCCTTTTGGCATGTGCTCTTCTCAACACTTCTGCTCGTAATCATGATTCTCTGGCGGCCTACGAACAACAACCAACGATACGCATTCACCCCGTTACTCGATAATCCCGAGGATGAAGATGACGGTAGGTTTGGATGATGATGATGCTTCTAGCTGCTGATGGAAAAGACTGTTGTTTGCAACCTCCTTTTTTGCTTGTGCATTTTAGAAGAAGAGGAGCAATTCGTTTCCGATGCGTACGGTGTGAAGATGCGTGGGGCAAGAAGCAACTCTCCGAAACCGAACGCCAAAAGCGCCACCACGGACGAGGAAAACTTGAAGTGGGTTGAAGACAACATCCCGGCCGCTATCGCCGATGCGGCACTTCCAGTCTTGGACTCGGACGAGGAAATTATCAACACCAAGTTTGAGGTCTCCAAAATGCAGTAGAGATGCGGTCCACGAGCCCAGCTGCATCCAAAATCCTATGTTATATAGTATAGTATAGTTAAGGCTTGCCAGGTAATAACGACAACTTCATCCGGTATATGTCACTAACTTGTCGATTCCGTCTCGCCTACACGCAGGGGATGAGGATGGGTGCGAAGTGAGCTACAAAATGTGAAGGATTGATTGAGTTTTTTTTCTCATTTTGGCGTACACTACCATGACAAATGGTAGAATGAACTTTCAATTGCAAGAGTGATACTACTTCGAACGGCACTAGTCAAATGTTACATTTAACAACTGATTGACACATTTAATGAGCGAGGGTCGTGGCCTGATGGTACCGTTCTAAAAGCGAATCGTCGGGGACAGTATCATGCACGCTGGAGCGGTTGGATTAAGTTGTAATATGGTTTTAATGTAATCGGTATTTAAAGCATTACGGCACTGTGAACATTAACTCAAGTCTCCGGTTTGCCTAGATTCGTCCGGTCACCGGATATGTATTATAATTTGGTGGTGCAGGAGTTGTCCGGACCAGCCTCGAAGTGACTGCCTCTTGCGCCGACTGTCTAGTTAATTGATAAAATTAGTACTTTCCGCTGAATTTGGCAAACTCTCTTGCTTCCTATAGCGAGCACAGTCGCGTTTAATCTAATACTGTATATTGTGTCGCAGTTTGTTTTGCCTACTATTGGACCATGGATAACAGAACGGCCCGTGTAAGTAACATAAACGCCAGATTCGAACTGTCTTTGAGTGGTGATGATAAAATGACACATACATTAAGATAATTTAATAAACAGTACGTAAACTTACTCCATCTTAATACGATCGATGCGGCTTAGTGCTACCAATCCGAACAACAGTAGTACTTGAGGAATGTAGCAAATACGGTAAAAAGTTAAGTTGTGGGGGCGCATACAAGAGAAATGTTTTATATCAATTTAATCTATTTCTCGCTCCCTCTCTCTCACACACAGATTGCAACAACTATTTCATCTTTCATTCTAGTGGGCATTGCCGTTTCGTTTCAATTATCTAGTTGTCATCATTTTTCGACCAAATAGCCATCGAATCATCTACCAAAATGCCCGGGATAAACGATTGCCTGGCGGTCCAAGAAAGGTGGGTGCTAGCATCTAAAACGTAAGTAAATATGTCGAATATTTGTGATAGTAATGACAAGTATTACGCGCGTGATGCACAATTAACCGTTTATTGCGTCATTTCGAATGATCGTATGGAACATATCTGATAAAATTTATAGTATAACTATCTCGATATAAAACAAATTTAGATAGCCTTTTACCCCGTGACGGTGGCGGACTCTTTTTACGATTTCTGTTTCACAAAATGTTAAGTAATAGGCAAGAATGTGATGTAAAATCCGTTGCGATAGGAATTGCCGCACTCAATCAATTTTTAATCGATTCTATTCGATCGATTGGCGGTAAGATGATATGAGAGTCTCATTGAATCAATCCCTGGTGCGTAAGAAGATGGCTAGCACACTACAGCTATCCGGTTTGTTGTTAATTCTATGCTCATAAATATATTTGGCATTTCGATCGTACACGATCCAATGGCATTCTTCTTTATGTCTCAGCTCAAAGTCTTATTTTTCGTACAACCTGCATGCGTGAACGATAGTTACGCTTCTGATATAACCAATTTCGGCCATAGAGAACCTCCAATTACGTATGTTCAGGAGAAGATTTAGCTTCGAAGCTGAGGGAAGATATAAAATGTATGAAAAAAGTATGTTCATATGTACAACAGTGATGAAATAGAAAAACGTATTTTATGCTCTACTCGCTGCGCTAGACGGTGCGTAGTTGAAACGAGCTCATAAGAATTATAAGTTTCCTAGGTTTTCTATAAGGAACTGCTTCCACTGCTGGCATTGTTAGCAGCTTCCACAAACACTTGTGCTCTCAAACAGCAGACGAAACATGCTTCCCGCAGCAACACCGTTGGTTGGCCGGTGAAAAGACCAACTTAATCTTCTTCTCGTCCCGATCGTAAGTACAGTTACCGTGGGGTTGGCGACCGAAGCATGGCGCAGCAAAGCAGCCCGACAAGGATAAGCAGGTTTCGCTCGACAATTCTGGTGGGGGCGTTGCTGTTGTTGCTGGCTGAAAAAAGGGAGAGCACTAATAAGATGTTAAATGGTGCCAGTTCGTGTGTGCATTCTGTTCATCATACTTTGAACCGCATCAGCTGCTCGACCAGTTGCCGAAAGTCCAGACTTGCGCGACTCCGGCATAGGCGCCTTTTGTGGTCTGTCACTTTCCATGCTTTCCTCGTTGGTTTTCCAGTAGACGGATTGGATCGTAGCTAGGCACTGTTGGCGGGGACAGGTGAAGGAGGGAAGATGAAATTATTTTCTTATTTCAACCAGATTAAAATGTTTATCTCCAATTGTTTTGTCACAGCTGTTTAGTACAATCTTCGTTCATAGCCATCATGCATAAATGAATCGTTAAGAAACGTTGCAACTTTGATAGTGTGGCGCCCTCTGTTGGCGTGTAGCGTAACTAAGGTAATATTTCATAAAGAACAAACATATTTATATTTTCGAAGCTTGCCGGTACTTAGAGCGACATTATCGTGATATTTCCATCGAGAGCGACATTTGTATCGAGAGTACATTATCGAATGAAACAAACCTTCAGCTTCAGGTCACCGCGGCGGAAATGTTTTGCCTTGATGCGAAACTCCAATCCCAGAATGGATGTTTCTAGATGGTCCTGCGTCAAGGACACGATCGTCGGGTACTGGTAGACTGAGTTCGGATCGGCCAGTTCGCTGTTGATGTACCACGTCAGTTGGGCAGCGGGTTTCGATCTGGTCGAGGTACAGTTGACCCGCACAAGGTCACCAATTTGGTAGCGAGGTTTTCCTCCCGTTATTATGGGATCCGCTTCCGGAAGCACTAGCAGCACCGAACAAGAATTAGGGTTTTTTAAACTAACGATGAGATCGCGACGAACTTTACTTACCAACGACCGCCATCTCGCCGTTTTCCGCTTCCGTTTGGAAGGAGGGCGCTTCAGCCGATACTTCGCAGCGATATTTCCCGCTGGAGGATAGGGTAATGGCTTCCAGCGCTACTTGATTGTTGGAGGAATTGTGCACCTGTGTCGTGAAGGTCGTTTAAGAGAGTGAGTCGAAGCTGAATTGCTAAATGCTTTCGGGCTAGGAAAACTTTCGCACGACACGTACGTTCACCGTGATGCCATTGATCGGGAAGGTCTGCTGCGGAGGATCGTCCCGGGGCACGTAGCGATAGAACTCCCAGCCATCCTTGTACCACTTCACCGAGTAAAGCGCTTCGCCCTCCAGGTCGTACAGGCACACGAGCGTCACGGACCGATCCTTTATTGCGTGTGTGGGAACACGCAATTCGGTTATCTTAATGGCCAGTGAGGAATCTGAAACAAACGAGGCAGATGGCAGGTAGATGTAACGTGCTGTGGACGTTGTTTGCCAACTCTATTCACTACTGCACCACGATGAAACTATTGTGAAGAGTGTTACTGTGTGAGGCATGTTTGAAAATTGCTCCTATTTAATAGGTTTATGTGAAACCAACAAACATCTGCTTCTTATTCCTTATTTATACCACCACAGCCGGGTATCACAAACATATAAATAACATATTTTACAAATACATGTTAAGATAATCACAAAACTCGCTAAGAGAACACAGATTAAGAGGATTGATGCGAGTTTTTTTTCCGTAATAGTTGTTGCTCTCTCGAGAAATAGATTTGAAACACATGTGTTGGGAGAAAACCAGACGTTCAATTCAGGCTTCGTGATAGCGCATGTTCAATTTTCAACCACTTCTGTTCTGGAGAATCGTTCATTTGTAATCACTTTAGCTTTCAACTACAGATTCAACTACACGTCGGCACCGAAGGTATAAGCTCACCTTGAATGATCAAAAGCAGAAATGGGATCCACAGAATCAACATTTCATGTTTTCTGTAGCTGTGACAACAGCGTAAACCATTGGAGAAATAGTCCCGGTGGCAATTGAGTTGGCAAGTTGTTGCACACGCACACAGAATCGACACTAATCGCACAGCATCCCTGTCAACACATTATCCATCGAAGATCCTCTCGGTACCATCGAATCGAAAGCTGGTACCGGGTTGATCCATGGTTCAACTCCTCGGACATCAACAAGAACACAACTTGTGTTCCGCTTCGATTGCCACTTTTCTTGCGATCCTTTTCGTTGGCAGGCTTTCTCCAAGCCGTCCTCACTTCGCTTTACAAGAAAGACATGTAATGTCCACTTAATCGTCGCACACACGCACTCACAACACGCACGGTCGCAACTTTACTTGTGCCGGTAATTAAAACGAAACTCGTAACGTAACTTCCGCCACTGCTGGGGGAACCGCACCGGAGACCATCCGACACATGCGACCGTACGATGCAGAGTCAGCGAGCTGGCGCGAGTCACGATACGCAGCAGTACGCAACAACCGTTCGGGCCGTTGTCCGCTCGGTGGGCCGATGCTCGGGAACTTCGGGCCCATGCTCGATTCTCGTTCTGGATCGCTCTCTTTCTCTCTCTCTCTCTCTAGATCATGCTGCGTCCGCGCGTCATCATGCACTCCCACACGGGCACACGAGGGCGGCTGGGTGGAACGTACATGCGGACACGCACACGCGGAACAGGAAAAGGGCAGGGCCGCTCATTGCGGAGAACCGCTCGCTTTCGGGTGCCGAAGCGAAACAAGCGTGTTAGCTGATTACTGCAACGCCATAGGGTTCTCAACGTCACCCGGATGCACTGTACCGCGTATGAAGAGTCCTTAACACCCTTAACGAGGATTGTGACCTCCTCGTAGGCACTCGGGCGAGCAGTTGGTCAGGCTGACTGGTCAAACCATTTGGCCAGGCGTTGGCGGTGTTTTACGCCTGCTGCGCTGCTATTGGGAGTCACAAAGTTCACGCTACGTTTAATCCAAAATTGATTGTTTAATTGCAAATTTAAAAAGTTGCTTTCAATGCGCAATATATGTATTGATTTGTTTTGAGCGATGTTTCTAAAATGCTCTTCTTAGCCAAGGAGCATAGAGGACAGAGTTATAAACAGATAAAACATATAGTCCACAAAAATGTAATCATAGCAACCACAGGAAAAATGTATTGATGATGCCTAGATGAAGTAGCGCCCTCTTTCAGTGGGTGGAGTAACTAAAAAACTATTGCGGTTTTCAACGATTTTGATAACTTTGTCGTGAATGTCCTTAAAACTTTCAGACGTTCAGACGAAGACACTCACATGCAAATCGGGTTGCAGCTTGGTTTATTGCAGAAAGAACATAAATCTAACGTTCTAACAGTAGCTCCAGAGGAAGGACCGTGGTGGTCGGGTTTGGAAGAGAATTTATGTCTTCCCCTTTGACCCTGCTTCGCAATCGTTCGACTTTGTGTCAATGAGCAGCGGGGACATTGGATTGGCTCACGAAAGAAATGCGTACCATTTATGGATGTGTGTGCCGCCCGTTCTGACCCGTCCGCTGCCGGAAGAATATACGCCTCGCATGTGCGACGGAGTATGAGAAGCGCAAATAATCGATTAGGCACGCATTATGCGATCATGCGAGGGCGGCTCAAAAGCTGGTGGTTCAAAGACACCACCAACAGAGCAGCGTGTCAGAGCAGGGCTGTGGAATCTATTTTCGAGACTTAGTATGATGTCATCGACCCGGCTTCCCGGTTCAGGAGCACAGTTTGGCCGCAGTGTCGCCGTCTCCCGTTGTCGTTGACTGCACAACACAGCCATTAATTTAGACCTTGATCGATTTGTGTCAAAAACTTCATATCTCGCCATACGGCACGATCGAACCTCGGCAGGATCTCGGCTCTGGCCACCACTTGCTGCTGCACGGGAGAACTTTGTATCGGCGAATTAGCGTCGGCTGCGCGGAAGTGCGCAACGCGCGGACAGAAATCCATAATCGTAAAACTACAGCGGAGGCCGCGTGTACGTCGACGCGCGTATATGGCCAGTGTGTGTTGTGGCAATTAATTATTCACGTCTAAACGTTCAAAGCTGCCGATTTGCAATTCGTTATGTTTATTGCCGTGTGCTGCGGAGGGTCGCTGTAGTGCCAGCTTGCAGCATAACATGTCTGCGGCTTCAAAAAACATTCGCATGTCAAGAAAAGCAATGCAAACAATTGCGTCGAGCGTCGTGTAAACAGGAACGTTTTCAATTACTCAACCCGGGCGCGCGTTTTGACGGGGCCGTTCGCGGCGGTTCCGAAAAACCGAAGCAGCCATTTTGCGTTGCTAAATAAAAAGAAAAGAAAGCGTTATTTATAGCCAATTCCTAAACTTACACCCGATTTGGAGTCCGATCCGGTAAATCAATATTCTCGAGGATGAAGCGTGCGTAATAAATATCGCGTTGCGTTGGTGGTTGGTGGTGCTTTCCAAGAAGCCCTTCTTTAGCCATGGGCTTGCTTAGGCATACCGGCGTGACTACCGTGCTCGCTCGTGTGGGAACAAAACGCACCACCGTTGGAACGTCGAAAACAAAGCAAAGTTTTTAAATTGGTTCTTGAGAGGATCCCTAAGTAGGCTGGACGGAAGAAGCCATCTCCCCCGCCCGGTGTGGATGGGATGCGAGAGAAGCTCGTAAACGGTCGCGCGTGGTACATGCATACGCAAAGTAGGCTGGAAACCAGCCACACAAAGCACAAGGGTCTTCAACTGGTGGAACATTATTTGCGAAGCGTGTGTACACATACAGTGGTGGACAGAATCACGGCATCTCCATACGATGTTAGCTTTGTGTGAGTACTGCTTCGCCATAAATTGGTTAAATTAATCGAGTTTTAGCTACAACTGCTTAATTAATAAATAATATTCTGTTGGAAAGGAAGTGCTCGAACCGAAAGTTATGGCGAGAAAAGCGAAGGAAACTCGACTGAAGCATTTCAGAGGGTGATAAGGTTTAAGGGATAAGGCGTTCAAAAACGTGTTCGAAAAGTGCTTTAGAAGGACGAACATATCTTTAAGATAATTTTACTCCATTGACCAATAATGGATTCAAAACTAGCTTCGACCAAGTGACGGCGCCAGGACACTGTCTTTCCGAACCAGAAGAACCTAATATATCTGAGAATGACCACTCACACGAGCAGCAAAGATTGAATCTCGTTTGACGCCCTGTCGACCGTGCGGAAACATTCGTTCCTTCTGGCTGCAATCTGACCCTGGCCACACGTGTGTTGGTCATTTCGACCGTCACTGTAGACGGGCGCACTCAACGACGATTTGTTGTTCGTTAATCGAAAACGATTAGCGATTGTAGCACAGCGCACTTCTAATGAGCGAAGTACAGGCGTACGACGGATGCTTAACCAAATGTCGCACGGGCAAATGCAAAGACCAAACAACACCAATTAATCATTGATGCGTTGAGTCGGCGAGGACGACGAGGACGCCGAGGTGAGGAGGACGCGCGGGCATCAATTTGTTCACCACTTCGTCGTCGTCGTCGTCGTCGTCGTCGCTTGCTGCAATTGAATTGCTGCGCTGTTTTCGTGGTGTTGTAAGGGCAAGCAGTGTAATGTTTCCACTTTCTTTCCGTTCATTTCGTCGGTCGCTATGGGTTTTGGGTGCAACTCCCGGCCTGCTTGGTTGGGATGGTTTGCGGGCTGCTTTTTCAATTTAACCCTGCCGCTTCTTGAGCCAGGGAGAGGATAAAAAAACGGACATCTGCCGGGAGAGTGACGTACGGTGGCATTGTACGCAATTGAGTCGTGGGAGTAGGGAACGTCATTTTGTCACGTTGTTTGTTCCCATGAAGCCGACGCGGCGACAATGCGCCGACTGCATCTTGCGTTCCATCAAGCCAGCAACAAATTGTTTCCCCCCCCCCCCCCCCGGCACGGATGGGCAATAATCGATGATGATTGAGTCGTGCACGGGAGAAGATCATCTTCGGGTGCTTCCGCCACGCTTGAGTTTGGCCCTTTGATCGCAATCGATTGATCGTGCGCGTAGGTTCGTGATAGAATGGTGCATGATTGTTCGGGCGAGAATGTCGTCGTATGGGACAAAGACACGGGGGTGTTTTTTTTTTAATGTCAAACACTCGAACAAACTCATCCACCGATCTCTTGCGCGTTAAAACACTCGACAGCAAATGGGCGCAGTGTCAGTGAAATGCATTAGCGTTATGGCGTGAACGCATCGCGTTTAATGGGGCTCACCCTTCGGTGTTAAGTACTTTTCCGCACTCACCGTGAAAGGATGTGTGTGTGTGTGTAAAACGGATCGTCGGTCCTTGGCCATCGTTGTGATCGTCGCGGATGCTCCCACGCTTATCCCTGATCGCTTATCGTGGAGCGTGTTTGGTAATAAAGAAAAAACTCCATGCCCAAAAAGCAGGCCGATCTTGTGCGCGATCGGTGATCAATGTATCAACACGTGTGCTAGTGTTTCGCGAACGGAAGCGAATGAAAATCGTCACCACGATCGAGACTAAAAGAAGGGCAACGGCTTTACGCAGCACATCCGCGGAGTTTGGGCGCTCGCAAATGTTGATAGCGCTCCGGTCTAATTGAAAACATATGGCCAAAGCCAGTCGCTGTGCGTTGTTGCGCTGGAAAGGGAGGACCGCATCGCCAAGCGCGACATATGACGCGCCTCTGGCGTTGAATTTCATGGTCGCAGAGCTCACTCGCGAGTGACGACTCATCGCAAAGGGGTCCGCGTTTTGGACGGCGGTTAGGGTTTCATGAATTAAAACTAACAATTCGTTTTGTATCGGGGTTTTTCGGAAGAAAGACCACTTCACAGCACCTCGCTGCTGGCTGGAAGGGGGGGTTAGGCGCGATCTTACCAAGACGATCCTAGTGGAACGAGCTGATCATCGACGGGGAGGGCGCTGGCCAAGATACCGGGAAACGCTCTCCCGGGGAAGCTGCTTCTGGCCAGTGTGCGCCTCTGTGGGTCTCTAGCCACGGGGTAACGGAGGACGTCATTAATCACAGCAGGGTGCGTGCGTGCGTGCGTGCGTGATTTACGGCAGTGGGTGCGCGCGCGCCCGAATGCTTGTAAACAGCATAGAACATACAAATATTGCCGTTCGTGTAAACACGGAAAACAAGAACCCGGCCAAACATTAAACCATTTCTCCGCGATGCGATTGTTATGCGGTTTTTTTTCTCTTCACCCCCGCAGCCGAGACTTGCGTTTGCTTTTTTGACTTGCGTATATTGACTGTTTATCTCGCGTGTGAGCCCTCCGCGCAATGATTGGCGTATTTACTTCAGCTCGCAGCCCATCTCACCCGGGGGCCAGCGGAGAAAACGATCGTTCGATTCGACAAATTGGAAACGGTATCGGTGTGTCTATTGAATGGCTTCTCGTTCCATCGCTTTTTTCCCAGGAAATGCAGCCAGCCGGACGGGCGCGCGCGCGCGCCCGTTTTCGGGGTAATGTTTTGCTTAGAGTCCCGGGAAGCACCGCACCCGTGCGTTGTTTGGTCAAGAAACATAATCGCCTCTCCGCCGCCGCACGCCGATACGCTGTCAGATGTCCGAGAGGTTTTGAGCGACAGTGGAAGGTGGGGTGAAAAGTGCAAGCTAACCCTGCAGCCCGCAGCGCCTGCGAGGGGCTTCTTGCGGGGCTGGCAGGCGAATTCAACACGGGCTCCAGAGTATGACTCATTCGTTGTTATGTTTAGGGGTGCGTTGTGCGATTACTCACCGTCCGAAATCGAGGTGAGAACAGCTGTCATTAGGACGAATACAAATAATGCACCACGGAAGGCGGTGGAAGGGACCGAAACAAAGGCGGCAGGCTTTTGAAACGCACGCCCCCTCCCGTCACAACAGAGCCAAACACAGGCGATGACCAAACGGGCGGGTCCCCGACCTAGGCGACCATTCTGCTGGTTGCCGTTTTAATATGCAGCCCATTGCGCTGTGCCGAAATTAGTAATACCGATGAGTAATACGTTGTGATGATTCACGGGCATTAATAATTCCACATTATTAAGTTACTACTACGGGAGCAGACACAAAAAAAAAACGCGCACCATCTGCAGTGAAAGAAAGCCGGCCAAACGAGGCGACATTGGATCAACTAATATTGCATTAGCTGGGTGCGCGCGCGCGTGTGTGTGGCGGCCCCGGTCGAACCGGGAGGGTTGAACGGACGAACAGTTGAAATAAAGAGTGCAAAAAACGAAAGGAAAAGCACACACAGGCGGGAAGGGATCGCCACTTCAGACGAAACAAAAGCGCACATCGCAGAAGTGTCCTTCTTTTGTCTCCGGTCACGTACATCAGCAGTGCACTAACTAGGTGAAAAAGAGTTGTCTCCATCAGAATTACGTGACGTGCTCCTCCGGCGCTCCCCGGGAGCTGCGTGTGTGTGTCTTGTGTTTCATTGTTTCATTACTCGGTCCGACCGGGACGAAGCAGGCGTGGATGTTCGCAATCTTCGGGCGCGCGCGCTCGCCCCTCCCGTGTGTCTCTGTGTACGTGTGTTACACAGAGCGAAGATTTGAAAAGTGTGTGCCAAGTAACCACATCCCCATGATTTGATTGCACAAGTTTATCAACAACCTCACACATATTTGCCGGTGCAGAAAGGGAATTATGTCCCCACTTCCATTATGCATCGCCCTATCGGTCGCACATATCGTCCGGAATGTCTGGAGAGATCGGCCGCAGCGATTACGAAGCAGGAGCAGGGTCCTTTTAAGAAGCGCCAAAATGCATCGCCAGCCAGGTTTCGCGCTTAGAAGAAGACGCGCGTTGGGGGGTGTGGGGGCTATTTTTGGGCCTCCCCCTCCGGTCGTCTCTAATTGGCGTCAATTTATTCTTCGCCAGCGCTTAATTGTTTAATTGTGCTGGAAACGGGCCGGGAGAACACGGTGGCTTTCCTTCTTTGCTTCCTTTCAGCTGTGGTTGCTGAATTTCGTGTGAGTTTGTGACCGTGAATTAGGCGAAATGATTGCTGGGGTATTTCTCCCCCGGGCGTAAGGAGGCGTAATGAAGGTTGACGTTTGAAGATGACGTTTGGCGGGCTACTGAGAAATATGGTCGCATGCTGCGATTGGAAACGGTACGCAGAAAATGTAAATTTCTGGCTCGGCTTTTGTTGGCTTGGGTTGATTCATTGTTCGCGGCGCTCGTTAATTGAGAAACAATCGATTAATTGCTTATGGGACGGCTTAAGAACTGAAATTGCCACCTTTATAGGTGGATCCAATATACCACTAACGTTAATCTTCAATATGGTCGTCTGCGGCAAATCTCATTCGATAGAAAGAGAAAAATATACATCCTCCCATTGTGGATGCTAGCCTGGTAATATGCCTACTGATTATATGGATTAATCCTGGGCAGACGATTATTTTAATTAGAAAGATGCTTTATTGAGGTATCATGCACTAGGAAAGCATAAAAATTATATGGTGGCCCAAATCCCGCCATATATATGATTTTTAACAGATACCGATAATATTCTCCATACAGATAACACTCACCGGCTGTAGAACAGAGAAAAATAGTGAGCACAATTAGTAAAATGGCACCCAGAGAAACTGATTTAGTAGGAGGATCAAATTTCGCCATATTATCGATTTTGATCGGAAGAAAGATCATGATCTCCATGCTGATAAGAGAGGGAACGAGATAAAAACGTTGGATAGAATACGAAGATGGCGATAAGCGCGAGATTCTAAAGGACTTGTCACACATAGATCTTGGCAGATTTAGAATCTTTTGAGTGAAGTAGTAAAAGTGAAGACATTACAAAATGTACAAAGAGCCGTGCATGCAAACGGCTAATATTTTTGTTAATTGAGAATGATATTGAGGTGATCCTTGCATCGAACGTCTTCTGAAGAGCCCGAATATTTGATGTTCCTCGAGACGTCGGCTGCTACGGTGCGTCGATAAAATGGTGGCCAGATGGACGTCCAGGGCGTAATGATACTAGAGAGAAGGAGCAAAATAGTACACACAATTACTAAAATGGCTGGATGATCTTTTAAAGAGAAAGATATCAACGTCGTAGTCGATCAATGCTGTAGGTAAGTCCAAGATGGAATTGACACAACAAATCGGGTCTGGAGAGGTAGTATTTCGCAATAGTAATAGTATTGATAGAAAAATGGTCCGTCTCTGCTCTGTTTCACACAGCGACCAGGATCTGGTGTGGAACCAGAGACAACCGGGAGTCGGGAAAAAGAAGTGGACCATAACAGAGCTTGAACCGGGTGGCTAGCAGCCCTTTAAACGGGCCTATCTTGAAGCGCAAAATTTCGAGGCGCGTTACACGTTATCATAAATCACTCGCGTCCGATCGCCTTTGAACCGTACACACACACACACACCCATTTGGTCCGCAGTGAGCGAAACGTACTTTTAACAGCCTTTATCGACTGTGCGGTGTGTGAGCGTGAGTGATTCATGCACGGGGGAGGGCTTTTTTTGTCGGCGATGCTTCCTGCAGCCATTCCAAATTCTGCTGCCCGGAGGGGTGCTCTCTCTCTTTCTCTCTCTCTGCCGCCTCACTCACCGTTGCGTGATACATTTGCTATTTTCAGTGTTACGCATATAGTACGCGGGCGGGGCGAAAGAAAGCGCGTTTGTAGCGGCAATATATTTAATCCTTCGTTGAACTGGAAAAATCGATTCCGATGCACTTGCATTTTTTATGCACCTCCGCCGGGTTGGGTTGGGTGCGCGCAATAAAAAGGAGGGCAGGAAAAACGATCCATCGACGAGAGACGATGTTCGGCGATGCGGTTTTATGCTACACTATCCGGCCCGTCCGTCCGAATTGACGACCCCACGTGCGCGCCCGCCACGCGAGATGATTACCGGCGGCGTTCGGATCATATTCGGGCAAACGCAGATAGATAGCAGCATGTTACTATCGTCCCTGGTACCTACACACTACAGTTGAGAGTGTGTGTGTATACACATGGAGGCAGAGATAAAATGAACTGTTTCGGGCATAGATCATAAATCTGATTTTTAAAGCCAATCAAGCGAACGTTACGGTTTGATGTTTTTAAACCCCCAATACCCCGTTTGGGGGGTGGGAAAGCTAGCTTGCAAGATCTGCTCCGGTGCCCATGGAACAGACAGTTAATTTACCCAGAACCATCCTTTTGACCACACCCACACCACACGCTCGGATGTCTTAATTTACGCCCGAGGCACCAAGCGGAACAGCGGACCTGTGTTGGTTGGGTTTTTGGGGAGGAGGTGGAACCAGCCGACTCATAAATGTCACAGCGTCTTGTGATTGACTTCTTCGGCTGTTGCAATCGGCGGGCGCGACTAGTACACCCGCGTTTCCAAACGCACGGTGGTTTCGGGGAGTGGTGCTCGCACGGAAAGCCGGCCCCGGAGGGACAATGGACAATCCCCGGCGATCGTTTAATTTATGATGATGAAGATTTTGATTGAATTCCGGCGCCGGGATGCAACGGTGCGGTATAAAACCGCACAAAAGATGCGCCCACCGACCGTCCCCATGGTCATCGTGCTTTAGCTGTGTTGCGACAACGTGCAAATAATATCGTTAAAGGGAGATGACGGTCCAGCACCGGCCTGGACCAGGGTTGGACTCGGAAGGGCTAATTGATTGATAGAGTATTTGATCGCATTGTCGCACGCGAAGCGCGCGGGTGGGATGGGATGGGGTCACACGCACGAGAGCGCGACCAGGAGCAGAGCGGAAACGACGACACACACGCACACACGCGCGCTCGTCCCACGTACCCTGAGAAAATGAGTGCCCTCCAGTACCGGAACCAGCCACCAGAGGTTCCGGCAACAACAGAGCGTTTTCCACCGATTTTCCAGCATTTTTCCCAGTTCTCACTCCAGCGAGTGCGCCTGCGCCCCCGAAGAACGCACAAAACAACACGTTCTCTCGCCATTCTCGGGTAAGCAGCCAGCCGTTTCGAGTCGGATTGAACGTGGCGTGGCGTGTACCGTCGTGTGGTGGCATTGGGCGTTTGTTTTAATCGCCCGATTTTACGTTACAAGCTTAAATTGGATTTGATTGCTTGGTGCGCTGCCACTAAACTATTCCGACCGGATGCCGTCCGGCTTTCACGCTTTCGGTTGCGGCAGAGACACAGGCCGCAACAGGATTAACATCGGTGGCAGAAACGAACCAGCGGCTGTAAACTGCCCAACCGCTCGGGCAGCGTTCGCCGAACGAACGCACGGCGAAAGCGACGGTTGCTTTGGGCTTCGCACAGTCCATTAGTTACCACGCGTTGGGACAAAAGGCATACCGCGACCCGCGTGTGCTTAGTGTGCTGGGCGCCGTATCCGACTGTGACCGTGACTGGAATCGCATGAAAGCGAATCAATTTGTTGGCGGGGCTGTGCGGTACACAAAACAAACAAAAAAGTGCTGCGAAAGTGATCATTTACGGACGGTGTCTTTATATTGGTGCGGACGGACAAACCAACCCCGGACCGCAACCCACCAACGGCGGAGATAGTCGGGAAAATGCGGTGAACACGTCCACCTGCACCGCAGATACGGATGACGCAGATGGAACCACAAGCCCAATCCTAATGTCCGACCGCGGGGAGCGAAAGAGAGAGTGAGAGCGAGAGATTGAGTGATGCTTTTTTTGCGTTGCCTCCGACGGCGGAACGTGTGTGTGTTCTGGTGCGGGTGTTGCGGAGCGTTTTCGTGTGCAACCTAAACGAATTGCCCGTTTGAAGTGGGTTGTCAATAATCGATTTACTAACAGTGACAAACGAAGCAAAGGCGCAGGTACTTCCCCGTGAAGGAACCAGCCCCGTACCGAAAGGTGAAAGCGTGTGTGTGTCCTTGTGAGCGTGTGTGTGTGTGTGCGTGTATGAGGAGCAGCTTCGAAGAGCGGAGCTAGTGATCAATTAAAAAATGATAGCATGGGCTTCTGCTGCTATGTGGAATACCGCCGATGAAACGATATGAGCACGTATGCGTACACTGCAGGCTGTTGGGAAATACGAAAACAATGTACGAGATGTGGTGTTGGATAGTAATTCTGCAATTTTTCTTGGCGGAAGGTAAGTCCGACGTAATTTATTGCGCCTTGATTGAATTCTCAATACTCGAGCCACTCATAAAAGCCCCTGTGCGGTCTCCTTCTTAGGTAACGCACTGTCTACGTTGATATGGACTCACACGAATATTCCCCCAGAGACAGGGTTAATTTGGAGAACACATTATCAGCAGCGGCATTTTAAATGATCTTAATTGATTTTGACTATTAAGGCTAAAAGTTATTGAGATATGTCAGTGGACATCTTAGATGCCTTAGGTTGCTATAGTTACCTCAGCTCTTTAGACAGATTGCTTTAGACACAGTTCAACGTTGCTATGGGCAACAATCCCCACTTCCACTCTGACCAAAATCCTAAAATAGTCTAATTTAATTTGTTTGAAGCTCATATTCAACTGCGTTTATATGAACCTTACACAGATTTATTACAAATTGAATGAATGAACCCTTTGCACTCAGCTATTCCATCAAGTAAGGTGCATACACAAAATTTACTATATCTTCAGCCCATTTGAGTTTTTTTTAACGTAAAAAGCTTGTAAATAAATAAATGATAATGCTTTAAAAGATTCCCAATACCGCGCAGAGTTTGTTGGAGAATAGATTAGGATAGATTAGATAGATTAGGATTATAGATTAATGCAAAAGGATAAAATTACACATTAACATGGGTTTTCACACATCGATATCAGATGTGAGCAGCTTTTTTCATTCCCTGGACAATGGTGTTCAAGAGCCACATACATTTTTAACTTCAACACAATAATTTTCTTTTCCATCACATACATTCTCAACAAATTATTAGAAAATTCAATCAATGCAACGCCTTTTTTATTTTGTTGTTTAAAATCATTCTGAATAACAAGTTAACTTTCCTGAAATCGATGTTATAACTTCTCATATTAACATGTAAAGCCCTGCAATACCCATTAAGTGGTGGAGTCAAAGTGCGTTGGATGTTTTTTGCTGGATGAGGAATTACAGCATTTTGCATCCATTCTCGAACAGTTCCCATAGTTACATGCATTCGTTCCACTCAATGATGAATGGCTTCTCCACTGTGTTTAACGCGTCAGATTGAAGACTTCCAATGGCCCAATCGACTTGCTCGAGTTCGATCTTTGAACTACACATAATAACCACTTCAAGAATGGGTGGAAGGATTCCATTATTGAGCGGGGCGAATCCATGTAACTCTGGGAACTGTTGAAGAATGGATGATATTCCTGAAGTATTTGTACTGCACATGGTACATGGATAGAGAGGGAGCTCACATCTCCAAACTGTTGTAAAATATCGTTAAAAAATCCAAAACGCTCACGTTCACTTTCACTCGATCACTTAAGAGGGGCGCGTTTCATTAAGCGTGCCTGATCGGATCAGAACGCAGCGGTCGTACCCGGCGGCCAATAACGACGGGTTATCGATCACACGCCGCGCGCCGCGTGGAATTAATTTCGTAAATTTACCTGTGCTGTGTTGTCTTCGCTCGCTCGTTCGTGCGCGCGCGAAGAATTCGCTTCAGGTATCATGCTGACGGAGGTGCGGGTGCCCAAGCACACGATAAAGGGGCACGCGGTGCGATTGGAGTGTCACTATGACATGGAGGGCGAGGCGCTCTACTCCGTCAAATGGTACAAGGATGGGCGCGAATTTTATCGATACGTGCCGAGGGACGACCCACCCGGGACGGTCTTCCCGCAGCCGGGCGTTCTAGTCGATGTGAGTAGGCCGCTTGCCGCGCTCCGCGGCTGGAGTGAGTTGTGTGCGATGACCCGTTTGCTTCTTCTTCAGCTGGCGAACTCGACCAGCGAGCAGGTGGTGCTGGACCCGATCGATCTCTCGTCGAGCGGCAAATACCGGTGCGAGGTGTCCGCGGAGGCGCCCTCCTTCCAGACCGTCTCGGACCACGGCGAAATGCTGGTAGTCGGTGAGTATGCCGGAGCCGGAGAACCGCCCGGAACGCGATTGTGTGACTGGGGGTCTTTTCCCCGTGTGCTTTGTTGTTTCTCGCTTCGCACGCGGAATGCACGCGGACGCGGATGCAGTGCTGCCGGAGGAGGATCCGTACATTACGGGCGGCAAGCCGCGCTACCAGATCGGCGATATCGTGCGCGTGAACTGCACATCTGGCCGCTCGAAGCCGGCGGTCCGGCTGACGTGGTACATCAACGGGGAGGAGGCGGACGGGTCGCTGGTGAAGCGGTTCGAGCCCGTCGTGTCCGGGCTGCCGGACAAGCTGGAGACCTCCATACTGGGGCTCGAATTCCGTGTCAAGCCAAAACATTTCAAGCGCGGCGATATGAAGCTGAAGGTAGGTAGGCCGGCGGCGCGGCTGGAGGCACCAAGAAAAATGTCTAAAACATGCAAATTTCTCCTTCTCACACACACACACACACATTCAGTGCCTCGCTACAATCTCGACCGTGTACTGGAAGAGCAACGAGGAGAGCGTCGAGGGCGAGAAGGTGCAGAAAGCGCCAATGCTCGAGTCCCGACGGGCCGTTTCCAGCGACACGCGAGCGGACCGGGTTCAAGGTGAGTAAGCACGAAGGTGCCTTCTTTATGGCGCAAATTTCGCGCTGTCTTCCAACCGTGTAACCGTGTAACCGTGTGTGTCCTTTTGTTTCCTGCCCCGGCTGTGCGCGGGTGCGTTTTCTCGTTCTGCAGCGGCGAGCGGCGATGCACTGGCGAATAAATATTCATCGGGGCTGAATTTTACATTGCGCTGGCTGCTCGCGCTGTCGCTGGCCGCGGTGAGTCCGCTGCTCCGGTCGGCGGGGCCCTAAACGCGCGCGGCCTACACGCGGCCATACACGACACACAGACGCAGAGTCCGGGCGGGCGAGCACGCTCTCTCTCTCTCTCTGTCTGTCTCTCGCTCTCGCTCTCTTCAACTATAACAATTTTATTATCATTCACTGTAATACATTCCGTCCCGCGAACGGGTCGACCCTTTTCGACCCGCCACCCCCGCGACTCCGAGCGCGCGCGCGCCACCCCCGCTTCGGGCCGGCCAATGTCCTAGACCGCAGAAGCAGAAATTAAACGCGACGCTGGGCAGTCGATTTGTGTTGCGGAAAGATGAAGAGCATATCACGCCATTGTTCGATTCCGCTGGCCTGGTGGGCGACGGCGACCCTGTCCCGTTGACTGTGCGACCTCGAGCAGCCCTCTCGGTGACCGACTGCAGTCCAACAGCTGGTGCACCAGGACGATCGTCGACTCAATCATCTCATGTGCACACACACGAAAAAAAACACACACATAAATGGAAAGGTAAAAAAAAAAAAACACCGGAGTTGGCGTGTTTCGGCGTGCGACCGACCGGCGCGAATATCGGCTTGTTTTACTATGCGAATAATCGAAGGACAACACGAATCATATCACTAACGACACAATGAAGTAATATCTCGATGTGCTTTTTCACTGTTCTCCCAAAGAGTCATACTAAAATTTGCAAAACGGAAACGATAAAACGAAACAAAACGAAACGAAACGAAAAAAAAACATTAAACATATCACCAGTGAGTATTTGAACAACAAACAAACAAACAAACAAACAAACAAAGCAAAAAACAAATGGCGAAAAAACAACTTTTCACTCCGTTTCTTCGTGGATAAGTGTGTCGTCTCAAATCGATTCGAGATCACGCCCCCCTCCCTCGCCACCCCACTCCCCCTCTCTTGTAAAAAGTTTGTAAATATTGTACAAGAATTCGACTCTGACCACACACACACACAGGTCGGAATGTGCCCAAACATGTTGTTGCTATGTTCTTTTGTTTCCCCCAACTCCTCTCTCCCCCTTTCCCCCACCCTCTGAACAAGTGCAGAGGATTTTAGATAAAAAAAAACAATCAAACACACACACACACACACACATATGAAAACAGAACATAAGACACAGCAGACACACACGCCCTACAGAGCCAACTCGTAGTCGAATATTCTTCTAGACAATTGTTAATTATCCCATACGGACACACGTATGAGCAACGACGCAGAAAAGAAAGGAGGAACGGACCGGGTTCGTGACTGAGGAATAAAATACTTTTATCCATTATGATAATAATAACAACTCCCCGTTGCAACAAGTCACCTTTGTTTGGGTGTGTGTGCACCATGTTCCGAAACGAACGTAGCATGAGAAGGTAAGTTTGATGGAGATGTTCCCACACCCGGCGAAGGCGGTTCTACGAAGGCCCCCAAAATGGCCTGCTTCTTGGGTGTGTGGGAGGGCGTACGGTGTTCCGGTGTTAATAGTGCGGTGCGGTGCGTAACGCGCGTGTGGCCAAATTAATAAACGTCCAAGAACCGAAGAACGCTGCTGCTGCCGTGTAATTGATGCCGAACTAATGTTGTTTGCTGGAAACGGATTCGTGCTCCGGTGTGTTTGTCCGGTCCGAACCTGCCACACCCGAGGGGTCCGAGAATCCTTTCGGGCCGTCCCCCGGGCTGGGAATTATCAATCAATTACTTTATTTGCCAAATAAATGTCAAATATCTTTCACATCGTTCGCTACCCTCGCGACAACAGCGTGTGCCATGGATTCTGGGTGACATTTGTTCGTTCGCTCGCCCGTTCTCTTCTATTCTCTTGGTATGTGTGTGTGTGTGTGTGGCACGTGTGTGGTTGGTGTCCTTCCCCTTCCTCTTCTGTGCGTGTGTGTGGCTGCTTCGGATGCTGCCGCAGGAAACCGAACCAAAGGGACGGACAAATGGATTCGTCAGGGGGTGGCAAGTCGGGAGAGTAAGAACACTTTCTGTTCACCCTGCCCATAACACACACACGCACGCACGCACACACGCACCGGGTGTTGGAATGTTGTCCGGCGGCGGCGACAACACCACCAGCAGCAGCAGCAGCAGTGTTGGCAGCGTGACATGGGACTGGCAAAAAGGACAGCACAAAAATGAACGAAAAAGCAGCAAATAATGTCATTTTATTTATGTGGTGACTTTGCGGCAGCAACAGCAGCAGCAGCAGCAGCAGCAGCAGAAAGTCATACTCGAAGGTGGGATAAATATCGGGCTCGGAAGCTCGGGCCACCCGGAGGACACGGAAAGGCGTGCCTGGCAAGTGCCCCCGGAGGCTTGTGTCCTCTTGTGTCCCATTACGCTGCGCATGTGTGTGTGTGTTTGTGTGCGTCCCCGTACACACCGTTGTTTCTTCATTGTGTCCCCACCGATAGCAATATCCAAGATTTATGGTTTCTGTAATCATACCCGCAGAAGTGAAAGTACAAACGACCTGCTACGTGTCTGGTTTTCCGGATGTTTACGCCGCATTTGATGACGCTTCGTATTCTTTCCTTCGGTGCGGCCGGCCGGCCTGGCCGACGTTAGTTTACTCACTCGCCGCTGGGCTCCCACCGCTCCAGCTCGTGCAGTGTGGGAAAGTTGTGCCATTTTTCATGTAGTTAGCAGGATGCTTATACAGTTATTTTACGCTGCTTTCGTTTGCGTTGGCCCGATCTACCGGGATCGTTCATCATCGTGCGAGCGAGGGGTCACACGGGCGGGGCTGGAATTGGATAAATGCTGCGGCACAACACGAGTGCGATGATCGATGGATTACAAGGAATCGGAAAAGTGTTATTTGATTTAGTGCGACTGGGAAAATTTCTCGCTCCATTTCTCGCCGAGACTCCATTTCGACTCCCAGCACGTTGCGAAGTGGGAAAAAAACACTGCCGTACTTGCGCAAGCCTACTGTGAGCCTCTGCGGGCGAACGTTCTAAAATACTTTTCCTCGCCCGTCCGAGGAGGCGCCAACGACAGCCTAAGCGTCGCAGTAGGCCGTGTGGAAAGGAGATACACGGCGCTCGAGTTAATCGAGAGTCGCACGACGAAAAATGGCACTGTGGAATGGTTAAAGTTGGACGATTCTCGAGCAAAAAGTGGAACCATTACAATAGAGCGGAAACTGTTGGTGTCCGGGCAGTTCCGGGTTTATTCTTTCGCCGCTTCCGTCGTCCACCACCGTCGTCGTCGTCGTCGCTCCACGGCACCGGGTCGGTTTGTCCTCGCCGACAGATAAGTTTCCTCAATGTTATTAAAGTCATTACTCTCTACACTGCACCCGCTCCGACACCCTTCCCCGGTGCTGTCGGTGTTTCAAACTCCCCGCGTGCTGGGGGTGGCTGCGGCTGCTCGTCGTTTTGGTTGTTTAGTTGCGTTCCTTTGTCCGGCGGTCCTTGCCCGGGCCGGGCGCGTGTAGTGCACAGAAGGCAAAGTTATAAAAAGTTTATATATTTTATTATTATATAATTCATCTGTTGAAAGCATTTTTATCACGTTTGTCCTTTTCCTCGGCTGCCCTGCTCGCTCGCTCGCTCGCCGGTATCGTTTCCGGGGCTTTGCAACGAGGCGACTTTTGCGTTTTCTCCCGGGGGAAAATGAACACGTCAGATAAATAAAGGGCAGCGAGGGCAAAAAATCCTTCCGAGAGCAGCAGCAGCAGCACCGGCAGCAGCAGGAATGCTCTTGGGCGAGAGCGGACGATGAAGGTGTTTCTGCGTAGCCGTGCTTTGCACGTCATGATCCCGTCGACGACGACGACGACGACGAGGACGAGGACGACACCGCGTCCGGGCGCACGCTTCTGCAGCGTTGGCTTCTCAACCGTTGACATGGGGCGTTCATTTCCTACATGTCCTTATTTTGTGCGCTTTTTTTCTCTTTCTCTGCACGCCTCCCTGACCCCGGAGCAACGGCCAAGGAACTGCGTCACTGCAGATTTTCGTTCCGCTTTTCGTTCCGTGCGCTATGGCTACCTTTTAATAACCGTCACTCAAGTCAATAGGCACATCGTGTGTCTTTTTTCGCTGCTGCTGCTGCTGCTGCTGTTGTTACTTTGCGTAAGACAATCCCACCCACACGCCGCAGGATGGAGAAGTTTTTGAAAACGTCAAGTGGATCGCTCAACATTGCCTTAAGCCGGTGTAAGCCGAACTGATGAGGACCATGATTGGGCGGGAGAGTACGCCATGACTAGCTGCAGCATATCACAGAGAGTGCTTTCAGTTCAATACAATCATTAAATAATCAATAATAAGTTCAGATTGATTCATTCGTGGTGTTATATTGAACGCTGCATCACTTCTACGGCTAGTAGTTTAATGTCAAAACTGTGGAAGTACAAAGAGGCTCTTCGCATGTTTATAATGGGAAGTTTAGGGACTCGAACTCGAACTCGACAAGTTTTCAGTCCAACACACTAAACAAAGACCGAACGCCGCTCACTGGAAAGTGACAATTGAAGAAAGTGATTTTAGCATCAGTAGGCCGCTGATGTTTGCTACTTTCTTGTACTTTCTTGTGGGTTATCTTCGATGGACAGTTTTCTGTAGTAATATCACGTAAAAGGAAACACACGAATAACTCTGTTACTCTGGGGTACGATTTCTCCTGACAAGTATAGCCAATCTTTTGCAGCACGTCACGCTGAATGGAAAAGTCGAAGATTTCTCATTCCCGCAGGGTGGAATGGAATATATCGGGCGCTGTGCTAATCCCGGGTGATGCCCCAAAATACACGACGACCATGGAATGGGACGGCGAACGTTCGGGGATTGTGAGGGCCAAGATTAACGGAAAATGAAAGGACAATGAAGAGCATCCGCTCCCTGGTAGCTGGTGCTCCAGTGTCAGCACGTATGTGTGTGTGTGTGTGTGCTTTGGGGGAAGAGATTTGAAACATTTATTTTTAATATCCTGAGCGTGGGGAGGCGCTGGGGTGTGCCTGTAATGAGCCGTTTCGGCCATATGCGAAGCAAAATTAAATTTTCCGCATGAAAATTAAATTTAATTAAATAGAGGCTCTGGAATCTGGAATGATTGCAGTTTCCAGTTTTCCAGAAACCAAACTTTTGTCGAAACGAGGGCGAACGAATCGGACGGACGTGGGTGGCGATGTCCTTAAGCGTGGTAGCGTGTTTACGTCAACGTGCGACTTCGCTATAAGGACGTAATGGATCGAAGAGCGCACCATCTCTATCAATGCGCGATACTGGACATGGTCGGTACCTCCACAGGTTAATAAGTGAAAGTTTGTAAAACTAATAGTGCACACCGCCCGGCACCGGAAACGGTCGCGGTAACTTCCGAGGTGAAGAAATTCCGTCAGCAGCGAAAAATCTTGTAATGCTCCGCAATAAATAAATGCAAACAAATGATAATGAACGCAGTCTTGCCGTTCGTCCGTCCGTCCGTTCGTCCGTTCGTTCGTTATTTAGCAACTCTGTTGCGGGCGGCCAACGTTTCTCGCCTGGACGAATGGATGACTAAGATACGCCGCCTCTATAAAGATAACGATGGTAAATTTGTGGGACATTGAAGCATAAATTTTCATATCTTCCCGGGGGGCAGCCGGAGTCGGAGTCATCGTCGGCGAACGTCGTCAGTCTCCTTCCCCGGTGGCTATTGTGCGTTTTTGTTATAGCGAGCAATTTCGCCTTGCGGAAAAACATTGAAAACAAGAATAAAGAACGAAAATTAAGGTTGTTCTATTGTCCTTAAACTAGCTCTGCCGTTGCTCATTTCCATTTTTCTATCATTTCGTCGGCCGAGTGCCAGTTGCGAAGTGGGAAAGACACCCATCAAACCAGGTAGAGCGCGAGCGGACCCACCGGGAAGCGACCGGGCGACGGGCAAATAAAAAAAAAACGGTCAGAAATTACTTCATGGCCGTCGTTTTTTTTCGTACTGCAGATTGGTGCATTAATCATAATTGAATGTAATCATGTTGTCAATCTACTGGGGGAAGCGATTGTGGGCGCGTTTCGAGTTTTGCGCAAAGAGTTTGGCACGTTTCGCGCGCTACGCAGAACAAGTTTTGATATTAATTTTAAACGGTCTTATGAATGAATTAAGACTCCCGGAACCCCGGCTGTTTCCGGTTTGGACGCCCCCCAAAACGCGTCCTATCGAACTGAGAAAAAATGCAAGTCTTCCCGGGTGGAGTTTCGCTACAACGATTAGCTCCGACGGTTACAACAATTAAAAGTTTCTATTTTGACCAGCTGCGGTTGTGCGGCTTCTAACCTTTGAATCCCCTCTTCCTGAACTCTGTTTGTGTGCGCGTGAATGTAAGGAGGATGGTCCAATGTCCATACACACACACATACACCAGTGTCCACCATGGTTTTAGGTCCCCCCCCCATTTGGAAGTTGTGCACTGGCATATGGTATCGCCGGTGAAAGTTTATATGAAGAGCCTAGTTATGGGTATCCTCACAACTGCTACTTGGAGAGAGAGATCTTTGCTCCGAAGACGAAGTTTTTTTTTCTCCCCGTTCTTTGTTTTAGATATTTCAGAAATCTTTTAAGATTCGTTGCCTTCGGCGTGTGCAAGCGTAAGCGGAAAAAGTTCCAAGGTTAAGCGTAATGAACTTTCGCAGAAGGTGGCCTTTGGCCAACAGTAAGGCAGAGCACAAAACCGCAGAAAACAAATACGCGGGCGAAATTTCTTCATCACTTCCCCATTATCCATTACATGCAGTAGGTCCACCGACACGCACCGCAAACAAGTAGGTGACGCGCGCGCACAGTCGCACCACACGAAACGGTCCTCCACGAGAGCAAACTGTGCAAACAACTGAGTAGGCATTTAAATTGGCTTCTCTCCTCCGGCCCAGTGCTAACTAGTTCAATCGAAATTAAAGGACACTCGTGTACGGTGCCGGACACAACGGAGCGGAAGAGGACGAGCCCGAGGTCTTGTTTGTAGTGTAAAATATTGAAAGCATTTCGTGGGTGGTGGTAACTGTGTGAAATTTGTCTTGAAATTGCTGCCAGAAAGCGCTTTAGAATGAAAATTTATGGCCCACAGTATCGGTGGGACAGTTCTGTGTGTGTGTGTGGAGTGTTGCTGTGAGAGGCGATAATATTTTCACTCCTTTCTGGCAGTCCTGGCGATGCTGGCGTTGGAAGCCTGGTCACACACAATGGTCATCGTCATAGTAGCCTGGGCGGCCCTCGCCTGTGTGTGTCTGTTCGCCCGCCTGTGAGCACGGGTGTGTACGGCAAGTGTTTTGCGAAGGAGCGAAAGTTAAAGTGTTTTGCGAACAGCTACTGCTACAGGAAGCGTGCTGCGAACCGACGGCGAGAAAACGGAAAGCCCCGAAACCGGCGATGGTGTTGCCGGCCGACGGCCGAACGGACGGACAAATGCAATAAGGGCAACTTAGTGGTTTTGACTTCTCGGTTCAACGCTGGCCATTTACTCATCCGACCGCATATTCAGAACTCGCACACAGCAGCAGCACACTGCAGGAGTAGCGGCAGCAGCAGCAGCAGCACAAAGCGCAAAACTGCGCAATATTTTAAGTCCAGTGAATTTTCGCAAATCCTCCCGGTGGTGCCCACTCCTGGTGCCCGCGCAAAGGTGCGAATGGCAGGGCCGCCGGTGCGAAAAGCACAAACGGGGCGAATTGCCCGTCCGGCTTTGAGACGCGCCGTGTGTCGCTGGGTTTGCAAGAGTATTAGCCGCCGCACTTGGGCGGAAACCCGTCGAGCGATTTCGCATTGTTTCGAGAGCAGTTTGCTGTTGCATTGTGTTGCGAACGGTGGGAGCTGATCGCGATTTAACTTCGAATGGCTACACCATCGAGCGGGTAAAACGGTTGTGGGCAATAATGTATCCGAATGTCACCTAATTTGAGCCGTGGACATTATTTCACACGCATGGGTGGAGTTGAGTGGGGCAAATGTTTGGCAGAATCGGTGTGACAACCGCCCACCGTTATTGCATTGGGTTGGGGAATAAGTTCACGGGAGTTTGTGTCGTGTTCATTAATTTTAATTTAAAGTTAACTATTTGGGTCCCGAGCGGCTCCCATCACAGCTTTCACAGCAGGTACGCTTTCGGAGAAGGGTTTCCTGCGACATCCATCAAACGCTCTGGACCAAGCAGTTAGTGATTGATATCGCTTTCCATTCGAACCATATGAGGCTTCAAAGTTTTGAGCTCCTATCGAAGATTATTACTCGCATACCGATCGATAGGAACTAGAAGAGATGATAATTACCATCTGCTTGGTCCAGAAAGTATGATGGATGATGAAGAATCCCGAGGGATCGAACTTTTAGAGCGTGACTTCGAAGACTTGTACTACATGCGGCCAGAAGTTGCCATGAAAGTGTCGACCTTGCGCCTTAAAAGCGCCTCGAATATTACCTCTACATAGAAACGAAACATCACCATAGCTACACGATGTAATGTGATGGTGATCAAGTAGCTCATGACCGTCAAACAACAAATGACAGGAAAAAACATTACAAACTTTTGCTCCATTGCGTCACAAACATCTGCAATTGCTTTTTGTTTTTCGGGCATTAGTTTGCTACAGGCGGTAGGTAAACTTCCCCGTTTTGTCGTGTGTCACGTTAAGATATATTGTCTCGTATTTTAATTAACCCAACCCCACCTCTCTAATCAGATTGTGCTCATCTCCGCGCAGCCCCAGTACGTGCTCGGGAAACGCAACCGTCCATCGGTCCATCGGCCCAGGACAACTCGCTGCATTCTTGGCCGCCGGTTTGGTTTCGGCCAAAAGTATGCAAATTATTGCCTGCCTGGGGAGTGGTGGGTGCAAAAAAAAAAGTGAATAAACAACCGGAGGATTAGCGAAATCCTTTTCATGCCTTTTTAATTACAACGTAGCGCAAACCCGACCGCAGGAATTTCCGCCGGCGTGAGCGCGCGCCCGCTCGCTCGCTACGCCATCACGGAGCGCTTGGTGGGGGCAGCGGCTGGACGGCTTATCGTGACCCCCGTCCCGCTTCGAGGACCCATCCGTCTTGCTTTGCACAGTACATCCGTCTTCCTAGCGCCAATAGGGGAGGAAATTTGGCGCTGCGGTTTCAGCCACGGCGCACATTTCGCAACACAAAATCGGACCGTGGAGCGAGCCGCTGAGGATAACGGAAAAAACGATAATGTGCAGCGGCAGGAATTTATCGACCTGAAACGCGGCCCTACACGAATTGACTGCCCTCGTTAAGTTGATAACATTAGCACGTCGTGGGCGTGGGATATCTTAGGGTGCCGACCTAATCACTCTCACCCGGCGATGCGATGCGATGAAATCTATTTGAGGAGGCGATGGGAGCGCTCGTGAGGAATATTTTGCCAGTCCATCTTGACCAGCAGTGCGCTCGGAGCGTAGACCAGGCGGCTGGGCTGTAACACCTGCGGTGAGCGTGCTGGCCCTTTTTTGCCCGGTTGCCTAGCGTAAGAAATCCTAGCAGGCCAGTGGTAACTAGATTACGTGAGGTGTATGTGCCAGCCACGTGGCCTGGCGGTTCGGACGGCTGGAAGCTTTTAATCCAATCGTGCCAAAGCGATGTCAAAGTACGGGCACTGGCAGAATAGAAAATACATATTAATATCGGAGCAGCCAGTGTTGTGGCCCGTTTGCTCCTGCGACATCGGGGAGTCATGAGCTAGCGCACAATAACAACATTTCGCTGGCTCGAGCAGCAAAGGCCATTGTTGGCGAATAGTAAATCGGTTTTGGATTGGTTCAAATTTGGCCCTTCATTTGTGCCGCTCCATCCGCTTTGTTATGCGGCCGTTCCGTTCGCGCCAGCAAATCGCGGAGCGGGATTTCTGCGGCATTGCAACATTGGATAATTTGGCCTGCCTGCAATCACCGAGAACATTCACCACAGTCATAAATTTTCCACCCAGTGCCCCCCCTACGCGTCTCCGCGTTTTCGACCGGGCCCAAAACCCGATCCGATCGCGGCGTATTGCCCAAATACCCGGGAAAATTATCGAGTCGATTGGGTTCGGCGGGGGTTTTTCCCACCCGACAACAAAGCGCGTTCAATTGAGCGATAATTTTAAGCGTGGGTGCCGAAAATCGTTTTGCGTTTTGCGCACACACACACACACACACACGCGCGTACGTGTGAGTGTTGATAAAGAATGCACCCACCGCGATGGTGGCGCTGCGGTTTGTCTCGGTTGCCTGTGGGCGCAGGTGAACGCGCGGGTTGTGCGGGCTCTCCCTTATTAAAAGTGTGTGCGATTTTCACGAAAACTTTGCATCTGACAAGTGGCGCACATTATATTCCCGAGGGTGCGCCATATGTTTGGCTCGTGAAAAGGAGTGTTTTTTCTGTCTTTGGGGGCGAATGGGACCACGGCTATTCATCGGCGTCGCGCGCTTCTGATGATGCCAAATGGGGGGGAGAGAGGGTTTGGTTTTGGTGCGGTGCGGTTTTGTACATATGTTTGTTTCCTTTCCTTACCGTACTATATATTTATTACGTGCTCTCTGCTAAGCGTCTCCACTGTTCCGCGCACACGAGACACACTATAACCGTCCGCGTCTCATCAGCGAACGTGGCGCATTGAAGGGTATCGCCCCGTGGTTGGCGTTGTTGAGCATAAGATTGTAGGTGTTATGTTGCGTACGTGACCCCACCGTTTGTGCCACCGTGATTCTCTGGCTGGCTGCTTTCTTTTCTTGCTCGGAGCATACCCAAGTCCAAGGCGGCCAACCCGGCGAGAGTATCGGGGGGTCCCAAGAAATAGTTTCACACATCTGGAATTTCAAATTCTTGACAATTTTCCGTCCCAACGTATGTGTGTGTGTGGGTGTGTGTGTGTGTGTGTGTGTGTGTGTGTGTGTGTGTGTGTGTGTGTGTGTTACCGCTGTGGAGAATCCGGTCGGTTCCACTTTATTGCAGCCTAGCACGAATGGAACCGTCGTTATGAATCCGCACAACCGTGCGTGCCTGCTTGCTTACACAACACGGGGCTGCAGGAATGCTATCAAAATGTTTTATTGCGTAATCTCGTTTACACGGAACGACAACGGCGCGTCCTCTGCACTAATAGCGCCCAGGTGCAAGGACTTCGATTCCTTATCAATGTCTCGATGCTCCCCCCAAAAAAACAAACACGGCACGCTTTTGTGGCCTGTGCCTTTGATTTGATCACCTGTCCGATGCAGATGGTGCTGCAGCTGATCCTAGATACGACATTTGACGTCCGTACACAGATAAGCGCGCGTGCACCCTCCGCTCAGATTGTGATGTTTATTTGGTCAGCTTTGTCAGAAAGGGTCGTGGGCGAACGTGGTACCGCTGTGAGGGCGTACACGCTCAGTTCGCTTACAAAAGTAAGGTATCTTCCGCTAGGAGAGCAGAATTGAGCGAAAGAAATGTGTGCAAATTCAATTCGAATCGCGTAAGGAAGCCTAGAACATGGAAAGAACTGTTTCGCTAAGTTCCTCAACGAATGATGTGAGCATGGTAACTCTAGACGGAGCTAGAGATGTGCGTACTAAGTAAAAGTGAGTGAGTGATTTAAGTCTTTGTAATGAAAAGAGTGAGTTAGCTCCTAGTAAAGAATTTTAATGACTCTTTAGGGAGTCGGTATAATCAAACTCACTCGCGAGTGAGTAACAACTGGCCGTAGGGATCCGAATCCCAAAAGAGTCGCTAAACGAGTGTGCCGTTATAATTGACTCCCTAAAGAGTCGCTAAACGGTCCGAATCCCAACGGTGTGTGAGTGAGAGTGAGTCAACTCCCTGAAAGGAGTTGTTATTCCCAGCTCTGGACGGAGCGAACGATATGCACTCTCAGCCCTTGCTGATTTTATAGGTCGCAGGTTTCTAAGTCATCCAGACTTAGCATCGCATAGCCGCTCCAAATGGAGCTGCCTCGTGAGCTTGCTCCGCTCCTTGCAAAGACCGACGTTGACACTCAATGTTTAGGTTGACACTCAGATTTGTTTAGGTCTATCAGCACGCAGCAGCAGGGCTTATGCACCTCGTTCCGAGTTTTTGTGTCCAAACACGTTGTTTTTATCCTCCCCAGGACACATTTTGATAAGCCTCAGGGAAGAACAAAAAGTGCACGGCTCGGGTCCGTGCAAGATTTGCAGTCGCGATTACCTAATTGCAATGAGCGTTTCTATTATTCGTCGTTGTCGTTAAGCCTATTACCGTTTATCGAATTATATCAGAACGTTCTATTTTCATTACACATTTTCTCTCCACCACTAATCCCATTCCGGGCCCCGGGGAAAGCCTGGCGCAACCCGGCAACGCCCGGCGTGGCAGGGTGAACGACGAAAAATGAGATTGGATTAGGGCGCCGCCGGAATCCAACGCAGCGGCAAAGCCCGCGCGCACCACAGGCGTTGGTGTAATTAGGCGTGTAAGTGAGGTTTCTAATGAGCGGCAAGGAAGCTTTCTCACCCGGGTACCTTTGGCCGATGGCGCGGCCGCTCAGCCACAAAAAGCCACAAATAGTATCATTAATTATTTAGCTGCTCGTGTATGGGACGTGAAACGTCCGGACGATATCAATTATGGGATAAAAATATCAGGCGGAATTTATTGTCCATTTTAGCTGGTGACCGGATGATTCACGTGCGGGTCCCGATTAAGACGAGATTCGGATTCACTTTCCGTGGCGTGTCCTGGGAACGGGGAAGGAATTTGTTAATCAAAGCCAGATTTCGCCGTTCCTCGGATGAGCTCGAGTTCTTGGGCAATGTAGCGATAAAGTATCCGCGCGCGGGATGGATTAGTGAAGAAGCTCGGTATCGTTATCAAAGCGGGCCGTTATCGCGCCAGTAGCGGCATTCAAACACACCCACACCAACACACACCCACACACCGCGCTGTCAGTTAGTTCGTGAAGCAGAACGTAACTTTTTGAACCACTTTTGCGCTTCGTATGTACGCGATCAGGTTTCTTCGAACACACACACTTCCTCTCGGTGTGCGGCGTTTTTTTTTTCTGCATTCCCTCTGCATGTCGGATTCGGAAAGTTTCCTTTCTTTTTTGTGTTATTTCGTTATCGCCAAACACGGGAGGAAATGTGGTCTTAACCTTTTCCCGCTTCGTCCGCTTCGCGCCGCGTGAATGCTGGGCGTGAAAAGTCACGCCGAACTTTGAGGTTGTAAAAATTATCTTTCCACCGTTGGAAATGGGGATTTCTTTTTCCACGCTTGCCACACCACTCGGACGCTTCCTTTGCGCCCATTCCGGCGAAAGGGGTCGGCGTTTTCTGCGTTTCTGCGCCGCGCCGCGCCTGGACAGCGCGAGCTGGCGAGTGTCTCGGTTTCGCAAACGGAAAACTTTAATATTGTAAATTAGTTTCGACCGAGCCTTAAGTGCATTTCTGTTGTCCTGCTTTATGACCAATCAACGAGGCGTGCGTTTCAGTAGCAGTGCGGAACTGAGCTGCGGCCCGGTCGCTAACGGAATGCGGTCGGCGAGGGTGGTGAAAAAAATGAAAATGAAATTAAATTAAAACTTTTAATTTATGGTTTTTTCGCCACCAGAAAGGGTCCCCACTTTCTTGCTGATGTTAATTAGAATTCATAACAGCAGTATCAGGCTGCGGATTTTTTCGGCCCTTGCGAGGGTGTCCGTTTTTTGTGTGTGCCCTGCTTCCGAAATCTTTCAATTGGCATTCGCAGTACTTGTCCGGATGACTCACGCTGTCGGGTAAAAGCACGCAGAAAGCACGAGCACGAAAGGAAGTAGTTTTGCGGTCACTTGTTTCGCTTCGTATGAGCGACAAATAGATTAAATTAACATATTCCTAACACAACCCATGGCTGCACGCACCGTATCGAGCATTGGATCGAAACTTGCAACGAATTGCACGCGCAAGTTTACTACCGTGTGGTTTTGTCGGGGTTCATTTACGATGATATAGCGGAACATTAGCATCACAAAGGATGGCCGCCAATAGAGCACACAGGGGCACAGAGAGAGAGTCAAAGTTGTGGCCGAAAGTCGAAAGTCGCTGCCGAAAAGTTTTAAGTGACAAATAAACCCGGGGATACCCGGTAATGAAACGGAAAGTCGAACGCATTCCCCACCGGCTCCTGCCGCGCGCGATCCGCCGGCCGTGAATAAAAGGATCCGTCCCTCGGCATTAGCGCTGCGCTGGGGGGAGAGCAGCGTCTTCAACATCAACATCATCATCATCCCCGTAAGCCAGTGTAACAAACACTAAAGCACTTATCGTAATCCATTTCATGCGACTGAACGTAAATTTGCCGAGCACTTGCGGAGTTCGGGTTTTGCTCGACAAATTCTCCATTTTCCGGGACCGGCGGAAGACGGCGGAAGAATTCCGTTCCGTTCCGTTCCGTGAGGCGGTTTCGCCCGTTGCCTTCGGAGCCGATGCAATTGCGGGCGCCGCACACTAGTGTGTGTGTGTGCGGGAAGGAATTGCTTTATCATGCTATTTGGAGTGCACTTATCTGTGGTTGCGCCAATCAGAACCCGCTGCTTGAGAGATGTTTGCGTTTGTGTGTTCTGTGTTACTGCTGCAGGAGAAGGTACTGCTCGAAAGCCCGGCACGAGCAAATCGAGCCCCGGGAAAGCGTGCTGCTACCATTTAAAACCTCAATTATCTAGTCCATTCACCGACAATCGACAATATTAGTTCACGTGGCCACTACCCCCTTCGGTACGAAATGCAGTGGTACTATCGTGTTTTTTTTTTGTTGGAAAGCGTTCCTCACGCAAGACTTGCGCTCGCTTTACAGCGCCAATGTGTATGTAGTAATCCAACTGTCGGTTATCAATTCGATCAATTTCGGAACCAACAAAACAGTGTTAAAACATATTGACATTACCCCGGTGGGCTGCTCGAAGAAAGCGAGCAGGGAAAACAAACACCCCCCCAGTTGCACTTGTAAGCGCTCAATTTTGGCCGAACAGCGAAACATGGCTACAAAAATGAGGAAAGTGCCCCAATCATACGTTTAAATACCCTTCTTTAGAACTCCACACGTGGTAGACGTAAAACTTCGCCTACTGAGCCTTTTTTCCTGTTCCTCTCTATCTCTCTCTCTCTCTCTCTCTCTCTCTCTCTCTTTCTCTCTCTCTCTCTCTCTCTCTCTC
>KB673423.1:116864-134335 GCA_000349145.1 Anopheles dirus
TCTCTCTCTCTCTCTCTCTCTCTCTCTCTCTCAAAAGCTGGTGGTGAAAGTTGAACACACATTCGCGCTTGCTTTGGTTGGCTTGGAGAGGGAGAGACACGCTCGCTGGTAAAAAGGAATGTACAAGAGCATAAATTGTTCTTACCTGGTGCGCTGGCTGGGGCCGGTGCTGCCACGGCTGCCACCACGCGCGCAGCACACATTGCGAGGCAAGAAATGCCGATAATCGCGCGCAATACGATCCATTTAGCATTCATCCAGCGGCAGCGGCAGCAGCAGCAGCAGCAAACGGTGCCACGCCGGTGGATAGCCGATTTGGATAGCGTGCAAATTGATACTGCCACATTTCGGCACGGAGGGATGGGTAATTACATTATGCATTCATGTAATCAGACCGTTCAGACGTAACGTCATTAAAGGAAACTAGTTCCCTGACCTACTGGAAGGTATTGATTAGACGGATTCTAGCACCGCGGGCCACCGGTGCTTTCTTGATCGCATGAGAGAGAGAGAGAGAGAGAGAGAGAGAGAGAGAGAGAGAGAGATAAAGAGGGAACAGGCGTAATCGAACCGTTCCCGATGCTTACTTAGTGCAATTCGGACTTTTTTTACTTCTTCATTGTTGTGTGTATGTGTGTGGAGCAGACACCTCCCCCTCACCACGGGCATGAACCCACCAACGCCCCATGTGTCTCGTTTTCATGCTTTTTTTTTGCCGCCTCTATCTGGTCCTTATGGCTATATTCAATTTATTCCGCGTCCTCTGTTACGGCGCAGACCAGCCAGCTAGGGGCGGAAAAATGCGCTTTTATTTGCGTTACCTTTTTCGCGGTCTCCGGTCTCCGGTGCCGATCTGGACGCATTTAAATAATGTTTTGGCAAAAGACAGGTATCGGAATCGTGGAATGTTTGCTCACTTGAAACCCGTGTGTCTGGTTTGTTTTTCGTGCTCTCGCTCTTTCTCGCCCCCACCCACGCACAGTATCTCGGGCGGTTCTTAGTTCCTTTTTGTGTGCCTGCACGGAGTACTGCTCCGGCTTTGGCCCGGATGGCCGTATGAATATTCATTTCGCAGTGTGTCATTTCTGCAAATCCAATGCACGCCGGGCTCCCGTGTGTTCTCCGCCCCGCACGGCCCCGCCTAATAATAACTCTAATGTGCGATTCGCGCTGCGCGCGCCCTGCAGACACTGGGAGGGACCGTTTGGCCGAGACAAATGGATCTAAGTTCGTTTGTTATCGGAGCGTCCATATATTTCCCGGCCCCGGCTACTGCGGGGCGCGTGGCAGACGGGAGCTGCAGTAACGGAATTAAACTATCTCGGATCCGGGTGTGGGTGCTTTTGACTGCAGTGGACTGCAGCTGAGATCCATTTATGAAACGGTAGTTTGCTTATGAAGCCTGGGCCGGAGCGAAGGAGCGGACCGTGCCGGCTACGGATCGGGTTTCGGGGCCCCGGATTTTGCGAATCGATCCGAAAGAAGGAGTAACTTGAGAATACATACAAGCGTAGTCCTTAGTCCGCACGACGATCGTGTCGAAAAGGGGAATTCCAGAGTACGCAAGATTCGCCACTGATTACATTCCACGAAGGTCAGTTCGATTGGTGGATGAGCCGGAGGGAGCGGCACGCCACCGCCGGTGCCCGGAATGCCGGAGCCGTGCGAATAAGGCCGATTATTTATTTCTTTATTTGCGGGTGAATTTATTAGGGTTTCCGAGGGTTTCGTAAGTGGCTTTAAATTTTCACTAACGGTGAGATTGCGCGGCGCTTCTGTTTCGGGTGTGTTTGCTTTACCTGTTACCTGCCAGGCCAACCGCGAGCCATAATCGTTACGCTTTATTGTGCACACTTTCGTTGTATTATCGCTAATCTAAATAAAAGTGAAGAATGATACTGCAAAGCGGCCGCCGACGAGTGCCGACCGTTAATTCCTGTGGGGAATTTGCGTAGCCCGGCCTCGGCTCGTGTCGATCTTCTCGGTGGAGGTACTAATTTTTAAAGCAGACCGAGTACGCCGGTAGGCGTGGAGGTGTGTGATAAATAAAACTTCGTTTGTTTGGGGTTCGACAGGACACGCAATTCATGACGCGGCATGGTAACAGGATAATCAAAAGTGCTTGGGCAAGCGCAAACTTTCAGGCGACATTAGGGTTTGCTCTGCTCGGTTATCCCAGCCTGGGTAGGCATCTCATGCGCGGGATAATGTGTCGCGAAACATCAGCGAAATAATTAACCGAATCACGCATTTCAACGACGTGTGTATCACCCGCGAAATTATTAATTTTGATCTAAATTACTAATGTTAATTAATTCATCCATCAAAATCCATTTTGATCGAAGCTGCGGTGGAATGACGGCGGAAGGGGGACGCGCCAGAAGGGGGTGATATGTGCCGGGATAGGCAATAAATGCCGTACCTCTCTACTGTCACTCGAACCATTTCCCGTCGCACCCGTGTCGGGTTGGGTTTTTATTCGGTTTTATTATAGATCACCGCTGCTAAAAACTAGCAATCATTCAGATATGCGTATAATTACGGCTAGCGGAGGGGAGTCCCCGTTGGAGACGGCGGAAGAAGGGACACCGGGCGGGATGGTTCGCCGGGCAGACTTTAATGCCGGACAGCGGACCGAATTGGATAATCATAAATTGCAATTAAACTATAATTGTAAATCGATTATATTAATTCGTTATGAGTAAATACGACTTATTAGCCGGGCAAACAGTGTTGACCGCTGACCGTTTGCCATAAAACCGCGAACCAACCGACCGAAACCATCTTTAATGGCATCGAGCCGACGTACTGGGCGTACTGTTGCCTTTTTTCCATTCAAGTAGACGGGTATAGTTTTTGGAGTACATTGCACTACTTAATCCTGCATGTTTAAGCGATTTTGGTCATAACGGCAATGCAATGCACTGTACGAGTAAGAACTCATATCCTTCCATCACAGTACCCATTCATACCATAGTAGGTCATCATACAATATACCTTTCCGACTCGACACTAGTACACGTTGATTACACACCATACCTTCAGCTTGAAGTGTGCAGTCGAGACATGAGGTTGAATAAAGAATACGTTCCCTGGTGACGGGTATCTCAAGATAAATAATCAAGAACTTTTAGCTGCTAGTTCACAGATGGTGCAGCTTCTTCAGCAATTGACTTCACCTCAAGGCAGAAGTTCAGAAGAAAAAAAATCCTCAATTCATTATCTATGAACATTAACGAACTCTGAGATTGACGTAACGTTTGAAGCATGGTTTACACGGTATGGAGATTTTTTTCCAGAGCGATGCAGCGAAGTTTGGACGACGTAGCTAAAGTTCGACTTCTGTTCCGGAAGTTGGATACGTCAGCTCACAGCTACCAATTTCATTCTTCCGAAGCAACCAAGTTTGCTGAAACTGTCAGAATTGTATCGAACATATTTTGAAGACAGAGGTCAGTTTGCCACAGGCGATATAAGTGTGCACAACTCGTGAAATCTGAATCAGATCACATCATTACCAAGCTTGAGATTCAGCTTCATCTCAGATCCATGATTCTAGTCATGATTCTAATGACTGAAGGTTCATATGATAGAATCCTGCCGAAAGAGTCACGAAGCTCCACACTGAATATAACACAAAACAGGGACGCCAGCATGTGTTGTCTTCCTGCGGCGTACAGGCGGAAAATGAATAGCAGTGATTGGGGAGACAGAGAGAGAGAGAGAGAGAGAGAGAGAGAGAGAGAGAGAGAGAGAGAGAGAGCGTGAGCGAGAGGGTGACCACCGCTGGTGAAGTGCGAGATATAAACGCACTTAGCAACATGCGAAGCAGGCGGCGAGTAAGAATGTCTGCTCCGACAGGCAGTTGGCATGAATTTTTCAACAATGTCATTACGAGCAGCAAAAGTATGTTGTGATATCGTTTTTGTGTAACTTTTACTGGCACTTGAATTGCAAAGGCGCAGAGCAATAAGTATAAGTTACGATAAAGTTCTCACCGTGAAGTACACGTGTGTGTGTGTGTGTGTGTGTGTAAGAGTGGATTGTGTACACCTGGAGTGTAGCGAACGAATCCCAGCAATTGAAAAACTTTCCCAACACCCGCTGCCCCCGCATTCGGCGCGCAAAGGGCAGGGAAAAGGCAAGAAAATAAACTAGCAAGATGAGATTGATGGAAAACTTTTGCTGGTACGGAGCAGCGCTTGAGGTCGATCGGTTGGAAACCGGCAGGGCGGCCCGCTGCCGCTGCTGGACAGGTACTCCGGTAACGAAGAATAGAGAAAGTTTGTTTCTACTTGTGTTTGAAGGTGATGTATGGTTAGCAGCAAGGCGCAGCGAAAAGAACAAGTGCGCCAAAGTGGAAAGAAATCGGGGACCCGCATCCTGCTGCCACCACTAGCCCGAGGAGGATGCAGCACCGGCTGCAGAAGGCGGAAGACTGGGAAATCGAGCGGGTCGAGTGTCAAAGCACTCAGTTTTGGAAATACTGAGTCGTTCGGGTGATTCGTGCCATCTATTCGCGTGGGCCGAGAAAGTGGAAGGATTGTTAAAAATTCTACTCCTACACGGGCGGGGTGTATTAGGCAAATGATAACGAGCGACTGGACGAACGATAGGGGACACACGCCCCAACACACACACACACACACTCGGCAAACTCTCTCGATTGAAGTGTAGCACCCACTTCCAGCCGGAGTTTTATGCGGCCGAGTTCGGGGCTCATTTGGGAGTTTAATCTCTATTAACGGCTTCCGTGCCGTAGAGGCGGCGGATGGGCCCGGCGTGGCGTACGGCTGGACGAAATGATTGAAAGTTTTACCATAAAACAATCCTCCTCGAAAATCCTCCGTAACTGCCACAGGCGAACAAAAAAAAAACGCTCGTGTGTTTGTGTGTGTGTGTGACGAACGTAAGCATCTGTCCAGCCCGGTGGTGGTTTTTGTAAGGCAAAGGTCGCTTTTTACACCTCTACCTCAACGGGGGTGTACGGTAGGGATGGTCGGTTTAATTGTGGCCGCTCCCCAAGGAGAGAGTGAGATTTTATAGCGTTCTCGAATGCGGCTGACGAGAAAACTTTCAATTAGTTTCACCTTTTTTGTTATTTTACTGTGCAGCAGCTTTTTTTAATAGGCTGGCTCTGCTTAGGGCTGCTTATTGTAGGTGTGTTTTTTTGTGTGTGCTTTCGTTCTTTTCGAACGTGTGCTAAAGGTGCTGCTTTGTGGGTTTTTTTTTGTCCAAACCTGTCCAACCCTCCTGGTTGCCTGCCTGCCAATGATATCCATATTTGATGGCGAACGGAATCCATCTAGCAGCGGCACGGGCCGAGGACGCCGACTCGGGGACCTTTCCTCGAAGGACATGGAAATGATTAGAAGGACACAGAAAGACACTTCACCGCACCAGCTATTCGCACCGGTCGGCAGCGGGGTCCATGATTGACAGGATTAGTGAATTTGATGCTGATTAATGGATTTTTAACAAGACAAATAATGGTAACTGACAGATTACAGTGTTCGAATTCGGTGCCCGGTTTACCGGGGCGCCGGTAGTCCCTTGTCCCTGCGCCGGAGCAGTCAATGCAATGATTGAGGAATAATCAATATTGATGTCTAGCATCTGATTCGTTGCCAAATGCCGGCACACGCTGCTCGAAGTTCGGGGACTTCGGCGCCCGTGTCTGTGTGGCGGTCTTAAAGGATAATCCGTTTTCTCTGCCTACCTCGATCCCTAGATGATAGGCCCAGCCAAGTTTGCCTTCATCCAGGTGCAGAGTGAACTGCGACCCAAAACTAAACAAGAGGGAGAGGGAGAGAGATTGTGTTCGGGAAAAAATGGTACAACAAAATCAATGGCCTGTCATCACAGCGGGCTGGCGCTCACGAGCAGGCCGATCCACCGCCGGTCCTCCTGCGGGGTTTGATAACATTCGTTACGTCATTTCGATAATATAATTTTCGTTCTCATCGCACTCATCGCAGCAGGCCGGAGCGCTCCGAGGTTCGAGTTTCGGGTAAAGGTCACGCACACGTGCTGGTGCTGGAGGAAAAGTCCACGCGGATAGATCCATCCCGGGCCTGGCCGGGCCGGGTGCCTGCGGTGTGTGTGTGTGTGTGTGTGTGTGTGTGTGTGTTGTTCACCACGCACCGGCGACTGATAACATTACACATGGTGTTCGTTTTCGAGCAGCAGCAGCAGCAGCAGCAGCAGTCGTACCGCAACATATCCACATAACAATCAATGTTTGCAACGTGTCCCTTTCCGCCGGAGCGGTCTCTTATCGCAGGCCGGGAGGGTTTTGTCGCCCCGTTTGTTGCCCGTTCGGTCTCAATTTGATACTGCGGTAGATTAAGACGTAAGGGACGCCGCCAGTAAAAAAGGATCAAATAAATTTGAGCGGGAGCTGGATGGAATGGCGTCCAAATATGGCGTGCAGAGGGAGACCTCTGCAGCGAAGTCACTCCAGTGAAGTGGCGGGAAACGCTGCGGGAAAATAGTGTTATTATAGTATGTTGTGTGCGGAATGTGTTTGTGTGTGTGTGTGTGTGTGTGTACGTGTGGCCAATCGCTCGTTGGGTGGCCTAGGGCCGACCGTTGAGCCGACCTTCATAAATAGGAATAAGCAAATGGGAAGCGCCATATCGAGATGCGAGATGCTCTCTCTCTCTTTGTATTTGTGTGTGTGTGTGTGTGTGTATACTAGTAATAAGCCGCCGGTGATCTTTACCCGTGGTGGCCCTGTTTCGTCGGCATCGGTTCGGAATAGTTTCATATTTCAATAGATTATTTACTTCGGCGGAACACGTTGCGACTTTTATGGCCATTTGTCAGCCGAGAGCGCTGTTCCGCGCACACAGTACCACCGGGGGCCGATGCGCTTCGCTGTGGCACCGTGTTGGGCATGAATTTATAAAAGCTCACCCGTGTGCTAGGTGCCAAGCATGGCGTTCGAGCACTCTCGCATGGCGCTACGGACCACCGGCCCTCACGTGCTGCCGAGTTTATGTGCTTTAAACGCACGGGCCAGGCCGGCCGCTTTGAACGCTGGCACGGCGATCGATACGATTCGGGATCACGCTCGTCGTCGTCGTCGTCGCTCGTAGATATCGCTCGAAATCGAATTAATGTCCGAACGGGACTGATGGACACAGTTGTAGCGACAAACGGCAGCCTTGCCATGGGGCTGGGATCTCTACCGGGACCCACGGAGGACGGGGTGGGGCCGCTCTCACATAAAAGTTGATTCGATCAAATAGAATTTGAAATCGCACCGGAATCGCCCCAGAATGGACCGTAAAGAGAGCCATTTATTGGTTTGAAGGAGGTAAATTTGATTTCTCTGCAATTGAGTTTATCGATCAACGGAGCACAACGGCGCTGCTGGCTGGCTGCTGCAACCGTCGGACGTTAAGAATAAAATTTGCTGAATTCTTATCGCACCGCACGTCCCGGGGGCTGCGGTGAGCGTCTGTAATCGCATAAGTGCAGCTGGTAGCTCGTCTTGAAAGGATACTTAATCTAGTTTGGGAAGGAACGGATCGGGCCACCCCGTACCGTGCTGGGGCTGTACAGCACGACCAGCATCATAATTAGGAGCGCGGCAGCGGAACCGGAAGGGCTCATCCTGCGTCTGTAATGACGTGCGCATATAGGTGTGCGACTCATCATTATCTATGCGTGTGGCACACAAACGCACGCGCCCGCGAAGAGTGCGCCATCCTGCTTGGGAAGGCATCCGGCGGAAAATCAAGTTAGGAGGATTCACAAAGCTTGTGCTAGTAATTTATTCATTTGCCGTAAATTATTGCCCCGAATTTGTCAGCTCCGCGGATGGAGCTGTTCCTTGCCGCCGGTGGAGTGGCTTCGAGTCTTATTTGCATGCAATGCGGCGTGCGCTATTGTTGCGGTGAATACGCCGGGCGTAATTTCAAGCCGGCCTCCCCCCGTACCAGAACGAGGAAGCCACCAGCCCGATCCAAATTGGATTATTTTTCATGTTTCAGGCAAAAGGCGATACACAATGAAACGTGTTAATATGACAAATTACTCCGGGGCACACCCTGTGCCGCCGTCCCCGTGGCGATACCTGATACCCGACTGGCAACGCCGCGTGAAGGTGCGTCCTTCCGGTGTGCGGCGTGGCTTCGCGCAAAGGTGAAAGTTTGCTGCCACTTTTCTTGGTGCGCTCTAATAAAATATTTTATTCTGTTCCCTCTGAGCTCCTTGAGCGTGTCGCTGCACGAGGGTGCCGCGAGGTGACCGGGTGGCGCAGGGCCAAAGGAATCAATTTATCTTCTTCTGCCCGCAACTCTTCCACGGGGCGTCTCGCTGTTGTGCACTATTTTTCCACCTCTTGTGCACTGCTGTGGGGGGCAGCAATTTATATAGCTTACCTTGCCGTGCGGTTTCAATATCTTCTCAATGTCGTTTGCTAGCGTCGTCTCCGATAAGCTCCTCTCCCAGCTCGTGCTGCAGCGTGGAGGTGTATTAATGTTTGCACCGGCTAACTAACTTGCGCTCCGGATGTTCTCGTTCTCGGCCCTGCGTTACCCTGCAAGCAGGAGACGCTCATTAGAGATTGCACGGCCGGGTACGATTGCACGAGATAACGCAGCATGCCATGCGATCCGGGCGATTAACCTTTGCACGAACGGTTCGTTTGACATTTCACGTGAGATCCAAGCGGGCGGCGGGATCGTTTTACAGCGGTTCTTCGCGTGACATTTGCTACACCAGAACGAGAACCATTTTCCGATCGCGCCGACGCCCACTTGATCCCGATCACGCCGGGAGCCGGGCGAGCGAGACTTATTGCGGCTGCCCCTGCTGTGCCCGAAAGTTTCCTTCTTTCACTTTTATGACGTGCCATGTAAAACTGCTGCGGTACCGGAGAGTTAAGGGTTATTTACGATCAAAGCTGCCTCGCCTCGCCCGCCTGAAGTGTGTGTGTTCTTCACACGTGCGGGCACAATTCTCGTTCGATTTCGGTGTTCGGTTCCGTGTGGTGTGGTTGTTACACAAATGTTGTGTGTGTGTGTGTGTGTGTGTGTGTATGTGTGCGAGAGGTATGGTTGATTTGCGGGGTTCATTATGGGGAATCGTTCGCCGGTACGAAGAAAAAGGTACCGATTTGGCATGGGCAAAATAACGATTGTTCTACAACAACGAAATCAGTTCACGTACTACAACCTCTTCTCATGCATATCATCGGGTGGGTGAATGTTGGTAACTTTTCCCATTGCCTGGCGCATGAAAAATTCAATATCTGACATTGTTCCAAAGTTTTCATTTTCTTTTATAACATCACGTCCACGCACTGGAAAGCGTTCACCGGGAGCGGGCGCCGTGTCGAGTCGAGCGTGAGACTGAGCCGTACGCGGCCGGGGTCGTCAGTCGGTTGGGCAGAAGGACGACCCTGAGACACAGCCGAAGATGCAGAATTGGTGGGGGGTGGCGATTGGCACGGTGCTGAGGAAACACTGCGGCAACCGGTTTCCATGGGGCGCAAAAGATAACGCGAAAAGAAAGGGAAAAGCTGTGAATATTCTACAAAGTTTTCTTCATTGAGCGTAGGTTTCCATCTCCCACCCTCCCCCTCGCCCCGCTCAACCACGTCGGCCCCCCTCTAGGTTTCGATACGGAACTGCGCATCTGTTGGCGAAAAAACTTTTTTGATTGACGTTAAAACGAGAGAAAATGGAATTCACTTGCTTTTGCAGAAACTTTGCACGAAAGAAAAGCTCGCAGCGTGTCTCGGTGTTGAAATACCCGCCACCGTCGAATCTTTTCGGCACAGTAGAAAATACGCCCGGTGAGAACTGACACACACACACACACACACGCTCACGTCCATATTTGTTGCGTATTGCGTACTTTGGTTGGGAACGAATTCTAGGCGTAATGCTAACGCAAAGGGGATTGGGAAGTGGACATGGAGAAGCCGCATGTCTATCGCCGAACAGATAAACGTGTGGCATATTCCCAGGGAAAACGAAAACAATACTGTGATACGGTGTGTATGTGTTGCTTCAACTCAACCCCCCCACCCCCTCCTCCGATTTCGAATAGTTTACAAAAGATTTTCTGTTCATGGAGCAAGCAATAGGCGCTGTATGATTCGTTCGAATCGGAAGTTGGAATCATTTAAATCATATGCAGGCAGTGGCAACAGTGGCAAGAATCGATTGAAGGCATCGCGTCACTCCGATCAAAGCACCGGGCCGATAAGAATCGCTTTCAGCATGAGAAGAGGACACACTGGACTCTGGGACCGCTGGGAAAAGAGTTCCGTTTCGGACCGGCCCTTTATGGAGGTTAAAGAGTGCGTGCGTATCCCGGGCTCTTCCCGGTGAGGTACCTGCAGAGGTATCAGTCGAAAGATTCCCACAATTGAAAAACTTTTCACATTTTTCCATGTTTGATGATAGAGAAAGAAGGCAGCAGAACTTTAGATTGATTAAAAACTTCCACCGTAGCAGCAGTAAAGCTGGAACCAGCCCTCCTGCATGCGGGTGAGAGACTGGTACATCTCTGGCGTGCTTTTTTTTGCTCATCGAATTCTTCTCATGGCCAAAAACTAACTCGGGCAAACGCTAAGTGCAGCAAAGATCCGTACCGGTGTGCGATGAAGGGAGATAAATCCAGCGGGCAGCGCCGGGAGGGAAGGACAGGAGAGACCGGCCCCGGCCCCGGCCCCGGCTCCGGCTCGGTACCGAGGAAGTTGTGGTGCGTCAGAATAAAGTTAACTGAACTCCATTAACAATCAATCAACTCCGACGACTGAAAAGTGTTGGCGAAGTCGAATGGGATGATTTATAGCCCGTAGTGATGGTTTACCGCCAACTGCAACACCAAAAGGATACCGGGACCGGCGCGGACCGGTAAAAGAAAGACCAGTTGCCATATTTCTACATCAAAAGTTGCCCGGTAATACTTTCTTGCTCCTGGGGCAGCAGCAGCAGCAGCAGCAGCAATGATATTTACCAGCAATTCTCCAGACAGAGCAGCCGGTGGGAGCAGCAGCGGATAAGTGCAACAGTTGAATCGGGCGCTTATGTGCCCGTGAGAACGAACGAATAGCCCCCGCGTGAGCATGAAGGATACGCGTACGAAAGTGGAAAGTTTTACTGCGTATTATTTATTTTTGAGCCGAAATAATCCGCTGGGTAGCTCAGCGCAACAAATCCGTCATAATAGTTGATGGAGTTATTGATGGAAAGGTGCGCTGCTGCACGATAAACCAGTCAACCCACTTGCTACAGAGGTATGTATTATGATGTGCGATGGGAAGTGTTGGATAAAAATTGGACGCAAGTTGTGTTGAATATGCTTCAGGAAAAGAACTAAGTATAAAAGAAAGTCAAAAAGGCAGCACAACACCTCATAATGCTTTTCAACAACGTGAAGAGATCCGCAACGCACACATACTAAAGTAAAACTAAGCTTACTTTAGTGTTTAAATAAGCATACTAAGCTTAACATAAGGATCGAATTATCGAAATTATCGAAAAAACGAGTAAACTGAACAGCATTTACATCGTTTAAACTAAAAAAGAACTGGATCAATTAAAGCGTGTTTCCTTCGTCATATTTGCTGGCGGGGCTACTAGTGAACAACTAACAATCTGTCAACTGTTTATTGCAAAAAGTGTGCTACTACCATGCCGCCAGCTTAACATCCAATGTTCGGGAGTGTTCCAGGATCGTTTCGTCGCAGGATGATCGTTTTCCGCAAGTAAAAACATTTGTGTGAGCCGTGACAGAACGCTCCAACTAAATGCAAATTGTGTGGTGCTGCTGTTTGCCGGCAGCAGAGCGGCTCGATTGCACCTCTTGTTAGTTTGGTAGTTGCACCGAAACTCGAAACGATCGAACGATAGTGGAGGCACGCCAGCACAGACTGATCTGAGGTTGAAGCGAGCTGGGTGCGAGAAGCGTATTTAGCAAATAAAGCAGTGTTTGCAAGTGTCTTTGCATAACTGCCATCTTCAATTTGGTTCCCTTTCGATTGCATTCCCACCCCGCCCAGTCCACCAGCGCACCGGGTAGCTCACGCAAATGAGATAGTGTTTATTTTCTTCGCAAGTAATACACAGCAGCTACCCGTATTTATCGTCATCCTCACCATCTTACCAACGTCGTCGTCGCCGGTGCACGCTGATAATGCCAAGTGATAACAAAGAAACAATTCAAAAGTATAATATGGTAATATAAATGCATTCGTTTCATGCAAACCATGTCTTGGCAGACGAGGAGCGTGCAGCAGAGCAAACTTGTCGCCCAACGCGTGCATCTCGGAGAAATCAATACAAAAGCACCCGTGTAAGTCCCTGCTGCCATGGCAGTGCGCGCTAGAGCCGTGCAGGGCGGCCGGCACTCCGGAAGGATCACACTGCACACTGCCCGGAGAATGCATCGAACAGCTGCATACGGTGCTGCATGCACACGGAATAATTAAATAAGGAGTAAATAAGGAGACGGTGCCGCATGAGCCGGGCCAGCGGCAGAAAGGACCAGAGCACACATAGCCAGCTGCAAATAACTGGGATGTTTTTATAATGCACTTATAGCTGAGCTGAGTGCTGTCATTTCAGTTATATTCCTCATTTGGCGAAAGTTCACCCGGCAAGCACCTATAAAGGGATACGAGCAGTCGAGAAAGTTGGCGTATGAATGTCCCGTTCCAGGATCCCCCGTCTGCCAGCCTGCACCGGTCTCTCCGTCGGCCAAGGGTTGTTTGTCCGGATGGTTTGTGCATGCTTTGCTCGTGCAAACGAGGCTTAGTGGGGGGTGTTTGTAATGGGTGCTAGTAGTGGCAGTAATCAATCCCCATGCTGCATGACTATTGAAGTGGTCTGTCTAATACATCAAAACACGCTGCAGAAAGCAATGGCGGCAACGCTGCTGCTGCTGGTGGTGGTGTTGGTGGTGGTGGTCGTATCGCATATCCTCGGTAGATTAATTTTATCGTGATCACTCTCATTACGGGCCCGTTTCCTGCCACCCGCACCACACCACCGGAAGGCACTGGATTGAACTGCGCGTTCGTTGCGCGATTAAGGCCGGGTATGCGATGATGTATGCGCAAAAAGTCACATTACCGCGATGGAAACGATTTATCTTCCTTTATTTTCATTCGATTTATATTTATTTTGTTCTGCGTCGCTGCGCTCCGATGTGCAAAATCTTGATGTGCTGTGGTCGTCCTCGTCGTCGTCGTGGGTGTTCTCATATATCACGGATCGCTAACAGGCGAACAAGAAACAGCGAATCTTGAGCACGGCACAATGAGGCCTCCCCGTCGTCAAACACGCACCGGCGGAGCGGATACCCACTCCCATTGTGGCATTGTGGCACGAGGCACGAGCGGGTAAACACCAGAAGGAGTGTAAAAAGAGATGATTGATTATCGTGTTGCGCGTTTCGGTTGGTGGTAGCGGGTAGGGCGAGTTCGGGGTGTCGTGCGTGAAAGTGAGACAAATTAAGGAGTTTGAGGTTTTGTCATCAGAGACGCGAGAAAAGATGCTCCAATGACACACCACCATCACCAAGCCGGTTGCCTCTGATGGATTGGGTGAGGCGAGAGATAAAGAGAGAGAGAGAGAGAGAGAAAGAGGGAATGAACGGAAAATTTGTTTCATATTTACAGCAATTTTATACTGTTTGACGCATTCCGTCGCTGTTGCTAGGCAACGCACGCGACACCTGCCTGTCTGGCTGTCTGCTGGATGTGACAGGAGCGAGCAGGCAAGATGAAGCAACTCCAAGGAGGCCATGGTAGGTAGTTTGCGAAAAGTTGTTCCACTCATCCGCTCTCCTGCGCCACGCAAATCGAGCATGAAGCGGTGTGGTAGTAGCACAGTAAAATACAAAGTCTTTTTTTTCTCGGTGTGTGTATGTGTGCACTATTATCGCAGCTGCTCGCATTCCCACCGTTGCGCGATGGCCGAAGAAGTGATAAAATGCATTCCTGCCAGGCGCATCTCCAGCGCCCGCCTCGCTGAGGATGAGGCTCATTTGCAATCGGTGCCTTTTCAACCTCGATCATGGATGCTGCTGCTGCTGCTCGGCAGGATGCGAACTTCGGCAGGCGCCACCACCGGCAGGCAACCTAGCCGCCCCCCCCCAACTCCCCGCTGTATACATCTGCATTAAAACAACAAATTAGCATGGTACTTGCGCATAATGAAGGTAAAACACCGACCGAAACGCGAATAACATGTATTCCAGGTTTTTGTTTAGCTTTCGGTCGCTGGAGTTCATTCTTCTGCGTGTTGGTCCTTGCGATCGGGGTGGGTGGGCAGCCTTCGGCGGATCTTCTTGCCGGTCGCGCAGTGGCTGCCTGGGGGAGTACACTTGTGCAACGCATTACAGATGTATTGTCTGGCGGCTGGCTTCGGGATGGGATTTGGGTTCGGGAACCGTTGATGGTACGAGCGTGCCGATAGGTACGGACTCCGCTCCGAATGCAGTTTAGTATGGATTCCCGCCTCACGGCGCGCATGATTGTGAGTTGTCACATGACGACGCGTTCGGCCAGGGCGTCTTGCTAAAAGATCCGTGCTAATGGGATACACTTTTTGTAAGGCAGTGTGTATCGGGCGGTAGCAACAGCAGCAGCAGCGGCGAAACTCAATTCGGCACACAATGCATTTCGCCGCCAGACAAAAGCACTATAATTTCATCAAATATTGGGTTGATGTGGCGAATCTGTCGTACCCGAATCCAGGCAGCAACGGCAGCATCCCGCACGGACTGGCAGTACGTTCGTTTCTAGGGTTTTTTCCTCTCTGTTCCACGAAGACCATACTTTTATCAATATTTTTTAGGTGTGGTCGTAAATTAGAACCGAATTCCGTTATTACACTGTAAAGCAGGCACGTCCACCGACGAGGGAGCGAACGGTCCGACTTCGCCTCGTCCTCGTCCGTGCGGACTTTTATGAGCGACCTTTTCCGTTTCTAATTTACCGAGAAACAAGAAAGCGGGCAAGTTCGGTCCCGTACCGACCCCGCGCAGGTTCGGCTGTGGGGCGCCGCACAAAACACAGAATGACTAACCCTCTTGTGCAGTAATAAAACGTCAAAATTCAATGAAAAGGTAACGAGCGGGTCTTTCATGTTTGCATTTCGGTCTAATGCTCGGTGTGTTTTTATTCCTTAACCTGGCTGGTTGGTTTACGAGAGCTGGACGTCCATTATTATGTTCTCTCTGTGCAGATCTGTCTTTATTGCGATCTCTGGGCTTGTTGGAGCGACTTAGTATCGTTTATAATTGTTTATATGGTTATGATTATATATTTCGTCGTAATTATCATCGAAATTGTTGCCATTTATTTGATAATTTAACTTGCTTCCTACGACTTACGGCACCATCTTCGAGACATTGCCGAAGGTTACATCCTAACGATCGCGAACTGAACGATAGGTCCCTGCTCGTGCATGTTGTACATGCACACTGCGACATTCGCTGCTAGCATTGAACCATGATTGACAACATCATTAATATTTCTCCGTAACTTCCTCCACGCAGCGTTGGCTTCAAAGGATTACTGGTGATGGATGAAACATGTAATGAGAAATGTGCCTAAAAAATCACTGGTTCAGACAGCAACACTGGCTGCCTCCAGAATGCAAAACCGATGTATGACAAAATGAACCGTAATAGAAACAAGCGCGTTCCAAATTTGTTCCCGGAACCCAATTACGCCGGCAAGTCCCCCACGGTTTAACGAAGACAACGCGGGTATCAATAATGGCGAGATATTAGCGGCAGCAACACGATAGCTTTCCCGTGCTAGAGTATTGGAGCGCGCAAAAAATAATAGCTTAGGCATTAAAAAAAAAGAGCACGAACCTTTTCGAAATGTAACGAAATCTAACAGCTGCCAGCGCTGATAGACTTTCATTGTTATCAGTCGATATTGGCCTGCAAACTAAATTAGATTAGTGCTGCCATATGACAACGTGAGCGCTTATGCAAGCGAGTTCCCCGGATCCGTACACCCATTCGATACGTATGGATAAAGTTGGTCTAATCTTTTAATGCACTGTTGGCTCAACCTAATCTCGACAATGCGGTTAGTGTCAGGAGGCAATGAACAGATAAAATCCGCCGGCGCAACCGTTCGACCGGTGTAGGGAGAGGAAAAACTTTCGCCCTCTCCCCTTGCTCTCATTTTACTGCTCACATGGGCGCCCACGACGTGGTTTGATTGCGGGAAAGGTGTCCAAATGAATTCCATCGATCAACTTTAACCACGGCAAAACGTAAGCGTTACCCCGAACGGCAGCCGCACTGCTGAATACCACTTGCTATTCAGCCCGTCTGGATGGTGCTGTTTTTTTTCCTTCTGTTCGGGGTTAGTACATCCGTTCTTTTTTTTTTGTAGCATATTGCCCGAGAACATAAATCATTGTTAAAGTTAAAGTAGTTTTCGTGTGCGTCCATGGGAGATAGTTTTCGATCGTGCCAACCAGAAACCGGCTACTGATGGGAACGCCGAATCGCCGGAATCGCCGAATCACTCTGTCGGGAGAGTTGTGCCCCCTTCTGGTTCTCCCACTTTCGTCTGCCCCGGGTCTACAGCCAGCAGCAGCCAGCAGCATCGTAGCGATCGCAATCAGCACCCTGAATGTGCTCGAAATTCGCACACACTGCACTCGAGGAAATTTCTGCGCTCAAAGCAGGCCGAGGGCGAAGCAAGCAGCGGGATAGCAACAACAAAAAAATCACCCAGCCTGCTACCACACACACACACACACACACACACGTATTCCTGCTTTCTGAGACGTTTCGTAACCGGGGAAAGGTTTGCCGGAAGATGCTCATATACCTCACCCGCGGCCGGTTCGAAGGAGGAGGAAGCTGCTGAGTGGGTGGTTTTTCCTTTTTGGAAATGGTAACGGGCCCGAGTATGTGTGTGTGTGTGGTGCTGCTTCGCTTCGGCTGCATGCGGGCGAAGAAGTTTATGTGCCAAGTGTCGTGAAAAGCGATGAGAGTTATGATTATGTGCAAACTTTGATGCTGATGTGGAAAATAAATACGGAAAAGCTGGTGGAACGAACCACAGGACCCGGGTTCGGGAAGGGAGGAGGCTGGGGCCACGGGCGATCCCCATCCGAAAGCACCGAAAGCTACGGCGCCCCAGCGGAAGCGGCTGGAGTGTTCCGCAGATTATGTCATTGTTTAGCAGCGCAACACACGCCGATGACGACCACGATTCCGCCAGGCGCGAAAGAGTGAAAATGGAATATTTATGGTGTGGACTAATTTGCATAAATTCTGTTAATTAACAATGTGGTTTGTAAATTAATGTCCCGGAATGGGCCACGGGAATGGATTTTCTTGCGAGGTGTTCGTGTTCGTGGTTGCATACTACGAGACACGGGTGGCCGACGGTGGCTATTAGACGCGTTGCGTTCCGGTGTGTGTGTGTGTGTGTGTGTGTGTGTGTGTGTGTGTGTGTGTGTGTG
>KB673423.1:134581-183891 GCA_000349145.1 Anopheles dirus
TGTGGAAGCCGTGGGGCTGAAAATTCCTTGCAAACCGTCGCCAGTGCTGCCGCTCTCGACAGTGCATTAGATATGTGTTGTCCGGCAGCAGCACAGGAGGCGGCGGCAGCGAAGGCAGAGGCATAATGTAACTGCTCTGCAACCGACAGCTGTTTATCTTGGCAACGATTCCCATCGACGGCAAAGTGCACTTCACACAGACACACACACACACACTCACACAGCAGTCCGGAATGGATGCAGCCATCGAACTGTTAAGAACAAAACCAATATTTGAACGGCAACCATCGTATTAAAAGGCTTGTGGCTCGAACGAGGTGCAAAAACTTACCACACTGGTGCGCCCGGGTCGGTGCGGCCGGAGGGATGCTGGGATTATCTCCGTTTACTTCCACATCGTTTCCGAACCGCAATCTACGGCAGTTTTGCAGACCTACTTTCACTCACCACACGGCTCTGCCCGGTGCAAAACGGAAAATGCACTCGATGCGCCTCCCACTGTAACAATGGCGGAGGAGAATATGGAGATGGTTAAAAATTAGCGCTTTTGAGAAACATGTTTGATAATTCCACGACGTGCAAGTGCAAGTACAACACACACACATACAAGTGAGTGTTTCAACATTGCACAATCAAGAGCAGCGTGTCATACCGGTGCGGGATTTGCCATTTTGGTTCATGTTCACCGCCAGGAACTGGAATGTCGTGTTGAAAATGTGTTGAAAGGTAAATCAATTCAGCGAATGAGCTACGCTCATGATTTGTTATGTGCCCGATGACGGATGACTATTTTTATTGACATGTGCATTTTTGCTGTACGAAGCGAGAGAGCGAGAGAGCGAGAGAGGGAGGCGGAGTGGGAAACACTCACGCAAACACATTTTTCTTCATTGAAATGAAAATGGATTCGTTGAAAACGGCCCTTTATGCACCGTGAATGATTCTCGGATGACAAGTTTTATTTGTTTACTGTTGAAATAAATTAAATTTTTGCGCAACAACATGCAACAGCTTTGCGCCGCATTGTGCAGCGTGCAATGGTGGGCAATGTTTTACTTTCGCTGTATTAAAAACTAACAGTGTGCACCATGTCGGTGCAAGAAGAATTAGGTCACCGGCCTGAGCCAACCCGCTGGCGATGGGGTTTGTTTTGTTTTTTTGGAGGAAATGAATTAATTGCGCGATTCCAGCGACGCCAGATGTAATAGCGGGCAAAGATTCAATTAATTACTGGGCGACAGAAGCGTTTCCCGGGGGGTTGGTAGTTTTGACGGACAGCAGGGCATGATGCGGCAGGACTCACACACACACACCACGCCCTAGGACCTAGGGCTGAGACAATGCCGAAGAAAGCCGAAGAAATAGTCACTTTTCGCAACACACACTACGGCCGGCGCGATATGTGGGACTGACGAAACGTAGAAACACAAGGAGTGCCACGAGAGCATCATCGAGCCGCAGAGCCTACTGTGACCGTGATGGCGGGCGGCAGTAGTAGTAGTGGTAGTGGTGCTGCTGTCAGTGGGATATTTGTCTTTCATCATGTTGGATAAACAGCGTCACGAGGCGCTGGTATTTATTTGTCATCTCAATGAGAAATTATGTCAATCAAAGAAATAAGACCATTAATTGCCAGTGCCATCCGAATCAGGCGGTAAATGCTTTAGACGATCCGTCCAGCCTTAGATCCTTTCGGTGCGGTGGCGGCGGCGGCGGTGTGCGATGGGGCCAGGACCCGACCGCCCGATGTTTATAATCTCCGGCAATTTCCAGCACCGGAGCGCGTACCCGTCTGCGCGCCGTACGCGTCACGGAAACGGATTAGTCGCCGCCGACTAAAATGAGGGATTTCTGGACTGAATGATGGCAATGGTTTGCAAAGCGCGTCCAGGCGCCCGTCTGGGCGAACGTTAATTTATCAATATTTGAATTAATTAGTTGCTCGCAGATAAAGGCGGGCGCGGATCAAGCGATTCGGGCAGCTGCTAATTTACTGGCGCCATTCGGATCACGCACTGTGTGGTATCCGGGGAGCCCTTTTATGTCTGCGTGGGTCTGCAGCTGATTCGGCTGTTCTACAACACCGATCGGTGCCAGCTAATGATCGATGCGCCAACGCCGGTTGCGGTTTCTGTATCGCGAGTGTATCGAATGAAATCAATTTAATTTTGAAAAAGCAATTCGAAAACGAACGTCTCGTTGTTGTTTAGTAAGCTGCTTCACTCGGTGTGTGTGTGTGTGTTTTTTGTTTTGTTTGCCCCGTTTCTCTCGATCGTTCCTTTTCACATCGCGTCTGATAGCGCCGTTGGAAAGAGCCCGTCGTGCACTTTGCGGGAAGCATCCGAAGCAAGGACTTTGTTTCGAAGCGACAGCGATTACGGGGCCAACACCGACATTGTCGTTCGGCTTCCAATCCAGATTTCAATCAGTGCAGCAACAGCAGCAGCAGCAGCAGCACGAACGCGTACAGAGCACTGCAGAGGATCAATCAAATTTATTTTGCAATTCACTTTCTGCTGAGTTTACTCTGGCTGGTGGTGGTTGCTGGCTGCTCCCCGTATGTATGGGTTGCTTCTCGGGCGCTTGTCGGACTTATAACCACTTGCTTAAGATAGCAAACGAAAATGGATTTTCCTCTTTCGTGTCTTCGTCCTCGCCGGCGCGGTGCCGCCCGCTTCCACAGCGGGTCGTCCTTGGAGTCGGAGTCAGCTCACTGCTCACTGTGACTTTGTTTTATGAAGATTGTTTTTTCGCCATATCTGTCTACAGTGAAAAGCGGTGTATCGGTGGTTACGAGTTGTGTCGCCCAGGATTGTCGGGGCGTAAATCCTGTTTCGCCCTACGAACCGACCGCGCGTACCGGGTAAGTTCTGTAGAGTTGTTTTTCCTCCTTTCGAAGGGAGGCGGCTTGATTTGAGGGAAACTCGATGGACGCATCTTAGCGAAGTATGATTGAGATAGGTCTGAAAGCGAGTATCAATTCTTAGCCGATAATCGTGCGATTGGGGATGTGCCACAGCTTGGTGGCTTTTATGAGTTTCTGCTGTACAAGTTTATGATGAAGATGAAATCAATAAGAAGCATGAAATAAATTTGCATTTCGCTTTACGAGTGACTGCCGGTCAGCCAAAAGACATGCAGAATAAAAGCGACGATTTACGTCTTAAAAAACCACCTATAACAAATGATAAATTGTCTAGAAAAGTGTTGTGTCTTTCGTATCATTCGACGAAATTCATATTCATGCATCATTAATTCGAAATTCATACCGATTCATTCATAAATCTCCTTCAATTCTTAACAAATCTTTTCATCGACTGAATCTTCCATGAATCTTCCGGGATTCATGAATTTCTAAAGATGAATCGATAATGAACTGGTGGAGTTTGAATCGTTCGGTTTTCTGCACTTCCCACAAAGATCGATGGAGGTTTACGATTCTTTAGAAATTCACGAACCGATGGAGGGTAATGAATCGTCTAGTAATGAAACAACTAGTCGAGAAGTTTGTTCAGTTTGTGTGATGCGTAAATAGCGCCGAAAAGTCCTGAATGCTCTTAAAGTAAATATTGTTCGTCCATAACTTTTCGCCAACAATTTCGAATCGAATTGGTTTGATTTCGAATTCAGCAGTATTGCCTCAAGCTCAAGTATACATAATAAGTTGCTAAGTGAATCGGATATGCTAATAGGTTGTTTGAACTTTGCGATCGAAACGTTGTCAAAATGATTGTGTAGCCAAATACCGGGGAATCATTATGTCTCGAATGGTTATCGTGTCATTGAAATTGAAATCAAAGTACCGCCGAGAGAAAGTTTCTGCCGAAATCAGTCGGTATGGAATATGAAATGCACGTTCGCCGTATGCTTCCCCCGAAAGATGATAAACATGTTGTGCATATATCAACGGAGCCGAATGAACAGCATAAAAAAACACAATCGGAAACGTGTTGTGGGAAAGAGCGTTTTTTCGCTGCGTTACCTTTGCCCATTTTGCTTCCAGAGACAACAAGCGCTTGTAATATCTGTACGCCGGATCCCCCCGGGATGATTCGATAACTGCTTTATAATATGCGAACGATGCTCACGGCAGTAATCGAAAACAGTCATTCCCTCGCAATGCACGACCATCCGACGACGGAGTGTTCGAGATGAACAGGCACAAAAGTTCTGGCCGGGGCTCGTGATCGGGTTTGAAACGGAAAACCCGGTAGAAATATTCCGTCCGAGGCATCCACCGACGGGCTTCGGTCGTGTTTTCACTGTGCGAAGATAGATGGAAATGAAATGTAATCCCCACGTACGCAGCGCAAGTGGCCCGAGAGTGGCCCGGTCCTTATTATGTTTTCTCCCACCAGCATCCACCTTCGCCATCGCCCGCACGGGGGCAACATAATTTATAGAGAACTTGTTGGAACTGCTGATGTACTGCTTGTTCGCTCGTTCCGTGTCGTTGTGCTGGGCCCCCCCCCCCCCCCACCTCAATCCTGGGCAGATACAATAGTCTGGTAAACCGAATTTTACATGCACGATCTGTGATTGATGAGCCATGATATTGCTAAAAAGCGAACTACATATGTACCCCTACCGGAAGGGAACGCTTTTTTGCATGAATGGATGAATGAATGAATGGATGAATATATTGGAGTGGTAAAAAAGCAAAACGTACGCCCGTGAAGAGCATTACGGGTAAACGGTTTGTGAAGAATTAAGCAAGTGCACTTAATTTAGTTTCCAATGGAAAGGTGAGTGCAAGAGTGGCTGCAAATGTTTCTTTGTCCTCAAGCAATGGTCGGAATGTCAACAATGCGATGCGATGTACAAAGCATTTGCTGTTGTTTCTGAGAAGCGTCAGCGTCATACACCTCGGATAAATCGATTCTTCCGACATATGACGATATATCAGGATATGTAATTTGAATTTCTATTATTTGCTGCAAAATTTCTGTCATGGCATGTGATTGTCAAAAGATCGCAAATAGTTTATAATAAAGTAAAATAATTTCTACGGAGCTTCTATCGTAAGGTACAACGCTTTTTGTATCGACTAGTTAATTGTTTTCCACACTGTTTGCCTAAAACTCGACAGCGCTATCATCACTTCTTACGGCAAAATACGGTAAATAGACAAAAAAGTTCAAAGCGTCTGCGAAGATGAAGATATTTACGTTCGTTTCATCGACATTCCATCCCTATCGGCGACGATCATCTAGTGGTACCCCCCCGACGCAGCGGGCGAACCATCCCTTCGTTTGTTTCGAATCCTCGAAAGGGAGCGCCGCGCCGCCAGCGAAAGCTCGATTGGATAGAAGAAACATTTATTTTCGAAACTTCCCCTCAATTAAGGTGAAAAACAAATTTTTCGATTCGGTGAAAGCTGATTAAAATAAATTGCTACTTTACACGTTGATACAACCGCAGTGCCTTCAACGCCACCAAGAACGCGCCGGTGTGTGGGACGTAAGTGTGGAATAGGACACTCGTTGTGCCATTCCGTTCAGCACTACATCCTTCCAATTTCCGTTCCCTTTCGGTCACACCACGACACCCTTCTTTCCCCGGCGCCCTAAAGTACGCGAAGGTTTTCCCTACCAGCGTACTCGGTAGGTCTCCGACTCGATTTGCGTGACGACGGCAACGACGACGACGACGACGACGACGACGACGGCGCCTGTGTCCATGGGCGGGAAGGATAACCGGCACCGAGATGGCTCAATGCGAGCGCACTAAGGAGTGCTGCTGTTGCCAGCATCACTCGGGTATTGTTGTTCGCCAGGGGAAACGAACGAAACAAATTGAAACGGAAAAAACGAACGGCGAAGGGTGGTTTTTGCCTTCACCCGTTCCTGTCGAATTCTACCGGAATATCAATTTCCTTTTGCAAGCAAGAAGCAATCTACAGGGACACGCCGGGCGTTCGAATCGAACCCGGAGTCGCTCGTCGATGAGTGTTTTCGTGGATGTGTTGGTGGGCAGTATTTCTGTGCTTCTTGCGCTGCTCGGAAAACTCCCACCCATATTACCCGCTTCCCGTCCGTACGCGGCGCTAGAACAATGTGGCGCTGCTGCTGCTGCTGCTGCTGCGCGAATAAATCGTCTTTGATGTTTGCTGTTCATTGTAACGTTTTATGAGTAAATTTGTAAACCATTTACAAACATACTGCTGTAGGTATTTGTTGTTTACTTTGTCCGTTCCGCAAACTGGGTAGCGAGTAATATCTCCGTCGTCGGGAGGTTTCTTGCTGCCAGAAATCGTAACCTTTCTGTTTCTCGAAACGACCACTGGATGTGAGGTTTCATTTCGCTTGGGGAGAGTTTTGTTTTCGTTAAATTCAATACTCCCATACAATAAGATAGGCTACACAAAATGAGCGAAAATTTTCCATGACGTTGAGTAACATATTCCATGTGGCATCGATTGACCAGTCGAAACCCCTCCGAGTAGAAAAAGGAAGAAAGAGAGGTCGACTTTGGAACCCTCCCGAGAAAAGGTACGCATTCGAGCATGAAGGCTAGGTACATCTGTGGTTGATTGAGAACGCTGCGGTTCTGTTTGCGACCGTTTGCCGTAACTTTTGCTGCGATGCCTTTTTCTATTACGCACCCCACCACCAGGACGCGCCACGAGTCGATTTCAATTATGCTTTGTTTTGGGATATAATTTTAAAATCCCCCTGTATTGATTTTGTGCTTTCCGTTTCAATTTGCTTTCGATGTGCACGCTTAGGCGATATCGAATATGTCGAATCATATTTTTAGGTTTCCTTTTAGCGCAGCCATTTTTGCTCACGCTGTTCACGCTGTAATGAGAAAATGTCACTCAAAGGCGGATTATTATTTGGTGCTCCATTCCATATCAGCATCAAGAACCGTTAGGAATGTCTCGCTCATCTAGTCAGAAATAACTTAAGTGGTTTGAATGCATTCATCTTAGTTTCAACTAAGATAATATTGTAGATATTCTAACAATGAACTGCATTATATTTTATGGTCGGCACAAAGATCTGATGATTGGACCAGCCAGTGAAATAACTGGAATTGTAGTCATTTCAGCTAGTTTCTCGCCCATTTGTTTCTCCCTACAATCATCCGTCTTTCAGCGGTCACACTATCAGCACCGTTCAAGGAGCAATGAAGGACATTTTTCTAACTCTTTGGTGCCTGGCGCTGGGGCTGGACTGGGTGGCGATATTTTCTATGTTCTAGGAACAAGTGCTACTTTTATTATTAATAAGAACCATCAAACAGTTTCCGATTCGTTGCGTAGTTTTATTTCAATCCCAAACAACCCAACAACACCTCCACCCCCGGAACCCCGGGGTTCGGCAGAAGTTGCACACAAAGCCGCGACGGAAAGTGCTTTAGAATAAATACGACGAGTTCATGGTCTGTGAAAATCTACACCACGACCGGAAACCGACCGTGAGAGTCCCCGAGCTGCCGGTGGAATATATGTGCGAGAAGCCGTATTAGCCGTAACGAGCCCGGGACTATCCGGCCGGAACGGAAAAGGGAGAACGCTTTTCTTTAGTGAAAATAAATGATGGGTTTCACTAAGAAGCAAGCGCTTCGCTTAAACGGGATGCTGCGGCTGTGTCTTCGTCGGCATCGTCGTCGTCGTCGTCGTCGTCGTCGTGGCTGCGGCTGCCGCTGGTCCGTAAGACGTGTCAAGTTCAATTGAGCCTCTAAATCACTACCAAAACCACCAAAGCCACTTGCAAAAGCCCCGTCGCCGGCGCCCTCGGGGCCGACGGCTGCCCGAGCGGAGAAGTATTTTCACTTTCGGGTGCTTTCGGGGAACAAATTTAAATCGAGGATGAAATTGAATTTTCGCTTATCCTTCTTAAGCACAGTCAACGGTATTTTTTTTTCTCTCGAAAAAAAAATCGACGAAAAAGGTCCTCAGTAGGCGCAGCACCGGCGACGATTATTTTTCCCGTTTTATGGCCCATCGCTAACCGGATGCGAGTTTTAATTGTACATTTGCACCCAGCCGGCCCAGCGGAAGATCTATTGTGCCGAATGCGCGTGGGTGTGTGCCCGGAAAATGGGCTCCCGAAACATTTACAGTCAACAGGGGATAAGCCGCAAATGCAGCAGTTTCAAATCATCCAAGTGCTGTTCGTGTGTGTATGTGTTTCTGTCACCTTGGTACCATACGAACGCGAAATGAGCTGAGCCGACGGGATTTGCCGGGCTGATGAGCTTCCTGCATGCCTCGGAGCGAAGACCGGAACTGTCGCTTACCTGACAGAGCGGCCGCGAACGGTGTGTAAGATGATTCAGTGCATCAAATAATTATATTCGTCTCATCGATTCATCGCGTTCGTGCCGGGTTCTGGCTGGTGCATGTATCCGTGTTCATGACTTGAGGATTGAGCAACGGCTTAGTAAATCATATATCACGGGGCCATAATCTTAATTGAAATAGCGCCGTGCGCCGTGAGAGGTTGGTGGGAAACCATTACGCCTTCCCTTTGGGATAGAGGTGAGCACGGGAATCGTCTCATCCAAGTGATACGATATGACTGAGAGTTAAATGGAAGCCTCCTATCGGGTTATCAGTAGGCGCACACAGTCACCGTCGGAAAAGTGTAACGATCATACAGGAATACAGGACACATGCAAAGATACAGGGTTTGTTGTACAGTGAAACCTTGTTCTTGGTTGAGGAAATTGAGATTGAAGCGGAGGTAAGTACCTAGTCAATTTTTAATACAACTTAGTAAGTCCCTGTACCTTGTGGTTGCACTTTAGTCATATCTCAATTCATCGGTGAAGTGTTTCGCAGCTTTTGTCACCTACTGTACGCGTACGTCGCCTAAAGCCACGCGCATCGCGACACATCCTGCCAAAAACCGAAGCAATTTCTCGTCAATCGATACTGAATAGAAGACCACAGCCATCACGTCGTCCCGTCCAACCCGTTCAACGCACAATCGTGCACAAAGATCACACAACACCGATAGCGAAGCGCGGCGGAGGCGTTGTTGGCCTGTTGTTTATACAATGGATCAAACTAAAACGCTGTTCCACGCCGGTGCAAATCTACATGCGGTGCACCGGCGGTATTCGCTTGTTTGAAAATTGTTACTGCACCACCGGCGCCAGGCTCCTCTGGCTGTCCTGGCTGTCCCGGCTGTCCCGGCTGTAACCCGGGACGCGCTCTTGCATACCAAATTGGCATTAAATTATCGAGGCTTTCGCTAGCCACCGCGCGAGCGAACCCATCGGGTCGGGAGCAATCAAAGTGCGTTCCGATGGCTGCTGGCCTCGGCTGCTTTTTTGGCTCCCCAGCAGTGTGCTTTCGGCAGCGCAAGCTGGCCACACGACACACATTGTTCGTTACTGTACCATGATCCACCAGTGAGTGATGCCATTATCGGGCCACGATGGGGGCGCCTGGTACACCTCCACGAGGTAGGAGAGTTTATAGAGCTTGGCGTGGTTTAGTATGACGCTGCATGGCGTCGAGATTTGGTTGGAGATGTGAGAACAGTAAAAAAGGAAACTTTTTCGAAAAAAAGTGAATACAACGGAGCGAAAGCTCAATCGACGTAACTCAGTCTCGAAAATAGCGAGACGCTCTCGCCCTACGGTTCAAAGAAAGTTGGACAGAAGGCGGTGCAGGGCATTTGGTGGAACGTTTTCGTCCGAAATCACGTATCAAAATAAGACCTACTCTGATTAATGCTCTCCCAGGTGGATGGCGCACGATACCTTTTCAAGCCCCACGCTAGCCCCACGCCTCAACAAGGAGGGCCGTTCCCGATCGAAACAAAACCCTTCTGCCGTCCTATGCAAATATTTGGCTTCGAGAAGCGTATTTACCTTTCGTTTTAACTAAAACACATCCCGCATAGACGCTTCTTCTTGGAAATGGTAGACCAGAACGAACAACTGCCACGCCCGTGCTGGGAGTAGCTATCGGCTGGCGTTGTGTGGGTGGAGCGGTAGTTCCACCTGCGTGTGACCAGTGTACCGTCGCGCAGGAGAGATCCGAACGACACAAGGATGGCACGAAATTTATTCATTAACAGTCAAATTGAAAACGTTTACCTGATTATCCTCTGCCCAAGTGATAATAAGACTAAAATGTTTATCAGAGTCACCTCTGGAGCTCTGGTGCCTCGGGGTGGCCGAGCAGTGAGCCGGCAAAATGCGATTGTAGATGTTTGACGGATTAATTAACAGAGTGTTTGTTACCACTTGTGGTGGAGCGGAATCCGGAAAACTTTACAGAAACTTTCTTCGGAATATGCGCTAGCTGCGATTATTCGCTAAATACAGCTATTGTTATCCGTTTAATGTATTATTTAACTGTTCACATAACTAACACGCGCAGCTTGGAACATCAGACACAGTTCGGAAAAAGGACGAAAACTGCTGAAAGTTAACTTTCACCATGAAAATGCATATTTCACTGTACAGCACATAATTCTTGATGTTAGTTTGATGCACAATTCAGGTTACGTATTACCCATCGGTCAAATCATCATATTATATACTCAAAAATGTATTCCAATGCGTGCTCTTACAAAAAGAGTCGTTAATGATGAGCCTTGAGCGGCAAAAGCTACGGACCAGAGTTGAATTTATCAAATCAACAGTTAGAACAAATGAATTGTGTGTTAGTCTGCGCACAGAGGTTTGTGAAATCAAAGTAGCTCCATAGCAACGCAAGGAGGATCGCACCGCACCGCAGGTTTATTGTAACCGAAATGATCAAAAATTAATGTTCTATTCCGATCAACCCCATGCAGTAGGCGTTGCATGTGCTGCAACCGAACGAACAAAACCGGAGAGCATTCATTCCAGACTGGGTGGCAATCAACTGAAGCAACTGGAGTTGCGAAATGAAGTTTTGAGCGTGTGTGAGAGTGTTTGTACGCGTCGTACGTGTGCCACCAAATGTGACTATATATGTAGGGCAGGAGGTGGAAGCGGTTTCTGTAGTGTGACGGAGAGAAAGAGAGAAAAAAGAGAGAGTGTAAGAGAAAGAGAGAGAGAGAGCGACTGGAGCAAAAGAAATATTGCAAAACGTCAAACATCAGGTCCTCCGGCTGGGAAATAATTGTAAAATATGCGCACTGTCGGTAGCAACGAGCTCGTTCCATCACCCGACCCGGGCACGGGGAACGAAAGCTTTCGCCTGGGACAAACACACCGACCCGGCAACTTGAAACCCAGGCGAAATGGGAGTTGAAAAAATGCAGAACACGAGAAAGGAGGGTAATGGAATTAAATTTGCACTGGGTGATGGTGAAAAAGAATGGAAAAGCAACGCCCTCAGACAATCGGAAAAATAGCGCACAGTTGGTTTTAACTCCCTGCCGCCGTCCGTTGCCTGCACCACTTTTTCACTTCTCATCTAGCTCCCGCTCCAACACATACACGCGGTACCGCTCCGTCGCTTTTCGTTTCGATTCGCACACTCAGAAGATCCTTGTGCCCGCGGTTTGATACCCGACTACATCCCGACGACATCCCGACCGGATCCGGCGGTTGGTTGTGTGGATCCCGAATTAGTCACATCGTAATATTGTGACTCTCTCTTACACACACACACACACACACACACACACACACACACACACACATACAGACATGTGGCCAGAGGGAAGCGCAGTCGTTCGTGGTTACACTGTTCCGAACGGTGCGGATCCTGTTCCTGTTCTTTGTAATTTCAACGTTTTTGTGCCGGCGAAGCGACTTGCAAAATATTCAGGAGATGATGATATATGGGTTCACCTGTCATTTGGCAGTGGAGCAAAATAGATTAAGGCGATGGAGACGCAAACGAAATCTGTTTCAGCAAAGGGTGGACGCTAACAGTGTGCGCCTGGCTGGAATCACACCGGGCAGGACCGGCTCAGGTCCTGCACAATAGCTCGCTCGCACCGGATCGAACGCGTCCCGGTGCTCCGTGAAAGTGTCCAGCGCGCACGGAGTGCATTAGTAGGCGAAGGCCTCTCAGGAAGCACTCTTGTAAACGGAGCAACCCGAACGCAAGGGTTCAGCTCTGCGAAAGACATTTATGGGACAGTTTGCATATTTTATGTCTGTAATCGTTTGTTTGGTCTTAACTTTCGGGAACGATTTCGCGGACAAATAAATCGGCGTGCAGCAGCAGCAGCTACCCTATCCGGGCTGCTCTCGGTGTAGTCCGTCCAGCGCTCCATCCGTCCGTCCGACCGCAGGTCTTATACTTCTCGGTAAGCGATAAACGATCTCCATTTATCCAATTAGCTGAAAATGGCAATAATCCAATAATTGGTCCTAGCATCTATCAATGTATCAGACAATTACGACTCGGTAGATTTGCTGGCCCCGAAACGGGCGCGCGGACCCCACACCACACTCCGCGCCCACCACTCTTCGGCCCCCAAATGGCATGATAAGATTAATTTTCTGTTCTAACGCTTCTTCGGGGCGCCTTCTCTTCATTCAATTATGCACTTCCACAGAGCGCCACGATCTTCGGTACTTTTATTCAATTAACAAAATCGCTGGACCGAATGAAGTAGGACCTAGTCTTCCTCGAACCCGAGCCCTCGATTTCTTCTGCACCCGGCGGCGAAGCGGAGAAGCAAATCCTTTGCCTTTTGTCGGCGAGCGGCTCCTTAAAGCGTTGGTCCCGGCTCGTACGCCACATGACCCATCATTAAACCCTGGTAGCCGGATGGGTGGCTGGTTCGGTTGGCTGGCTGAAGAAGCCAAGACGTGTGGTGTGCCAAGGCTTTGTGTGAATGTGCGTTTGTTTACGAATAACATTATTTTCACCGAACCGTGTGTCACCTTGCCCCGGCGCCAAGCCGCTGCTCCCCGTCGTCAGCAAATGGCGTTGCCATTTTGTTCGTTTCGTTGCTTCTTTTTTTTTCTTTTTACACCATTCTGGCCACACAAACAATTCCACACATGCGGCTTTTGAGTAAATTAGAACGTGAATCTTTTATGGGCATTGATCATCCAGGATGCCAGGGTTGGGGCGCCATCGAACAAAGACCCTCTCAGGAAGGGGAGGGGGAAGGGAGCCAGAGGTGGTTGGTGGTTTCGAGCACTCTTCTCAAATGCTTTCTTTAGGAATTCTTTTCCAACGCAAACTACCCCGAAAGCTTCCGCCCAGCGGTATCATCTATTTTTCACCAGCCTGCTGAGGTTCGTTTGCATGAATATGACAAAATTATAATTCAACTCTCTCCTAGTCCTAGCCCGGCGGATCAAAGGAAGCGTGTTTTGACGTTTCCCTGTTTGGGTTGTGTTGATTGCTTCATGTTTGTTTATGTTTTGGGGTTCGACACTCAAAACGGCCCGAAAAAGGCCACGTAGACCCACGCGCGGACAGGCGTCTTGCATCCTCTCTCTGGCAAGAAGATGATAACTGTGCCGAAGCGTACCTCCGCACGTCCAAGTGGACCGGGGGAAAAAGGGGGCCTCACAGGAAGGAATGTTAAAAATGTATGATTGTATTGACTTGCGAGCGCCGTGAGACAAACGGGCAACGACAAACCGTACAAGTTAGTGCATCGACGGCGTATCTCCGTCGCAGGCGTCGTAAAAAGATCCATTTCATTATTGATGCCGCCACGCGGTGCCAATTCTGTCACGTTTGTGTAGTGAATTCATCCTCTTCATACTCGTTGGGGGGGGGGGGGGGGATGGAGAAATAGCCCAGAATGGCTGTCCCGCGTGCCGAAGCCTTCGGGAGTTCGGGAACAAACGGACGAGCCGTCTCCACGTGCATGTGTACTACATGAATATAGTATTAAAAAGAGCGACATAAAACAGGACCACCAGCAAGCAGCAGCCTTAGCGCGCAGCTGGTCCCCCACGCAAACAAGGCCACCGGACGGGATGGCCAGAAATTCAAATGGGGTAGAAAATGAATGCGAGGCGGAATAATTCAATTTCCGGATTATAGTTCAATATCCGATATTAACACGGTTTTCCTTTGACACTCACATTCTCGTGCTCGGCTGGCCGGACGCGTCCTGTGATAGTCCATTCGGGGGGGATTCGCCTAACGATGCTCGTATTGATCGCTTTGGCCCCGGCCCCGGTTCCCACCCCCGGTCAGGAGCATGTCCTTATCGGCCATCCGTTGTCGCTCATCAAACAATGGACTGGCGGGTTGTGCGACTCGCCTCCCCACAGGCACGGAGAACATCGGGCCAGAGCTGCCGAAGCTTACCGTAATGTAACAGAAAAAGCGCTTATCAAAAGCATAAGAAAACAGATCTCCGGCGGTGGCTTGCGTAGCGCGTGTTGCGTTTTTGTGTACATTTCGTAAACATCCCGTTGGCTGTGTGCCGAAAGTATCCAGAAGTAAACAGAAACTGCGTGATGAAACCGTCGCTTGCTGTGTGGGCACGGCGGGGTGCCGCCATCGTGGCAGTCGAGTTTGTTTGACGAACTAGTGACTCCTGACGCGCTGCCTTTCGCATTGCACTGTGCGCTGTGTGTAAAGTCGCCGCCGACACACCACCCCACACCAGCATTACAGCCCGCCCGGTCTGGCCGGGATAGGTAGGAAAACGTGAAGAAAGTTTGCACTTGTTGATTCCGGTGCCGGAGCACGGCTCCTTCTGCTAAGTGACGCCATTTACAGACGACGCCAACTAGATCGACGTGGCCAACGCTGCGACGGAGCCACAACGATGCGATACAATCGATCCATATTTATTTATTTGAGTTACCGAAAAGCGGAAGCCGACTGGAAGTGTTTGTATCGAAAAAGAGAGCGAAGAGAAAAGTGTTGTTCCGATGGCTTGGAAACGACAACGCACAGCTACCTTCCAATTCCTCTTGGATCGTTTTTTTTCGGAAGTTTTTTTCACATCACAAGGACCGTTTAGCATAGAGAAATAAAACCCAACGTAAGTCTCAAAAAACCCTTTGGTGGGTTTAATTGTTGATTCTAGCACAGAAAACCCATCGCATCTCTTGGGACGTACAAATTTGTGGTAGGAAAACAGTTTTTATGTATGTTTTTTTTTTAGATATTAATACGATATATATGTTTGTGTATCCTCTAAGAACGGTCTCTATCGTTTATATTTCCCAACAGAATATAGCGAACAAACGTTCCATATTGTGGGCCAAAAAAAGCACGTGCGAGAAGCTAAATGCAATGGAGGGGGCGATGACGACGCGATCACGACGCCTGTGTTACCTGTGGCACTTACAAGGAGATGAGATTCACGAAACTTGAAAAAGTTGGTAATGTGTAGGAATATTTCACAATGCGCTACCATGTGCATGGGGCCTTTTGGGGGGGGGGGGAACGGAGAAACGATGGGCCAAATGTATATCCCATATTTTCCACCTTCTGCCACAAAGTTTTTCTCATATTTTATGATAAATTTGATAAACCGTCGAACAAGTTTATGATTTATCACCCTCATTTATCTTGGTACTCTTCATTTGCTTTATCCATAGGTTTTGGGCCCGGGTATCGTTATCAAATTCTGTTAGCACGCCGCCTTCAGCGGATGAGCCGCATCCGGAGGGCGGTGGGATGCGGCTGCAGTGTGGCTGCGTGCGTACCCCCGACGGTTGGTTGTCTGGTGTGCGTTGAAATAAATCAAAGGCACCAAATTCCTCCCGAGACTTCGCTTCGCCATTGACACGGGCGCCCAGTGCGCGCAAAGCACGGCCCACTATCCGTTCCCTTTCCCAGTGCGTGCGTGCTTGCGGAAGATGGTGTTGGTCTGGCCTAGAAGAAGAGGTAAAAAGTCGTGCAAATTGATTGTGCAGTATGGCTGCGTGCTTTTAACGAACCGATTACAGCACGGTCCATCAGCTCCGCCGCTCGGCGGCTCCTGGGCTTGTGTGAAAGGTTCGCTCTTCTTCCATTTTTTGTCAATCGCTCAACCCTGACAGCTAACCGAATGTGTCTTTAAAGTGGAACAAACAACTTCTCTCATGGCTGATGGCCAGAGTGTGCAGAGCACGAAACAAAAACTAAAAAAGTCATCTCTTACTCACTGGCACACACTGGCAGAAGAGCGATGGAGTATGACCATACTGCAGAGTTGTCGGTCTGTCCGTCGGTCGGTCGGTCGCTCGGTCGGTCGGTCGGTCGGTCGGTCGGTCGGTCGGTCGGTCGGCAGGTTTGGGAAGCAGCAGTCATGAGACATGATGCACAGTCCATTCCTATCATGAGGGTTATCTAAAAGAACAAAACCCCCCGGCCATGGCAATGATGGAGAGTAGAAGAACAGATAGCGGGCAAAGGACACGGACGCCAAGTTCAAAAGGCGTCCTTACCGCAACAACGAGCAATCCTTTTACTCCGTGTCTCTCACGAGACTGTGTGTGTGGGATGCAGGACGGGGGGCAAAATTGGTTTAGTCAGTTGGTTAGCGAAGGAATTTTTGCTTTGAACTCCCTGATCCTTCACTTATGCAACGTGGGTGGACACCGGCTCACACACCACCAGCCTAGTCGGTTGGCCTGTACCGTGTAGGTGTGTGTGTGTGTGTGTGTGGGTGGGTATGGACTGCAGTGATTCATTAATTATCTGCTGATACCCGCGGTCGGACTGCAATTAACCGGGCCTGCTCCACCAACGCGTGCTGTGACGCGAGTGTGGCATTTAGACAGGTGGACCAGCAAACCATTGACAACCTGTGACGCATTAATATTGGCATTTGATTAAGTGGCTCGAGGTGGCGCAAGAAAGTAGCCCACCGCTTTTTCAAACAGCGCTGGTGCTTTATCTAAATGGGCCCCCGAAAAACACGATTTGTAGATAACATGAAACAAAACGCTGGCCACGCGAACGCGACGCGCACGATACGCGCACGGTCGTTGCCATGGAAATGAGCTACGGCTAGTTGATTGAAGCCGAGCGGCTCGTCAGGAGCCGCCCAAAACGCCGCCACCGCCGTCGATAACAAGCTGACACGGCGGACCACGGGGGCCACTGGAAAGCTGCTGTAACACGAAACTATAGTAGAGCTCACCGCACACATACATGCGTTGGCGAGGTTTATGAATATTAACGAGCGCCTCAGAACGGTGCCAGCCAAAGCCACACGGTATGGAAATGCTATACCACGAAATTGAAAGTTATGACCGTACACGGATGGGAAATTAGGGAAAATGTGTACGCACATTTCGTTCATAGTGTGTTTTTTTGTTGTTGTTATTGCTACTCTCTCTCTCTCGCTCTTTCTGTCTCTCTATCTCGCTTGTACACACTTCCTCTCTCTCTCTCTCTCTCTCCGTTTCATGATGGTACATGAATGCGGCTGAGGTTTTGTCTCAAGTAACAGCATGGCGAATGATTAAAATATCCCGAGGCAGAAAGTCGTAGCCACACCGAACTCTCAAACCAGCTGGAAAAAGGTTTATCGTCTGAGCGCGAGCGAGTGGGAGTGCGAGCCAGGGACGCGGCGGGAGAGGAACCAAATCGGTAAGAGTATAGGAAAAGTTTCATAATTTATGAATATTTTGTGGCCAGCTCGTTGTTGCCACTTCCTGCTTTTTGTTTCTTTACGTTGAGTTTTTTTTTGTTGCATGTTGTTGCTACTTCTGCTCTCGCCGAGAACTACAGCCACGAGCGAACTACCGATTCTCACACTGAACCACCGGAACTGGGACGCCCTGGGGGGAAAACGACGGCTGGAACGAATAATGTGCCGTTCGAGGGCTAAGAAGCGGGCGTCTCGATTGGCTTGTCCCGTTTGCGTCAATCAGTTAATCGAATAAAAGCGTCGAGCAGCTGGTGCCCTGGTCCCCCCGGTGCGTTCTGGGGACCTCGGGACGAGTATGCGCCGCATTATTAAAAAACGATACTCTATTCATCATAAATCACAAATTATGAACTTTGAACATGGAGGCAGAAGGAGGCGCCAACCTCAAATGTCATGATTTGCAATGAATCGACTCGATTTCGATCACCCTCCCACAAAGCCACAAAGGGTCACTGGAATTTGTTGAGCTATACATTAGAAGAGTGATAGGCTGTTTTGGTGTATGCGGTGGTACAACGGCGACGAGAATCGGGTTTAAATATTTTTCCGCATTAGCATTTGGTCATCGCCACATTAACATCAGGCTATCAGGCATGTAATACACTTGTTTTAATAGATTTGACACACAATCCATTAGGAGTCCTGTTCTGGTTAGGAGCTGTGGAGATCAGTGTTTATTCGCAGTGCTTCTCTTGAAAGCTTTCCGGTGCATGTATGGAATATTAGAAGTATACATTACAAAAATAGCCGTGATAGACTACCAAGGCTCAGATGTGTACAGCTTTTCCTATTTAGAATAAACGAATGTATCATCTTTACAGATATCGTTGGAAATTTCATTCCAACACTTTTCCAATGCTGCTTAATAGGCTTATTGGTCTCACAGCTTTCGGGGAAGCTTGAGGCGGGTTTCACCCGGTTTGGGGAAGCTGGTTGATGCTGAAACACATGTTACAGCAATGTTACCCACACCCACACACACACATAAACACAGCTACAGCTACCGTAGGGAGTAAAAGTTGTTGTTTTGCTGCGAGTTAAGATATTCGGCCAAAATACCTGGACCGCTCCGTGTCGAGCTACATCACCATGCAGGAGGAGAGCAGCCGAGTTAGCTAATGCGGCAATTTTAATAACCATCGACGCCCGGGCCAAGAAGTGAAATGTGCCCGGGTGAAATGTGTTTCTCTGTACATTATGCCGGGAAGTGTTATTTTTACGATAACGCACACTTCCATCCGCCCCGTATCGCCAACTCCACGCACAGCTCCGGCCGTTCACTTTTGACACACGCTCGATGCGGCCGCCGCGGTCGGGTGAAAAAGTTCTCTGCACCGGCACTCACTCCGGTGCGAGCCCGGTGGCCCTTTTCAGTGCCGGTAACGGTGCAGAAATGCCAGATCTTGTTTGTCGTGTAATTAACTCCCTTTCGACAACGGCACTTTGGCATTTTTCAAAAGTATTTCGCTTGTTTTGCACCGTAATTAACGGCCAGGGAGCAGTTAGTCTTGGCGGAGGGGGGGGGGGGGCGTCTTGCACACGCAGGCAGAACCATGTTCGCCGGCTGCGCACAGTTATGATTTGAAGCGCGCAAGAAGACGCATTCGCGGGAGAAGTTGCGCTCTACACAATGTTGCGTTCGGGGGTGTCCTGTGAGCTTCGCTTTACGGATTAGCGGCGCATGTAGCGGCGCTGCGGATACATGATTCCGGTTCGAGCAAGGACCGTGGCCGTGGTGGCGCATCTTCATGGTTCCCCCACCCGAAGCCAAAACGACCACGAGAAGAAGCTGCCTCCTGCCTCCATTATTCATGTACGGGCAAACTTTTCAAGCTCGTTGTCGGAGTAATAAATGTGCTGCCGCAGAGAATAACGGTGAGGGGGGTGGGGGGGGGGAGGTAGAATTCACTGCCGGTTTTTTGTATGTGTGTGTGCGTGTGTGTGTGCTGCTGCTGCTGTTGCACTTGCTGCGGGCCCGCACGTTTGGAACGCACCCCCACGCCCGCACCGGGGTGACCTTTCCGAAGTGACTCCCACCGAAGTGTTTGGATTAACTGCTCCAAAGTAAACCGTTCAAACGGTTCAAACATTGTGAAGCGCACGTTGAATAAAAACATATCATAATAAAGCCGGCCGGTTATTGTTGCACATTATTCATAAGCTCGCTTCAATCACACTAATCTGCCCGGACGAGCTCCTCAGTAGGAACTCACGCAGGAATTTTAATACGACGCCCGTGTAACGACCGCCTTTGCCGACCGGGTCCCTGGTCCTGACGGTGGCTGGCTTCTCTCACACACACACACACATACGCATCGATAGCAAACTTCCGGTGGCTCACACACAGCACAGGGAGCATCAGCCACCCGGGGAAGCAGAGGGCAGCTTTTATGATTATCATGAGCATGAACATCCCGGTGACCAGAGGGGATGATGATATGCAAATTGAATTTGGATTAGAACGCTCACGAAACTTCATCAACAATGTGTCGAGCCAATGTTCGTTCCGTTCGCTGCAGCTACGCCAGCAATAAGAAGTCAGGTTAGGTCTCCCCGCTCGTGCCGAAAGCTTTCGGGGCTGGCTGCATCCAGCAGCAGTGTGCAGCCATTTTTGTAGCGTCGTGTGTCTGCAAAGTAAATCTTACGAACTAGCAGCTCTAATGATGTCACTGGTCGTCGGCTTCAATCATGTCGCCAAAGCCACGAGCCCGGGTGTGGCAACAACAACGGCGAGGAAAAGAAGAGAAAAAAAACGTTGAGCAAATATGTGCGCAAAATGAGTGTCTCATGACTCAGCAGCCGCATCCATATTCGTCCCGGTTCTGGCTGCCGCCGTGGTGGCTGTTCGAATTGCTGTTCGAAAGTCAGGACGAAAAGACGGCCGGACGGACGGATCGCCACAAGAACAAATGGGACGACCAGTGATAAATCAATGTCATGCATCCTGCTCTCTCGCTCTCTCTCTCTCTCTGTCTGGTTGTCTAGCAACAGCAGACATTTCCAATTTAGATTAGGCTGGGTGAAAGGCTATTTTCAATTAGTTGCCTGTTCTTATCTTTTCAATTTAGCAGGCATAGCATTTAATTCATATCCTTGTTGCTTAAAGCAAGGCCAGTGTTGTGGCCGCACTTGCACTGAGCATAATTTATGACGAAGCGGCTCCAGAAGTGGCTCATGAAACGATGTAGATCATCATACATTATGCTGCTCCTTCACGCCCGACACCCATCGCCTAGAGCGCGGTTCATCGATTCAACAGTCAAAACTGGTTCATCCCCCACCGGGTCGAAGTAACCAATTACGATTTGAAAGCTTTGTTTGAAAAGAGTTGTATTTTGATGCGCTTGTTAACGATGAACCCTTCCCAGACGGCCGCGGCTGGTCGCGGTCAGCGTTCATCGTCCGGGCCTTAGCCAACAGTGCCCCGTCTGGAGGGGTGTGTTGTACGTGTACCGTGCACCGTCGTGTCAGCGATGGTACACGATTGCCATCAAACATTAATAACTCAACGCAAACAACGGCGAACGCAAAAAAGCCCCATCTGACACATAAAGAATGCTGCTACACTTAGTGCCATCGTGGGAGCCGTGAGGGCTAAGATGCAAGAGCTCGAGCCTAGCGCGGGGAGGACCTTATTACCATCTCGCCTGCTCGAACGGCATCCAAAACGGTCGTTCGAAGGAACGAATCGAAGCTTTACGCTTTACGCTACATCGCTCGGCCAACGCGGGCCGTCGGGTTCGGTGCGGAGCGCGCTGTGGACTTTAGGATCATATTTTGCAACATACAACTCGAAGTGTCTCGAACATTTCATCCTATTTGCATAAATATGATAAATGTATGTCTCCGCGGCGCGATGTTTTTGTCTGTGTCGAAACCGTTGACTATTTGCGCGACGCCGCCGCCGCCGCCGTTTTCCTTCACGTGCCTCTGTTGTCTGTGTGGCCGTGTGATCGAGGTAACGAAAAAAACGATAATCCCAACCATTCGAATGGTCGGAACCGGGTGAGGAACCTTGCACTCGAAGTACAAGAGAAATGTGAAGTCATATTGAAATAAATGCGAAAAATTAGTCACACACATTTACCGGCCATTCAGCCGGCCAATGGGGGACGACGACGGCGTGGACGGGCTCTGTGACCGTCCGCGTGTGAGGTGACTCCTGCTGCCGGCTTTATGCTTCATTTCGCACCCTCCTACCCTCCCGTTCCGGCCTCCGCGACCCGTGTCGTTAATGATATTATAAATTCAACAAAATGCGACACGCTAATGTTAATAATTTATTCATGTTTGTCTGCAAAAATGTGCTGCTGAACATACCTATTTCCCGTGTACGCCTTCTGGATGTGGAGTGCGCCGTGGGGCGATTTATCCGGACGAAGAACCGTGGCCAAAACAGAGCTGCAACAACAGAAAAAAACGAAGAGAGAAAAATGAAAAAAAAAACGCTACGGTCACATAACGCAGACGCGGACAAACGAACCCCACAGACCGGTGGTGGCAGACCGGTAATTATGTGGTGCAGAGTATGGAAAAAAGGAACTAGAATTTCCAGAGGGGGAGGGGGGGAGGGCAGGGGAGGGTGGCAAAACGGAATCAAAATGACAAATGAGTAAAGTTGAGCTAATAATGATGGCCTGGGGCCGTTGACGATGGTCCCGGTGGTCCTGGTGACTCATACACACACACACACACACACACACACACACACACACTCCTGCACTCTGGATCGAATGACCCTTTAGTATGGAGGGGTGTAAGAGGAGGGGGGGGGGGGGGTCCATAAGCACCCAGGACGTCACAAAACACAGATGATCCGAACATCCTGCCATGATGCAGCTTATATGACGTTTCGTTTGTTATCAATCAGTTTTCGGAAGCACCCATCGCGGGTGCGGAATTCTTGCGCGTCCCACGTGATAAGTGGCGGGCAGGCCGTTCCCGGTGCACGAATCGAAGAACTGCACACGCGAACATTACGTAAGGCGTGCGCTTTCGATGTTTCGACGGGGAGAGGAAGAACCAAAAAAAAAAACAACGAGGAAACCGTTTCGTACATCATTATCACAGTTGTTAGTTTCCCATGCTTGTGTGCATCGAAGCGCCAGCGGGAGTCGCCACCCCCCCACCTGAACAACTCGGCCCAGCTGGGTGGAAAAACTGGCTCACGAAGAGCTTTTCCCGGTTCTCGGCCACGAGGACGTGTGTGCGGGCGAGAGAAAGAGAGATAGAGCGGGAGGAGAGTGGGAAGTCTTATTTGCACTCTTTTCTAAGTACCGGCAGCAGGGAGCGCCACGCTCACGACTCGCTCGCACACGGTCATGTGCACCTTTGGCCGCCCGGTTGCTCCATTATCGAGGACTCATTGTATACATCAGCATTAAAATAACAAATTTGCATGGTATTTTGCATAATGAAGGGAAAACACAGTGCCCATGGTATGTCGCTTTTTTCTGTTTGTTTTCAGTCATCTCTCTCTCTCTCTCTGTCTCTCTATCCCCGCACACTCACTCACACACGCTCGCTTGCTCTAGTTGTTTTCCTTTTCGAAGGCGCTTTTCTCAACCCTTCTAGATTACAAACGACAAGCTCGACAAGTGTGTGTGTGTGTAATTGCGGGCAGACATCCTTGCAGCGTTCATTTTGCGTTTCACTTCTTACGCCATGCGCTAACGATCCCCTTTTGGCTATGCCGATATCTTGTTACGTGCACGCGGAGCACAATCCTTTGGCCGCGGCCGCGGCGGTCGTTCGCCGCACACGGAATTAAGTGCCGAATTTCGATGTCAACACCTTCGTTCGCGCCGGGCGCACCGGATGCTTATGCAATCGTCCTGCATGCGGTGAAGTCCGACTGGTGCACACACACACACACGGAGCGCTCTGGACGGTTCTCACCTGGGCATTTTTGTAGCACACAAAAACCAAACCCCTTCCATGACCTTTTTTCGATGAAGGTCTTTTTAGTGATCGAGAAGAAAGTTCAATGTTTCGCTGATACTACGGAACATACTAATGTTGTGCTTCATGAATGTTTTTTTCATTCATATAGATCTTTATGATAGTCACACGATTTGAATTACTACTCTGGCTTATGGAATTCATGAATCTTTAAACGATCCGGAATGTCTAATGATATAGGAACCTCTAAACATTATTCCGTAATGGACCATGATTCTTAAAAAAATGAATCTATCACATCCCATAATAAATTAAATTTTCACAAAACCCCTGTCTAGACTAGTGAAGGGTAACAGAGATTTAGATTCATGAATCTGAATGAATCTTTGAACTTAATGAATGAATCTGAATCTTTGAAACAAGGATTCATGAATCTCCAAAGATTCATGAATATCATGAATCTCTAAAGGTTCATGAATCTTCAGCTATTCATAAGATACATGAATCTCGAAAGATTCATGAATGAATCTGAATGGATCCCAAAGGCAAGATTCATGAATCTAACTCTCGCCGAAAGATTCATAAGACATAACACTAGTCTAGACCGTTTCCTCCCATACAAGACTGGCTACCGGAAATGACAGCCCAAGAGGCAGAAAGGTTGTAGCGCCAACCTGTGATAACCAAGATTGTGATAGCATATAAATAGTTCCGATGTATATTATCCTTGCTACTTCGATCATAAGTTAACAGAATATATAACTAAAAATAAATTTTCCCACGGTCACTTTCACCCTTCACACTAAACGGACCTTCAGACGGAAGCTAAGAAAGGTAGCGCCGCTTTGATGCAAACTTTTGATTAAAGGCTTATTTGTCTTCATCGCCCACATTGTTGCACGCTGGAAGCTCCGCCGTGTGTACGTATTTTTATTTCACTCTAGTCCCCCGTTTAGCCCTGGAATATCGAATACGCTGCAAAGGACGAAGGCAGCCCGGCTGTCTCATGTGCCGGTGCCAAATCCGGGTAAAACTTCTCCCTCTCTCTCTCTCCAACGTTCTTTATCTGTCTGTCACTCTCTCACTCACACCCTGTTATTGCCGCCCAACCCAAGAGACCCTTTGACGAACCATGATCGACTCCCGCAGCTCGAAGGGGCGGCGAGTGAAACGATTTTTCACTTCGGTTGCTACTGACGGAACTTTTTTGTTGATTTATGCGCTTTGACCCGAAAACTCCCCGGCCAAGTTTCTGCTACCTTTTCCTTGCGGGGACAAACTTTCCATCATGCTTCCCTCCCCCCCCCTCCCATCGCCCCCGCATAGCTGACCGCAGGGACCGAGGGCCAGGAGGGCGGGGCAGATTGAGTGAACAAAAATGTTAATTAAATTTATTGCTGGCAGTAATCAGATTTAATTGGCCGCGGAAGTTGACGAAATCGCAGTGGGCAGCCCCCGCCCAGCGCAGGGCCGGGCGCTGTCAATTGAAAGATATGGCCCGTTAATTGAAGAGAACCGTCCACCCAGCTACCAGCCCAGCCCAGCCCAGTCCAGCGCAGCGTGTCCTTGTGCCACTTGTTGCGATTATAGTGGGATTGCAATAAAATAAATCATAATTGCCCGAAAGTACGTCTTTGACCAGGTACCCAGCAGCAGACGGCGTTTGTTGATGGGAACCGGAGATCCGATAAGGAGGCCCCGGGCCACGTCTGAGGGCCGCTGATGGGGCTGCTGGAAAGGAAACACATGGTTGCATATTCATTAGCTACCGCACATTGCAGTACATTGTTTCCGAAACTCACTGACCGATATCGAATTAAAAATTCCGCACCTTCCGGGCCTATCGACAGGACAACAGGATCACAGGAGCACCTAGCACCTAGGAGCTGGGTTCATTTGCTTGACAAAGCGTTAGCAGAAAGGGATATTTCGGAGCAAAAAGCTACCAAAAACAAAACAAAAACATCCCGTTTGCCGTCCATCCCTTTAGATGTATTGTTCTATTTTTATGTTTAACTGTGCTCGTCATACCCAGGTGACCGTGCGCTCATGTGTGTCCATGTGTGTGTGTGTGTGTGAGTGCACCGCCCGCCAGAGCGTCAAGGAACGGGGAATGGCCCAAACCTTTCCAGCATGCAACATGTGTACGGAGACCGAGACTCACATCGAGGCTTACGGCTCCGCTAGGTAAGGTTCAATTTCAGACCACAATACAAACACCCACACCCACACACACACACACGGCTCCTGCTGTGCAAATAACAAGCAAGTGAAGTGAAAACATGAACATACAGCGCGCGCTCGGCAGTGGCCCCGGACCGAGCTCCCCGGTGGATTAAACGAAAGTCATGTTCCGAGCGGGTTCAGGCCGGGCCACCACGAGAGCAGCAGCGAAGCAAGTGAAACGGAAACCTGTGTTGTTTTCATTACATTTTCCTCGTCACAAGACTCGTCGTCATCGTCGTCGTCGGCGGCGTCGTCGGCGTCGTCCTCATCGTCATCATCGTCGTCGTACTCGCCGTTGTTTGTCGCCTGTGGGCTCGATAAGCTGGAAGGAATGCAAGTGTGCCCGGTAACACGGAAGAAGCGATGTTATGACGGTGTGTGTGTCTGTGTGTGCGTGTGTGTCTGTGTGAGGCTGGCGAGGGAGTTCGGATGCGACACGGCACGAGGGAGACCCGGCGCTCGACCGTTGTTGCCCGGGTTGCATAAGAACGCTCCATCGTTCGGGCGACCCATCGTCAGGTGGTTTCGTTTCCACTACACAGAATTTGCATGAAAAATGTCACTCCAGGGGCTTCGGAGCGGGACTCCTCAGCGCTGGGTGGATCGCCGCCGAACCGATTTCCCGCTCAGTTGCCTTTCGGTACCTTTGCCCCGCACCAGGATCCGGGCGTTTACATCGGCGGATCGGTAGCTTCGGAAATGAAAAGTAAGCACTGCGTTTAGAGTGCACCGCTGCGTTCTACATAATAAAAAGAATTACTTTTACCTCCCGATGGTTCCGATACATCCGATGCACGCCGGCAACAATTACCATCGAGCACCGAGAACGTCCTGTTGAGCAGAGAGACAAGCGACCCCATCGATCGTCGCGTTTCAGGTATCTTTCCGCGCAACGGTTTGATGGCAGGCAACACAAATCCGTTGACTTTCGTCTTCCGACGGATCGGATGGCGTGCATTGCTCAGTCATGCAACTAGGCACTTGAGTTTCCGCGTTTGGTACACTTGAATGTACCTTCCTGTAGCAAACACACCGCTCAGTTCAACATCCAGCATCCTTGTGCCGCTTGTCGCTGTTGCCTTTGATGCAGGATGAAACGAAAGTCGGTCAATAGATAGTGTTTGAAATGAGACTCCCTCCAACGTAAGCTCCGCTGTAAAGAGTGAAGTGAACGCCCCAAGTAAACGGCAAGCTTAGAGCAGCAAAGGCTCTAAATTATGGAACGATACTTGACAATGAGTCGAAATCGAGCCGCGGACCACTAGAAATCGTTAATAATGATAATGATTTATTCATGACGCACGCGGACGACCATTAATCACGGTCTGTTCTCCAGTACCAGGCTCAATGCGGGCAGAAGTAAGTGTTTCATGCTTAGTAGGCTGGGTGAACGAAAATCGGAAAAATAATCACAGCAGGCGTGCCTCACGAAACTTAGGAATAGCTCAACCAGCTGAAACGTCGTCGGACAGGTTCTGGACTGAATCGATAAATTATTGCATTCAATCAGGCAAAATCGTAGTATTAATTAGTGCCGGGTTCCAGGATGTGTGCAAAATGTTGTGCCAATCTTCTTTGAGTGCGTTTTATCAGTACAACGTTTGGCCACGTTCGCGTCAGTGGCGTAACATGTTCCTGCAAACACCACCGTGCGTGTAGTCCCTCCGCCAGAAGACTTTCCGGGGCGTACCGGGAATGTTGCAATCAGCGAAATGTCTCAGCGTTTCGCGGAATTTTCTCAATTGTGCTTCGCATCTGTCAAAACTCGCGGTACGCGGTCGCGGCAGCTTTCAGCCGAGACAAATTTACGCTCCCACAGGCCACGGGCACTTCTGATCCTGATTAACGAATGATTCCAACCGTTTTGACGTAATCTTGCCCCGCTTACATAACGGCTGCAGACGCCTAGCCGTGCCGCAGAGTGACATTCAAAAGCGGTCCTTCAACCGTGGAAAACCTTAAAAGCGTAGCCGAATTTCCACCGAACCGTAAGAGCGCGCGTGGCCGACCGCGCACCGGGTGTGTGTGTGTGCCCTTGGTGGATTTTGTTTTACTGCGACATAAGTCACACGGCTTACATTAACACAAGGGGGAGGCCTCCCCTCCGGTTTGTGGTTGTCGTGGCAAAAAGCTAAGGATTTGCCTTAGCGTTGCGTTTCCAGTTTCCTTTGTTCCCGGCCGTTTGCATGCCCCGGATCTAAATATATGACTCATTTCAGCCCGCCCGAACGCGAATGCCTTCGCATGCGGCGAAAAGATCTCAGCCGTGCTCGAGGGGAGGGGGCCAAAAAAGACCGGGCCCGGGCAGTGCGCCACCGGGCAAGTCGACAAGCCAATTTAAAATGCTTTCACGGTACACTTGCGCGCTGTCCGCGTCAGCCTACTACTCTGCTCTACCTAGCAGATGCTGCGCTCCGATGTCTTTCGCAGCACTCGGTACGATGATCATCGAAATGGAGGAGCTTCGAAAATCAATTAATCATATGTCCACACACACACACACCTGCACATTCGTATGAGTGGAAACGTTCTTCACGTCCATCCGGTTCCGTCTATCTGTCTGGTGCAATAAAAAGATCACTCTTTATTGGATTACGGCGGGCGCACACATTTGACAGATGCTTCTTTGTGACGAGCTCACAGCGTTGCCTCCCTGCCTTGAACTGTCCGGGATCGGCTGGGAAGTGCGATACGTAGATTGGGTGGACATTGGGGCACCACCGGCCGGTCGACGTGCTTTGGCTGCAACACTAATAATATGCCACTCGATGAGGCTCGACCGTTGGCAGCAGCAGCATGGCGGTGTCTTTGACGGCGAGGCGAGAGGCACGGATGCATCGACGAGAGCCGCGCCTGACCGTCCCGTGCCGGGGATCGAACTGGACGAGTTATGATTCCTGTGTTTTGAGCTGCGTCGTTGTTATTTGCACATCCCGAGCGCTCGATCGAATATGAACATCGGCGGCCGGGGATGTGGCAGGAGGATGTGCGATAATCGACTCGTCTGCAATAACTTTCGAGTTGAGGAGGAGCCCTGCGGCCACGGGGGAGGCGCCACCGCTCCAGGGCAGGGTTTGATTGGCTTTTTCCGAGTTCAATGAGGCGGGGTGGTTAATTAAAATTGTATAGAAAGAAAGCTGCCCCACGGCTTGCCTTCCTTGTGCGTGCGTGGACCGGGCACCGGGCGTAATCATTAGACGACCGCAAAACAACTCAGCGATCGTGTCCAATAATAATTGGACGGAAAATCGAATCAAACCGGCCGCCACGGTGCAGCCACACATCCATGCTCCGGCTCATGATGGTTTGAGCTGCAGCACCCAGTGCGGTGTTGAGTGAGCGGCACAATTGTTGCTGCTGGCACGATGATTGGGTGTAACGATAATGGCGCTTTTCGGGGCGTTTGTTAAAGCCTCCACCCGCGAGGAACCTTCGACGCTTTCACTAATGCCATTTTCAACCGTTTTTGGCAGTTTGCTTTGGCGTCCGCACGAAAGAAAACAAGCGCAGCAACAACAAAAAAAAACCACCCGCCCCGATGAGACACTGAGAGAGAGAGAGAAAAGGGCTTTATTACTTCATTGTTCGTACAAGTCAATTTATATGCAAATTAAAAGATAATTAAAATTCGTTTGCCGAATAGGTCGACTTTGGATGGTGCGAAACCGCACCATAAATTTTTGCCGATAACGGTTATGGGCTGTTGTGCGACGTCTTTAGCAGTTTGGCCGCCCTCCTACGGCGGCGCCCTGTCCGGTGTCCGGTGAGGAGATGAACTGGAAAGAAGGAAGACACCGCCGGGCCAAGTAAACGAACGGAGTGTGTACTATTTATAGTGATAACCCCTTTTTTAGAATAAAACATTTCCCCGAATGTCACCCATTAGCCCCGAAACTGAGCCCATATTTCTGCGGCCCAATTCCTTATCGGTTCAGAGGAAAATGGACACTTTCCGGGGGCCATGATGGGACCTAACCCAGCGCGTCACAAAGAGATGGACGGAATGTTTATTATGCAATCAATGACGAGAAATTGCAATCAAATTAGCATAGCTCTGATGTTGGTAGGCCCGGGCCAGGGCTCATCCCTTTTCATGGGAGATCCGCCATTATGCAGCAGGGCGGATGAATAACACCGGTGCAAGTCACGTATCGAACAATCACGTGAATAAAATAGAACAAATGTAGTGGTGTACCGCCGTCTGAAGTCGGTGGCTGCAGAAGAATGTTTCGGTTTGCGTTCCTCGGTTGGGAAGCGCTTTATCTATTCTTGCTGCCACGGAGCTGCTCGTCCGCATTCCTCCCCAACCGGAACAGGTTGCCGGTGCGCTGGTGCAAGCATATTTCGTTGCGCCTTTGCACTTTTCTTTAGCATCATAAAGCTTCATGGCTATTTTGTATTCGTTCCAGCCAGCAAGGCGTACATTTCTTTCATTCCATTGATTGATTTCCGATTCGAGTCCATTAGACACATTTCAAACCGTGGGTGGATGGGTGTGCTGTGGCGAAATCAGCCGTGCCAAGCACACAATGAACTGGCACCGGCAAGGCCATCACATCTCCGAGCGGGCGCTCCAATCCAATTCAAATCGATCACATCGGTATCGTTTTTCTGGTGGGATCGTTGCGGTGGTGCAGCAGCGTGCAATCCAAGGCTGGCCGCTCGACCGACCGACCGACCGGCCGGCCGACGTGGTCGGACTGCCATACACGTATCTTATGCTGCTGGCAGGCCAATAGACATCAATGGGAACATGGATATAGTGCCTTTCAAAGCAATTCAATTGATCAATCAATAGACGGACTTTAAGCGTCTCCAGACCGTTTGACTAGCAGGCTAATCGACCGGTTGAACCGGTGGGTTATGAGGGGACACATATTCTGGCTCTGGATGGGCCGGGCACCACCCCGGGGGCTCGAGATGCAGTGCAGCAATCAAAGCCGGCTGTGGTCAGAAGTTAAAACATCACCTCACCGACCTAATGAACGGGGGCAGCAACAACGAAACGAGCAACAAAAAAAACGCTTCTTCCACCGGCTTCTAAATCCATACCAGCCCGCCAGAGGCCGCCAGAGCAAGATAAGCGCCGAGGTGTGCGGGCAAGGATTTGCATAAATCTACCGGAAAAACACGCTCGGCGCAGTTAACGGAGCGCCTCCCGTTAATGGTAATGTTATCACATTTCCCGGACAAGTTTTCGTGGCCGTTTAACTTTGATAGTGTATGCGTCAAATTTCAAAAGGCTTGAAATGTCAATTTATGAACCGGCCCGTAATTGCCCGCGGTCACGCAATACACAATTTACCAGCCCGGCCGCCTTCCGTACGCGCCTTTGCGTGCCCCCCCCCCCCCTAAGGAGTGCGAACGGAGCGTGTACGCGGGGGAATGAAACAAAAAAAAACACACAGAAAAGCGTGTAGTTTATGTCTCCGGGTTGACTGTTTCCGTTTGCGCTGTGACATTTTCGGAGGTCAGGCGATGGGTCTGACGCGATTGGGCTTTCTATTTACCTTCCCGATGGCGTCGCGTTCATCATCAACGTTGATAGATAATTGATGTGTCTTGCGTAGGATTGCACCGAACGGAGGGAACGCAGCCCATTTTTACACTCCAAATACAAAAAAAACTGAAAAATCAGTGCCTTTCGACGTGAGGCAGCAAGCACGGGCAGCTAATCCCTCGGGTGCAGTTCCGAAAAGCAGTGCAGTGGGTAATTCGGTGAAATGATGCGATTTTTCAGCATGGTCGACACCCGACAGGAAAAGTGAAATTTACTGGAAAGTCATACATCCTTACTCAACCCGAAATCGATACCGAGCCTGTCGACAGCAGTTTGTGACGACGCAGCGCAGAGCAGCTGAGTGGTGGAAACTGATAAAGAAACTTGCACGTTGGAAAACCGTCCCAGAGGAAAGAGTTCCCGCTAGGGACAGCTTCACCTGTGGAAACTGTCAGTGAAAAGTCCCCGGAATCCTACGCTCAAAATGACAGGCTTAGAACCCCCCGGCGGCGTGATGGCATTAAGTTCCTACATTAACAATCGATTCAAATTTACCTCCCGCTTTTCCCCAACACACACACACAGACGAACTGGATTAACGTGCGCCCGTGCAATCATTTCGCGTCCGACCGCTTTGAAGAGGATGCAGAATGCGTTATGCGTCCTGTCCGGTCGCTGTTTTCGGTGCACGCCGAGACTGAAGCCACCACCATCATCATCGCCATCGTCATCATCAGCGGCACTCCGATGCGAAAGGGGTGGAAAAACTGCCGCCGAAGCAATATATTTAATCCTCCAGTGAACTGGAAAAAGCGGTTTCGATGTACTTGCATTTTTCATAGAAAATTTTGCACGGTAAAAAATTGTTCTCAGAACCATGTCGCCCGCGCGCGGTTTTATGCGCTTTCGATATATTTATGGCACGCCGCGTGTACACACCAACACAAACACACACACACACACACACCAGGGTTTATGACCCTGGTGCGCGTTCCGATCCATCCGGCCCCATCAGCATCGGTTCGGAGTGATGTAATCCTTCTGTTTGTGGTTCCCAAAAGAGCCAAAATAACGTAGGCTTCGTTTTGCCGTACAAATAAAAAAGGCTTCAGCTCATGTTGGTGTTGGTGCTACTGTGGTTTAATATCTTGTTGCATGTTAGGTGGCATAAAGTGGCATGGCTATGTGCTGGCTGCACAGGCCCTACACCAGTAAAAAACGATGTTTGATCGTGTAGAGCGATCGTTTCAGATGGATCAACTTGAAAAGGGTACATTTCGTTCACCAAATGTACGAAGCATCATTGTTGTATGTGTTTTAGGATTAACAATGGTACACGCAACAACCCGGTTTTATATTAGATAGGAGAAAAGTCCATATTCCAAAAACTGATTGTAAAAAGTAACACCTTCTCAATGAAGCTGTTGCTTTAATCTACGAAATTAATCACACATTCGCTTTGGTCAGATGTAACAAATGATTGTCTAGGTAACATATTCTTCATATACTAGAAAGGATATAAGATGAACTGGTTTAGATCAAGTTTTTAAGAATGATCATGGACAACGTAACAAGCAAGGTGATCGCCAACCAAAGGATCGTGTAGGCGCCAGTAAGTAGTAGTTGAAAAGTTGTTTTCAAAGCATTAACAGTCCTAGTACTAATACACGTCTATGAGACATGAATCCTGTCCAAATCTGACAAAGACGGAAACTGGACGACACCATGAGTAGAAAACGGGAAAAATACCCGAAAATTACACGTAGACCCATAAAATAAAGTATTTCGAACGCCAGGTTAACCTTCAACAGTTTGACAAGACACTGTTTTTACGAAATATAAAACACGCCAGCACCGAAAGACTCACGAACCCGCTGGTTCATCGCTGTGCAGCGCCGTGTAATAGTGGTGGCGCGCGTTCGGGGTGGCGTTAGCGTTGTCTTATGGGTTTCTAATGCAAATACCAGCGCAACATCATCGCGCCAGGTTGCGGTACCAACCGCACGGGGGCGCTCGAACCACGGTTTAGACGAAAACATCCGGCCTCCGCTGGCTTTGCCGAGAAAAAAAGAACCGTCCGTTCGGCGCATGTCCGCCCGACCGAAACTCGGGCACGGCTCTCCCGCCGATTCGGCCGACGACGACGACGACGACGCTGGCAGCCCGCCGACGTGACAGCGGGCGCCGCAATGAATAGCTATGCTCTTTTAACGACTGCCTTCAGTCGGCAAAGATCGTGCCAGGCAGGCAAGTATGCTCCACCGGCCGTCGCTCGCGTAGCTGGCCGGAACGTTGCCGAACGTTGTTGCTAGTGTGTGCTGGGGCTGCTAGAACCGTGCCAACAGTGTAAAAGTGTGCATCCGCAGAAGCCACGCTGTGAACCGCGTCCTCGCGTTGGATTACGAGAACCACCACGCTGGTCAGTGACGCCGCCGTCGTAGGTGCAAAACAAGCGAAAAACACAAGGATTAATTGCCAAACGAGTGTGTGTGTGTGTGTGTGTGTGTGTGTGTGTGTGTGTGTGTGTGTGTGGACGCCGCGCGATTCATCACAAACAGGGCCAAGAAGACGCGCCGGTGTGCTTAAAAATAGATTCGAGAACGGACGGAAGCCGTCCGAGAGTGCGCGAAGGTAATTTGTGTGTGAGTGGGGTTTTTCGAATTCGGTGCACCGCAGACCGTGACGTGGTGGTGGTGGTGGAAAAATGTGTCATCTAATGGCAAGTGCTATTACTTCCACAGTGCACAGTGAAGCGGGCACCGTATACGCCGCGCCCCACCATGCTCCTGGGTTGCTGCTGGCCGTGCAGGGACGGCACGCATAAGGCGGCGGCGTGCTCGTGACGGCATGAGCATCGGCATCAAACGCACTTCTTCCAGCTGGATACTTCGAACACGATGCATAAAATGTGGTGTTGGTTAATAGTGTTTCATCTGTTCGTCCTTTATGGTACGTAAGGGGCGGGGGGGGGGGGTCACTAGCGTGCGTGTGAGTGGGTGTTTGACCGGTGTTGAATTTGTTTACATCCAGATTTCGTTCACTGTATCACACTGACCGAGGTGCGTGTGCCAAAGCACACCATCCGGGGTCACGCCGTCAAGCTCGAGTGCCACTACGACATGGAGGGGGAGGCCCTGTACTCGGTCAAGTGGTACAAGGATGGACGCGAATTTTATCGCTACGTGCCAAGAGATGATCCTCCGGGAAGCGTTTTTCCCCAGCCGGGCATAGCCGTAGATGTAAGTATCGTATCACGAGCAAGAAAACAAAACGCAGGTTCCAAATAACGTTCGGACGTCGAAACACACAGCAGCCCCCATGTTTGCCGCTACTAACATTTAGTTGTTATAAGCATGGCACACTTCGATGAGTGGTGTCGCGAAGCATCAAGCTTGGCAACGCGAACGTGAATAAGGGCTTATATCACTACTGACGAACTGAAACAACTGCTTGTCAGGCTTGTGACTCCACTCACTCCGGGTGGTCATTTTCATTCTTATTTGGCCCATAAACAACAACCGTGTTGCAGTTTGACTACATTTCAGCAGTCAGTGACGACTATTTCAAGTAATTCTTATCATCTCGTATCTCTTTACTCTAACTCTATCCTCACACGCAACACCTTCCACGCGCTGTAGTTAGCAAACTCAACAAGCGAACAAGTGATCCTAGATCCGTTAGATTTATCCTCCAGCGGGAAGTACCGGTGTGAGGTGTCCGCCGAGGCTCCCTCCTTCCAGACGGTCTCGGACCACGGCGAGATGATGGTGGTGGGTAAGTAGTAGCGCGCCACAGGCGAGCAGCTCCTTCGCGTCCCGCATGTCGGTCATTCGTCCCTTTTCTGTTGGTTTTTGCGTCCGTCCGTCCGTCCGGATAGTTCTGCCCGACCAGGATCCGTACATTACGGGCGGAAAGCCACGCTACCAGATCGGTGATCCGGTGCGGGTGAACTGCACGTCGGGCCGCTCGAAGCCGGCCGTCCATCTGGTCTGGTACATCAATGGCGATCCGGCCGAGCCGGGCCTGGTGAAGCGGTACGAGCCACGCATCACGGGCATCGACAAGCTGGAAACCTCCATCCTGGGGTTGGAGTTTCGCGTCAAACCGAAACATTTCAAGCACGGCGATATGAAGCTAAAGGTATGCCATAGCTCAACTTGAACCCGTGGCCACCACGTTCGTTGGAGCGCGCATAGATGTTGACCACTGATTGTGTTTTTTTTCTGTGTTGCTTTCTCCCCCTTTTGCTTCGTGTGCTCCAGTGCCTCGCAACCATCTCGACCGTGTACTGGAAGAGCAACGAGGAGAGCGTCGAGGGCGAGAAACTGCAGAAAGCACCCACCCTGGAGTCGCGAAGAGCCGTGTCGGCGGACTCGCGCGCGGACCGTGTTCAAGGTAAGGCAAGGGGACCCCACGTCCGTGCGAATGCTCATTTACATTTTCTCCACCTCTCCACCCACACACAGCCGCTTCGAGCAACTGGGCGACGGAAAACACTGGCCGGCTGTCGGCATCGAAATTAGCAATTTATGTTTTCATTCTGTTGGCAAGTTATCGTTACACTAGTTAAAAGGTCAGCGTGTTAGGTAGGAAGAACCGGTGCGGGAGTGAGAGAAACGAACGAACGAACACGAGCAGCGTCCCAAAACGCGTTCGAATTCCTTTTTCCAATTCGTCCTTGTTTTGTCAATTAGCGTGAAACGAATGCGGCGTTAGCGTGGGAAGATGTTAAGGGTGACGCGGAAAGGGACACTCTTAAGAACATATCAGTAAAATCAATGTCAAGTGTATTCATTCATATCAACGGCACTGCTGCAGACTTTTTCTTGAGAGCGCTAACGTTGTTCAACTCGAACGGGACGAGAAGAAACTCAAAAACAACACGAAAACCGATACCAAAAAAGGACACGATTTGTAAAGAGTTAGAGCAACGGAAGATTGTACATATTTGTCATAGTTTTAATTCAAACTAACAAATCTAAACCCAACTCCCCCCGACGAGACGACCGGACCCGGACGCCCGCTCGGACGCCGACAACTCTCTACTTTTGATGCGAATCCGACGGCGGCCGTGGCAAGCACGCAAGTGGAAAACACGACAGCGGGAAAACAGCTACAAAAAACGTTCGTTTTATCCATTGCACACGCGACAAAGAAAGAGAGAGAGACAAAGCAGGTGAGAGATGAATAAAGAATGAATAAAGTATCAAATTGTTTCAAAAATAATTGCTAACCCACGTGTGGTTTTCCCTTATTCCAATGCGTCTCCACCGTCCGAAATCCTCATCCGAACTGTGTAATGGTTTCGCTTGGAACTCCCCCCGTTTAAAACCGCGCAATGGAAGCCATTTCTCGGAAGCGGTGTACGGCGCAAAATCTACGCACATTTCCACTTAAAATCGCACCGCTGCGAAAAACAACAATCCAATCATTGCACGCCCTCTCTGGAAAGACGTGGAGAAGTCACAGTCGCAGGCGGCAACGAAAGGCTCTGCAAAATGAGCTATCCTCCACGGCGGGAAGATGAAATACACACCACCGGTCGGTCGTCGATACCACGGGCTGGCTCTGCGTATGATTCGTCGGGTTTCGCTGAAGCGAACACGCAACCGAAGGGAAACACTTAAGCCGCGGCAGAGCAGGGCAGCCCCGCTGCTATCCTCGCCCCGGGCTACAACTATTAATAAAATTACAGCAAAAGAATTTTCCTCCGGCGCTATGCGAGGCGCTTTTTCGGGTTTTACTTTTTCCTCACCAGGCTGCCAAGCCGCCAGGAGCTTTTCTTGAAACTGTCGAGCGAAATAATGGAACGCACGGCAGAAAAGATTCTGTCGCCGCCGGGCGCTTTGTAAGAGGAGCACAGGCAGCAGCAACGAGAAAAAAAAATATAATGAAAAGGCAATCTAAGATTATGTCCTCCACCTATTTCGAACGCCGGCGAGAGCTATTTATCGAAGCCTGAAGAAATCGAACACCATTGCTGAAATAATTGAAGCCATCGGGTCAGAGGATTTCTTTTGCACGAGTTTCCGTGCTCCGGCGTGCACCTACGGGAAACGGATATTCTTGCTCCAGCACGCAACCAAGCGAGCGCACCACTATGTGTCTACGTTTGCTCCAATGTTCTCCAATTTCGCGCTATAACGGCACGGTATCCATTCATTTCATTATCGTTCTATTTAGTGCTACTACCACTACTTGAAAGCGGCCAAGCACTACTGGAGAGAAGGAGAGAGTGTGTGAGAGGGAGAGTGTGTGAGAGGGAGAGTGTGTGAGAGGGAGAGAGAGAGAGAGAGAGAGAGAGAGCGAGAGTGGCAGAGAAAGTTTTCGCTCCATCCATTTTCATTTCCCCAACCGGTGCCTCCGCTTTCGGATTCTGCTTCGTCTTTTGTGTGCCTTGCAGTGTGATATTACACAACACTTGGAATGAAAATGGATACCCATTCAGAGTTAAATGGACAAGCAGTTAGTGTGTCTGTGTGTGAGTGTATTCGTCCACAGCAGCAGCTGTCGAGAGTGGAGCCCGTAGAGTGCTCCAATCTTCGAGTCCCAAGGGCTCAAAATATGCTTGCCCCGCCAGGAGGCTGCCGAAGGGGGACGCGCGCGAGATGGAAAACGATTAATAGGTAGCAGGAATGTTCCTTCGCCGGCGTGCACTGCAGGTGCTGACGGAAGCACCACGGTCCGGGTGGAACGAAACTTTCTCCGAAATGATTATTTAGCAACTCCTCAATCGTTACTCACTTCGGATCCACCAGCGGACCCTTCCTTCGCCGGATTGACCAAAGGAGGAGCTTTTTTGGGGGCGAACACCGACGAAGACGACGCGTGCTGACCAATGGTTTCAATTAATTCTACAACCAAACCTCCCCGACCCGAGTCTCGACCACGGGATTGCTAGTCCCATTTGTTCTACTCAACCTAGCGGTGAAACATGTAGCGATGGTATCAAATTTAATCGTAAAATGCGAGACTAACTGAGAGCACGAGCGAAAGGAGTCATGAAATTAATGATCAAACATTCCGTTTCGGCGGGAAGAACTCCACAGCAACAATCATACTAATGAGGAATCATACGATCGATTAAGAAGCAAGCAAAGCGCGCATCCTAACCTCCCGCATTGCCCGTGCGTCCTAGTTAAATATTTCGTTTGAAGTTTCTGTCAGATTTGGAAGTTTACCTCCTCCCCATTCTTCACTCGCGAAGTTGATGCTGGGAAGCATTTTTCGCCACAAATGGGTCCACACACGTGTGCCCACAGGCCCACCTCTCTCCCCGTGCAAATGTTATCCGAGTGATTATAATTTGTATAATTACACCCGCAACCGACGGGGAAAATTCGAACGGGCTGCGCGGCTTTGGATAAGCAGGCGAAGGGAGAGAAAAAACAATTACCATTTTCTCATCTTGCCCTCCTAATCGGTTTACTCGGTTTCATCCGAGTCGGCGGCCTCAACTTTGCTCGTTAATCACGGTTCCTCGAAGTCGGGGTAAAAAAATCTTATTTGACAGCTTTAATACTTGGCAGTCACGCAACTTTGGTGCTTTTTTTTCTATTCGCTTCTCATGGCTCACATGGCGCTCAGGGCCCGGTGCGGTATCTAATTCAATTCGCCTCCGTATAGAGTGCGTCGTGGCCAACTCCTGCACAACACAAACTCCAAGCACTTAGCTCAAACGGATGCGTTACTTTGCGTACGTCATAGCCTCCTTGATTGGTGTTCGCCGAGCAAACGTGCGCACCACCACACACAACAAGCAGCAGCCTACATCAATATTTGCGCAAGCCGAAACGATATTTGTCTTTACCGGAGGTGTGCGCTGCGCCGAAGCCCTGTGCCAGCGGATAATTTCTTTCGTTAATTTTGCACCTGCCCCATGCAAGTGGGAAGGCAGTACATGTGTGCGAATGAATCTGTTTGAAATGAAAGCCCCCTTGTGGGAAAATTACTGGGAAGGTTATGCCATGTCCTCGACCCTGTGTCTCTTTTTATGTTGTGGATCGGTATTTGCCAACTGAAGGATATTTGCGTGTAATTATGATCCTTTTCTCTGTTGACCGAACCTATTCGTACCGTACCGTACTTAATCGTGAGAGACATGAGATGTGTGTGTGTTTCTTTTCTCGTCTCCAGTTGCTACCCCTTTTTATCGGTGCAACATAGTTTATACAAGTAAAACATAAACATTTGACCGCTCCCAAGGATCGTTTGGCTCTTGCCAGGGTGCCTTTTTGCATCGGTTAGAAGATTGACTCGAGCAATATCATCGATTCCGAACGAAAATCGATGAAACAATGATAAAATATCTGCTTCCCCCCAAAACGCTATCCGTACGAACGACAAGTGCCAGCCCGGGGTACGCCGCTGGAAAATTTTCAAAGCCATCCTTTCAACCGGCAGCTCAGTGGCTAGTAAAGTGATCGAATTTATGCTTCGATTAGTATTCCACTTTCGTACGATTATCGCCGGTGCCGACCGGCAGGCACCTGATCGCACGGAGGATAACATTTGACACACGGTCGATAAAAATGTCCCCATCGAGGATGGAGGTAGGTCAGCAGCAGCAGCAGCAGCAGCAGCAGCAGCGCATCCGTGAGCAGTGCCAACAACTGCCAAAAATATTCCGCAAAATCCACGACGGCGCTCGCACGTACTCGCATGAAAATCATTTATCTTCGACACGACCTGCATCTGCGTCTGTGGTTGTGTTTTTGGGGAAACTTCTACTACAGCGACAAGGTCGCTCGCTTTCTGTTAAAATATGCTGTTGTCTTTCGAAGAAGTATCTTTCAAATTTCAGTATAGTACACCTGGATGAATTTGGAAAATAACTTAGGTTAAGTTTTTTTCAAACTCTAAGCAAAGAAAAGCTGCAAAATACGTAGCTATTTACTGATGTATAGCTCCACACAGAACCCCTAACTAATTTATAGTTACAACTTCGTCGGCTGTAGATTGAGGTAACGAATTCATACAACTAAAACGAAAGCCAAATCCCTTCAAATGAGACGATATAAAATGCTACATACGAATCAAGACACATCAGACACGAACCGAGTAACGGAGGAAAGGAAGAAACAGTAACAAAGGAGAACAACTTCCGAAGGTAGCAACAATTAGCTTTTATAGAGATCCATTGCACCCGCATGAGGAGCCTGATTTATGACACCCTGTCATTAGGGGCACTCGTAAAACTGCGGCACAGCAGTAAATAACATCATCGAGTTGGTGAAAACACACGTTCTGCTACCTACCTATCCGTTCGTTTATAGTAATCAACTGCTAATCGTCTGCGGAAATGCGAACGTTTCCTAGCAGCGATGAGATTTGATTAGTTTTATCATCTAAATGAACACAATACAGCTGCCGCAATTTCTTTCTATTACAACCGTTCGCGGGGGGAATAGGCTCCATTAAGCTTATCGCGCGGTGCTAAACAAACCTATCGATCCGAGTGCCTAGTTGGACACAATGTAAGGATTATCTCGCGCCCGACAGTGAGCGGGTGAGACGAGCTTCGATGAGACATCACAATTTAAACCCGAAACTAGCTGAGAATGCTATTGAATTATGCCCAAGTTTTCGCAGGTGAACTGTGCGATCGTTTATCTTGATGATGATTTATGATTCAACGGCAAAGTAGGCGGCTAAAGCTATGCAAAGCACCCGTCGCGTCGGCAAGAGTCCGAATCCACACAGCAGGCCATGGCCATCCTGCTGATCCGAACCGGGGGGATCACTCTGTGTGTGTGTGTGTGTTTCATCGTTCTCATAAATCATCCACCATATCATATGTTGGTGACAAATAAGAATCATTTTTCAACTAGTTTTCTCGATTCCTTTCGGAACCTATGGGACTTTAGCTAGCTTCCGGTCATCGCTGCCGCAGCTGGTCAGTGCAAGCAGGCAAGCAAGCACGGTGCCCAGCAGCTTCCCGTGCTGCGGTAAGAAATGGAGAGCGCAGGGTGCGAATCCCAAGACCAACGCTGTTCTCATCGTTCTACGCTTCCGATGCTCCATTCGATGAACGATTATGCCTTTTTCCCGGTTCAGTCCCCACGCCGGCCAGCATATCCCTAAGTTTCATCAATTTGGGAGTCCCCGAAACTGAGGCAGTTGTTCTGTGGCGAACGTCCCCCGAGCAAGCTAAAAAAAAGGCAGAACCGAACGGAGAGAAAATGATACGACAAAAAAATAGAAAGATGACATTCCAAAACGCTGGTGAAACGGTGGTGGTCCCTTTTTTGTGCTCCATCACAGAGCCGAGCTTCCCTCACTGGAACGCAGGAACACTGTGTGTGTGTGTGTTACCGAGGTTCCTTCTTCCAGCGCATAACCCATTCAATTTATCGTTATTGTTATTGCCCAAATTATAGAGCATAATCGATGCCGAACGATTCGACAGTGGTACGTCATCGAGGCAAATGGCTGCTAGAGGTCCCGGTCCCGGTCCCGGGCAGTCCGTGATGTTTGGGGCACTGCAATCTGAACCGCACGGCCGTGCCACACCGTTCCGGGTTTTGCAAATGCGATTCGACGAATAGCTTTTGGGACCAGCCCAAGAACGATTTCTCATGCTTCCCACCATGCACCAGCATCCACCAGGCGCAATGTCGCATCGCATTTCATATTCGTCGCTCGCCCGGAGCATCATCATGCGTTTTCGTTACGATCGATTGTTTGCTGGTTTGCGAAACACAACAAAAGGTTTATCGAAAAATGGCAATAAAAGGACCAAGCGGAAACACTTTGAACTGCGTTGAAAAGGTCAAACTTAATAAGTTATTCAACACGTGCATGTATTATACATAGATTCGTGGCAATCACATCCATTACAGAATGAAAGCGTTTCCTACAACCTGCAGTGGACGTGTGACACATTCAGTGTTTCGGGTATTTCAAGCGGCTTGACACGTTTGATAAGTAACATTCTACAATGAGCTACCGTGATATGTTACTGTTGACTTTCGTGACAACTCTGTCTCCGTTATTTCCAGTGCAGCTGACGTCAAGCTCCCTGCAGTCCGTGCCGCATGTGGATGCTACATTCTACGTTCAAAAGCTGATCGAGCTGCATCGACAGCTGTGTCCCAAGGACGCTTACCGAGACTTGGTGGTGTTAAATCTCTGCGATGAAAGTCTTCTCAATGCCATCCTGCCCGCCATCATCAGCGATCCGACGTACACAAACATTGTTGCGAACAAAGCAGAGCTCCATTACGAGTACGCAAGCGAGTACTATAGCTGTAACTTTATACCTATCAACGATTTTCACGATGTGAATGTAAGTACCCTGTCAACCGTGTGCGACACGATGGAGAGTTTATTTTGGAATTGGATTTTAGATCTCAAACCCAGTCAAAGGCAGCACTCGTAATATCTACTTCGTCCCAAAGCGGCTGTTGGACGAACTCCCGTCCTACTATCGAGATCCTCTCGTAGCTGAACTTCTAGTTGGCTATCTCGTGCTTTACGATCTTAACAACACGATGGAAATTCAACACTGGAACCGATTTGCGAGGCAAATTACAACAGTCGACCCGGAAAACATCCGCGTACTAGACGACGCGCGTGACCTGTACGGGAATGATGTAGAAATTGTAAATCAGGAACGATATCGCACGGTATTAACCTTCGACGCGTACTTTCTAGGGCTGCTGGTACGCAAGTTAAACGGGACCACCGTTGAACTAGAAGATGACCGATCGATTCGGTTGAAAATTACGGTGAAAAATGTGAAAAATTCCGGTGGCTGGGTAGTGCCTGCTCTGGGCACAACGTATTTTGCAATAGCTGTGCCGCGATCTCAGCCTAAACCGATCGTATCGATACTCATTGATCCTTTTGATGCGTTTACGTGGTTTTTAACTTTGTTGCTGATTGTTACGATAGCCGTTATACTGTCGCAGTTTGGAGAGTTGCTCGGGACGCGTCACTTTTTGGAGATCCTTCTCGAGCTGATCATGATCGCTCTAGCCGGGCCATCGAGGGTGTATGGAGGACGGTTAGAAAATCGGATCATTACCATATTTTGCTTCATGGGCATTGTGCTTGTCTCGTCCTACCAATCGCTCGTCATATCTTTTATGTCCTTCGCCCGGTACAATCCAGAGATCAACACATTGCCGGAGATCGAAGAGCGCTGTGTGTTTCTGGAGAATGCTTTCCTAGCGTTGTTTAACTTTAAAACATATACCGAGGGCTCTGCTCCGGACAAAGCTAGAGTGTGCTTTTTGGAGCTGTCCCGGGATAACGAACAGCAGACGTTGCTGATAGCGGCAAAGCGTATGGCAGAATATGATCCGGGGCGTGCGAACGAGGTTATGCGACTCAGAGCCCAACAGTTCCGGCACGCAATCGTAAAATTCTACGAATACCCACTGTGCTATTATGCATCGCCAAGCTTGCGTGCATTTCTCGCATTTCACGTGCAAGCTATGTTCGAGTCTGGCATATACGCCCACTATTATCGCAACCGATCCTCACCTGCAAGCCAACACGAACACGTAACGTTCTTTAGTGAAGCAGTGGCTGTGAACGATCTCATATTGCTGTGGTACGTTTTTGGATGTGGTTGCTCGCTGAGCGCATTGGCATTTGCAGCGGAAGTTTCAATGCGAAAAGCGTGCTTCCAAACATTGCGAATAACAAATGCAATCGCAACTCTGTTCAACATTATCCGACCAGCACGCTGGCGAAGATCGCAGCGTATAACCTAATAGATCACTAGAACGCTGTGACGAAAGATAAAAGCTGTGCTGTACGATGCACCATGAATGCAGCACTCTTCTAAGCTCTGTTGCATCGTATACATTGCACATAATTACCGAAAATTTACCCACATGAAATCGAACTTTCCCGTTTGCCACGAAACACACATCGCAGAAGGGGATGCTTAAAAAAACGGCAATATATCATCCGCCGTAAATCACACAATGAATATTTCATCCATTGCTGTTGCTTCAAATGAAACATTAATTAAAAGCTGGGCTATATGCGATTTACCATTGAGTCGACTAATTTAATTTGCGTTAGTTTCACTCGAACGGGCAACACCAGACGCGGCGCGTTCGGGGGAGGGCGGCGGCACTGGCGTAGCGAACGCCAACCGACCGAAACCACCGATGAAAATTATTTTAAGAGCACTGGGAGAATTTCAGGCCAACACGAGCAACCACAAAGCTGTTTGCATTAAAGATTTACATAATGAAATCAACGTAATAAATGCTGTTACTTACCCCACGGTGACGGTGGCCGCGTAACCAGCCAGTGGAGGCAATGGTGGCTCCAGCTAGCGGCCCGGGACGGGACACACCGAGTCGGATCTGCCGAGTTCTCAAACTACACACTCCAGGCTCCGGCGGAAGAGGCTCGGAGAGCGGTGGCCCGTGTGCCCGAAAACTTTACTGTCAACGTCGCTCAACCACTACTCGCAGCAGCAATCGGATTCGTACTCGCGTCCCTCCCCGAGACGGGGGGGTGCGCGCCATCGCATAAAAGTCCGTACGGTGCCGCACGGTGAATAGCGTCGCTTTGCGCTTTTAATAACTCGTCTGGATCTCCACGGTGCGTGGATGTCGAGGCGTTCGGAAGCCGCGATATGTTCCCCTATTTAAATCAAGTTTCTTCTATCACGCCAATTACTCTAATGAATTTGTCACATTTTCTTACCGTCGGATTTTACGACCAAACAGTATGAGGCTCAACTCATCGGGGACCGGATGGGGACGGCGTGCCCTTCTATGTCCCCCCCCCCCCCCCCCCCCCCCCCCCCCCCCCCCCCCCCCCCACCCGCAGTCCTTGCTGTTCCTTTCAGCGCGCGTAAGTTCGCGCGTATGGCCCTTGAGCTAAGGAAAAAGCGCAAACCAGAGCGCACACTAGTACTGCAGGTAGCGTCGGCGGCGGCGACGGCGACGGCGTGTACCTGTGGAATTTGTTGCGTCAACAGAGCCGACGAGCCCACTGCCGCGCCGTTGCCGCTGCTTCTATTCTCGGAACACCACTCAATTCGCGTTGCGAGAAGCGCGTAGCCCGCTTCACGGAAGGATAAAAGGCAACGCACAGGATCGGCGGCTTGTGCGCGCGTTCCCTTTGAAGCTGGAGCCAGCCCCGCCCCTCCCCCAGCCGGGACGGGACGGGACGGGAGGGGAGGGGAGCGTCTTGGCAGGAAACATTCTTCGCCAGGCCGCTTCTGGAGTATGTCGAAAACACGTACTACTTGCGCGCAACACGCCACCAGCGAGCGGAGAAAATCTCTTTTCACTTTCCTTCGGCACTGTGACGCCTTTTCGCACGGCTGATAAACGGGGGTGTACGCGCGCGCGTGTGTGTGTGTAGGTGGGTGTACGAGTTTGTGTGCGTTTTGTGTGCGAACGGGGAGCAGCGTCGTGTCGACGCAAGGAACTCACATAAACGGAGCGAACCGGCGAACGCAAACCAGACCCGCTTTAAATGAATTAAATTTGTTTTAAAGCTTTGCCAGGCATTAACCGTATCCTTTTCGGCTTTTCGCTAAACCTGCCGGCATTTGTGACGCTCGCTGAGCAAATGAATGACAAACGTACAACATTAACGCGCTGTTCCGGGCGCCCACCCGCCTGCTCCCGCCGACCCTGCCGGGCGAGAAGCCCTAGGTGCGAGCTAGGTGTTTAAGTGGAAATGATTTGATTATGTAGCGCGGCGTATTTTTATTGTTTTTCGGCTTACCTACGCTGACTTTCCCCGGTACCGTGTCCGTGCGCGGGGACGTGCGCTCATAAATTGGGTGGTGTATCATAATTACTTATGCCATTACCAATTCGCGTCATTTGATGCGCATTATTTGCTTATAACGAGCGGAAGTGCGTTGGTGTTGGTGCACATTGCACTAATTGTCGAGTACTTCTAACTTCAAACTGCAAATCTCGTACGGTGATGATGTTTGTCAACAGAAAAAAACTTTTATCGTTTTGTTTACCCATAAGCGGCAAATAGGACTTGCGGGTTTGGGAATGAAATCACGCGGTCGAATGCACATATTGTTAGAAAAATGTTCACAATATTGGGACAGACACGACAAAGTTATTCTCGAGCATGACACCGGCCTCAACTATTATAAGAAAAACAAACTGGAAATATAGATTGATAGACTTTATTCACGAAATTGTGCCCATACTTTCTATTGTAACATTCACGAAAAGTCATCAAAACGGGGTTAGTTTCCTCTATGCATCGAACTTCTCATTTCAACAGCAAAGCAAAAATGGCAATTCGAATACATGTATTGAACATCCCACCAAACACTCAGATCCTGAAAAACGCAAAACCTTCCAGACACCGCCAGGGCCTGCCGTGTACACGCCGAACTCACGGCCAACAGTTGTGCTGCATTAATCGCGGCTGGAACCGAGAAACCGAGCGAAACGGAGCGGAAAGCAACCCGTTACGGAACGGATTTCGGTAATGTGCAGCAAACTGACCGACGCACCACCATCGTCAATTGTGTGCTAATGAAACAAGCGGAACCGGAAGCAACAGCATTGATAGATGATGAATCAGTCCCGGGCGCCGTAGTCTGCTGGGAATAAACAATCGCGGGTGCCTCGGCTGCTCCCGAGAGCCTCGGATTCTTCGCTGCTCCGATTATACATCGTCGGTCAGATGAATGGTTTCCTGTACTGTCATGAGCAGCTCCGTTCAGGAAGTGACTATGAAAGCTAGATTTTACTGACTGCTGACTAGCAGCCAACTGCTCGGCCGGGGCCAACCGCCGGCAGGCGAGGCACGTGGAGAGAAACTCATTAGCCTTTTGTCTGATTCCACGTCCGTTCATATTAGTGGCCACTGTTGCAGGGTAGCCTGCCTTCCTGTTGCCGCCTGCTGCACAACGTTTCTTTTGCAATGATAAGAAGGTTGCGGCGGCCAAGAATGTCGATGTGGAGAACGCCATGTACAGCCTGCACGCCACGTTCGTTCCCACGGTCTGGGTTGCGCGGAAAATTATAACCACATAATTCATAACCCTTTAGCCGGCCGGGATATACAGCTGCCATAAGTCAAACACAAACGATGCTTCCGAGCGCGCCTCTCCCATCTTTATGGATATTGATCCACGCGTTTTTAATGGCATTGTGTATTCATAATTTTGTATTAACATCGAACACCGCAAACGCAAAACGCGCCGAAAGAAAACGGAAACACACATACACACATTGGCAATCGTTTGGATCACGAATCGTGCTGCCTGCCCCCGCACACAAGCGAGCAGTGCCAGTGCCAGTGCAAAACAGGAATCAAAATTTATGAAGAAATAATATTTATAATCATAACCTTTCGATGGCCCGCCAGCAAAAGGAGCCAAGGCGGCATCATGGCAAGAGCGCAAGTGGGTGAGCATCAAAACAGATGAATAAATCAGGCGAGCTTCGAATCGATTTCTTTAGAATGGAAGTGATAGAAACGCACGGCGCTGTCGTTTGGTGCGGAACACACGCCTTGTTACACGCCGTTGTTTGATGAATGTTTTACTGCAGCCAGAAGCCACACGCTTTTCGCTTATAGTTGATATTTTACGGAAAATGGATACTCTAAGCCCAACTATGCATGGACATAAATAACTCGCCGGTTGCTGTAAGGGTTTATGTGACTGACAGGTAGGCTGGGAAGCAATTCGTAAAATGGGAGCTTTTTTGCGTCCCCGTCCACCCTATCACCAACTGATGGACTGGATTTTGAAGCTGAAGCAAAACAAGAGATCAACGAATGATTTTCATGTCAAAATACTTTCATTCTATCCAGTCGTCTTTGTCCAATATCAAGTCTGCGTAAAACAAACGCTTCCAGGATCTGGGACACCCACATGCACACGTATCAGGTGGCCGACGGATCCTTGTGAGTCGGTCGGAGCCAAACGGAAGTGCATTCAAATTTTACATAAGCCCACGGTTAAGATGCTAACCGCCGAGCGGCAGCCGAAGCAGCAGCAGCAACAATACGAACACAGGAGCAATGTCATGCATTTCAAATGCTGCATTTATGTGAAAAAGTTGCCATTGCCATTGTCACGACACATCGTTCGTACACCCGCCGCCTACCTCGCACTTTAGTAGTGGCCACAGCATTCATTACTCTCCGAAAAGCGGTCGGTTCGGGCGCCCGGGGAGTACGTACGCAGCAAAACTTGAAGCCATCGCGCAAAGCCATCGGGCAGACGGGGAAAGTAAAATGGGAAAAGTCTTTACCCCGGTGAAAAGCGTAAAACTCGCCGCCCTCACGAAAATGCTGGGGCACGGGGGTTTTGGGAAATAAAAACCCGAGAAGTTAAGCCAAGTTGTTCCGTCCCCTTCTCGGGAGTGTGAATGGGGGGGGGGGGGCAGGAGGAGAGGGTGAAAATGAACTCGGTAACAAAAACCCTACTCGCCGCTCCGCCAACGACGAAAGAGTTGTCGCCCACCGATGATAAGGCAATAGGGAAACTGGCAAAAGGCAATAAAATGAACCTTTTTCCAACCCCGGGTATGGCCCACCAGGGAAGCCGTCGTGCACCGAGCGGTGTGCGGGTGGGCGGGTGGGCTTGTAACGGAAGATATCACAAGAAATGTGTTTGGTAAGCCCACGCCACGGCAAAGTGAGAGTGTACGTCTCGGGGTGTCTCTTCGTACGCTCGTACTACGTTCGGCTTTATTATCGTCCCTTCTTGACAGTTTCCAGCGGCTAAGGCACCATAAAGGACTGGTGCGAGCCAAGAGTTCTTCCAGTGCTTCCAGCCAGCCAGAATTCCAGCCCGGAGAAGAGGAAAAAAGACAAGAAATCGATATCCGAAACCGCTGTACACAATACGGATGCACAAAAATTTACACCGCAAACACCCGCAACCAAAGAGTGTGTAAGTAAACAACAAGTACGGACGACGGAGCGCTGTAGTCGCATAAAAAATCCCGCCTACTAGAGGCGGGCGAAATCAACTCCGCAACTGAAACCACCGGCAGAGATGAAATAAAAATCAAAGCAATCACAGCTTATTACAACAATGTCGATCAAAGTGAGCGAAATGGCGGTTGAAGGTAGGCGCGCGCCCGCGTTCCAATTCGTTTACCGCTGGCCATACTGAGCTTTCAATAAAGCACTGGCACACCCTTAACCCTAATGTCTACGACCGCATACCCAGGTATGTTTTTCAAATTTAAAAATCAATATCTCTGAATCTAGTAGTCCCAGCAACT
>KB673423.1:188779-216279 GCA_000349145.1 Anopheles dirus
CATCGATTTCCATACAAAATGTATGGCATACCCGGGTATGCTGGTCGTATGGATTCGTATAGTTTTTTGGTCGTAGACAGTAGGGTTAAACGTCGCACTGTGCGCGCGTGTGTGTGTCCGCACTGGCCCGGGCATTAAGATTAATCGTAAAATCCAATAAACGGGTGTGAAACGGCAGCGGTCAGACTGTCCGACCAAACAGCATCCATTATTCAAGCGCAAGCGGTGGCCAGGACCGAAAAACGGTGCCAATAATTCATTCCGTTCCACTCCGAAATGGGTCCGGCCACCCGTCCAATGACATGATCGTCGGTCCGATGATTAATTAATGAGTTTTAAAAAGCAATCAAATAGATGCATTTCGAGCGAACGATGATCACTGTTGCATGACGCCTTGATGCACTGGCCCCCGATGGACGCATGTGACGGCCCACTGTTTGAAATGTAAATCAAGCACCGACCGGACCGGACCGGACCGAAGCCCGGGCAGGGCGCGGAAACTTTGGCAAGAAAATGTGTCGTTAAATCCTTGTTTAATGAGGTCGTATTGGTGGTTAAACATTCTCCCCATCCCCAGTCAGCCACGGGAGCCGCAAAGAATTTGGCCGGCCCGTGTTTTTTTTTTTGGTTTATGGATGCGGAAAAGTTTTCCAAAACCATAATTTGTTTGTTTGTGTTGTTGTGTCGTCTTCCGACGTCTTTCTCCGCAGATCACGCCGTTCGCCCGGCACGGAGATAATAATAAAACGGATTGAGCGGGGCATGATTTTTCACTTCATTTACTTGCAACGTTTGTTGCTGATTGTAAATCAAAAACTGCAAATTTATTCCCCGTCGCCCCCCTCCCCCACACACGGGACCGGGGAGAAACTCGATCGTGGGGCGCGGACCATATCGCGCGTGAAGATGCGAAGAATGGAAATTGAATTTATTGTTGGTGATAATCGGATTTAATTGGCCACGCAGCGTCGAAAACTTTCCAACCGATCGACGAATGCCGTTTTCGGTTGGTTGATTTATGCCGAAGCGTTGGTTGCGTTGGTGTGGGTGGGTTGTAATTAAATAAATGACGGCGCAATAAAACCTAATGAAGGTGACATCTCGGCGCGGCCCATCGTCTTCCGGTCTGCACGGCGGTGGCCACGCCGGTGCACCTGGGCATATCCCGCGTTTCAGCTAACACTTTTACCGTCATCAAATTATCCTCCAGTCGTTTTATTACTTCCTGCGACCTTGCGGAATTCGAGGGGAGCCACAGCTGGTGGCACGACGGAGGAGACAGCGAATTCATCACAGCGTTCAATATATTTTGACATTTTTGTAATATCCTTTGCTGACAGCTTTTGTGTGCGCCGACCGGCGACGCCGACGCCGGCTAGTACGACGAGCATGATTCTTCGTTTCGCAGGCGGTGGCGCCAGGTATGCGCGCCCGCTATGCGAAGGTGACAAAATTGTGTCACAAGGATGCTTCTATCGGTTCCCCGAACCCCCCCCCCCCCCCCCCTCGTACACTCCCGTTCGTCCCACCATTGTCAAAGGAGTACAATAAATATTGGAATCCAAACGATGAATACGTCTCGAGAGCCGAGATTGCGAGCGTTCGCGAGCCGTCGTGCGTAATATGACGAGCATTCCCGGACCGCTTGACAGTTTTTTCCTCCCAAGAGCGGGTCAGAATATTGAAAACTGCGTTCCTTTTTTGGCGTCGCACACACGAGCGCGCAATAAGCATAAACACGGAGCGGAGCGGCAACGCTGAAAGCCACCTCGAAACATGTCTCGTTTTGCGAAACAATCTTGCCGTTGCTACACCATTTCACCGGCAAAACGGTCCGTAACGGCAGCAGCCTGTGTCGTCCCGTGTTGCCTGTGGTGACGTGGCGAGCAAGCAGCTAATTAATTAGAAGATCTTTCTCGCAATACCACCGTGGCACCGGGAAACTATTACAAGGACCGTGGACAATTTGGCATACACCGCTCGCCTGCAAAAAGGGACGTGTTTCATACATGTATAGGCACGACCGGTGCCATTGCGTGCTCCGCCTTTCCAGCTCTGCCATTACGTGCAGGTGTGTGTGTGTGTGTGTGTGTGTGTGGGTGGCTGGTGGGGTTCTTTGTAGTTACAAGAGCGGGCCGCAGAAGAACAGACGAGCTGTACTTTGAAAGCCGCTAATAACGCTGACAGCAGCGGGCAAAAGGAAAGTTGTTTTCATACTTTTACCGACCTCCACATCCCATCAATGTTAATGGTAATGGATTTTCCAAATAAAGCCCACTGTGATGTGGGCCTGGGCGCACACACACACACACACGCACACACGACTGTACGCTTACGTGTGGAAATACTGCTACCCGGTAATTATTGACATTTCATTAAGAACTTTCCGTTTTTTTTTTGTGTTCGTGTTTGGCCCCCACGTGCAATAGCCACGAGTGAATGATAGACGCCTGGGAAGGGAGCGAAGGCGGCGCAGGAGATGTCGAAGATGGGTCTCCTCTTCCACCGCCTCCAGCCCGCGGACCGGCGGCCGGCGGCGCAAAGAAACGCGCGTCAGCGTTGTGTTTGGCTTTTACTGGGGCAATATTTTCAATTAAAAGTTGCGATTCTTGTTCTGTCTAAAGTTTAATGAGAGTGCAGTTTTCCGTGTGTAATTAGATAAAGTGTTTCGCGATGACGCAGGCGAAAAATGTTATCAAATTTAGCGCAAATTAAATGTTACTGCCGCAAACGCAACAACAACAACAGCAAACAGAATGGCCGACCGCAGCCTGCAACTGTGCCACCGAACGCACCCCGGGGCTCTTTATTAATGTGCGAAAATTCACCTCATCGCGTGCATAAACTGGTCCGACGGAACCGTTTTCCTACTCAACGGGCCACAGACATAATGACATTTTACAACCACGGTGCTCATGGTGATGCTGATGGTGATGATGATGAGGGGACGTAAGAAGATGTAACTGTAGCAACCATCGACCGGCCGAATCGTTCAACGCAGTCGGCCCGGCGACCAGACCCATGGGGTGGTATCGACCACCTCATTGTCTCAATCAACGGTGTCATTTCCGGTATTCCGGGCTACATCCGGCGTCTGTGCATGGCTCCGGGGCATGCCCTCTCGATGTTCATAAATTTCCTTCTGCCAGGTCGGTCTATAAATGCGAGAGCGAACGAGAAATACTATCATAACCGTAAAAATTAAACACTAAATTTTAACGATATGAGTGTCTCGCCTCGTTTTACCGTACTCCCGGTGACCACCAAGGATACCACACCAGGTAACGAACGGCCACCGGTGAGGCACGCGCCGAAGTCGGACAATGAAGCTGGATGCCCTCTGTCTCTCTCTCTCTCTCCAGCAAGGATTGTAATAACGCAGCCGAACCTGGGTGCGAACGCTTATTGGATGGTGGTAACCCAGCGAGCTGCCTGTTAAAGTTAAGCTTCGATTTCATTTTGCGCCACCGGATTTTTACGATGATGTCTATTCGAACCGTTCGATGGTCCATTTTCACGTCCTATTAATAAGCACCTAATGATTGTTTCACTCAACTCACTCGCTCGAACTCGATTGACTCCGGGCGAAGTCGGAGGCGGACTCGTGCGACATGTCACGGGAGGCGGCAGCAAAGGCGGACGACGTCGAAAAATTCAATCCTCCATAATGGTGACATGAATACATAATACAATCACCATATGTACAGATTGTTTGTGATCCGCAAGCACATTCGACAGGCTACGCGGGTGGTGCGTGATCGTCCGTGCACGTTCCCGTCGCATCGACGGGACACAAAAGTCATGATTTAGCTTCCGGCTTGCGGGCTGCCGGCTGCGGGCGGTATTGGTTTAAGCGCCACGCAAACAGGTGACCCGAACTCGCGCTCCGGATCAGGCGTGCATTCAACAAATATTGCTCCCGCTCGATCCACGACGCAGCAGTCCGGATTTAGCCGGGGATGCACATGCACAATGCCGACGATGACGCTGACGCTGCCGTCGACGGGCGTGTGCGGACAGCTTGCGAGCGCACAGGCCACAAGACAGCAGCCCTTCGCTCGAAACGTGCACCGTGAACGTTCGGCCCAGGCCCCAGAGTCAATGTGTCATCGGACGGGTAAATCTCTCACGTGGTCAGCAGCGACCGGGCACAATAGATTTAACCGGATCCGGTTGCATAATTATAAAAGTATAATTAATTCGCTGCCAGCCAACCGGATCGTTTACGTAATTTTATCAAAACATGATCTATATTAACATGACCAATGACCATGCCATGCCGTTGACGACGACGACGCAGCACCAGCGATGCACCGATGGGCCGCGGACCGACGTGGCGGACGTGGTCACGCTTTTTAGTCAAACATATTCGTAGAACGCATCGCAGCGTTATGGTTTATGTAAGGGCATCATTTCCAGTAGGCTAATGAGGCTCGTGTTCGTGTTCGTCATCCCGTCAAATCTGGCTTCGGGCGTGGTGTGACGTTCGCTGCAACAGTAACACGCAACATTTACGCTACACACGGCGTTTTGATACGATTCTTATGTTGGTAGAGCAAATATCTCGTTGGCATGTAGCGGAGTTGCTTTGTAACAACCAAAGAGAGCTGATTATTTCAATTACTAACTGTAATAATAACTACTAGCTCTTGTAAGCCAGAATAGTCAATGTACCAAAGTCTCAAACACTCAAAAAGGGCTCAAAAATAATAGCACAGCGTTGCAGAGCCGCACCAACTGCCCAACTGCAATCCAATATCGCAGGGATATATTGCTACAACCAGGTTTCAATAACGTTTATCAATTACAACTCGCTGCCCGCACCCGGGAACGCTTGCTGAGGCCGGCCACCGAGGACGCTCATCTTCATTTACCTTATTAGCTATAAATGACAGCCCTGTCAGTGCGAGGTACCGAGGCAGTGGGTCCTCCAGCCACGTGCCATTGCATTAAGCCTACCCACCGGTGTAATGAGATTAATTTTGCGCTGGCTCTGGCCACCAAGGCGCTCCTACGGAGCTCAATTCAATTAACACGGTCGTCGTGCTGCCGCCGTCATCGATGCAGCTACTTTACCCACACGCGCACACACGCACACACGGTCGCGTACGCGGACACGCTTAACCTGGCTCTGCTCAAGCGCCGTGGGCCGCTTTGTTCGAATCGAACAAACAAACTGTGATTAAGATGCTCGGAAATTGAAAACGCCCCAACGGGGTCCCACCGGACCAGGACGCCAGATGGAGCGTCCATAAAGCAGCTGCTGGTCGCGTACTCGTGTACATATTTTTGCAACAAAGTTTCCAAGCCCGGTTTCTTTGAATTGCTTTCGAGTCCTGCCGCAAACCGGGCCGAGAGGATTGCGGAGAATTGCGCACGGAACCAGCAATAACCGGCATTGTAATATTAGTAATCCTAGAACGCAAAGTAAGGCTTTTCCTGCGAAAATCTTTGCCCTTTTGCATACGGATCCATGGTCAAAAAGCTATCATACGCGCGCACCGGGGGTGAAGAGATTTGAACGCAATTTTCACATTTATAATTCAGCCTCTGGAGGGTCTGCGTTGCTGCGTACGGCGCTGCTCGAATGAATTATGTACACTGTCCACACATACGGCTTGCAGCGTGCGGTTCGGTGTGTACGTTGTTGCCTGGACAGGAACAAAACACAACATCACACACGGCACGGCATAATAACAGCAAGGACCTTGCGTGCCTAATGCCGATGTTCCTACGCCCGGTTTCGGTATCTAACGACGAGCAGCAGCAGCAGGTTAGCCACCGTGTGTTTCACGTACACTTTAACAGAGGCCTTTCCCGGATCGGAACTGCCATCGGGGGAGGAGTGTCGTCAAATATCAATTGTTACAATGAATGGGGATCGTTCAAAAGGCAAAATTAGGTTCATTCCGGTGGTGGGTGGCTGCGATGGCTCCAGACACTCACTCACCAGCCCAGAGAGCGGACGGAGCGCTGTAACCGATCACCACCGCCGGCTTCCGAACGTGAGCGGTGCTTACATGGCAGCCTGCACCGGTCGGTCCCCAAACCGAGCCGCCCGATGTGTTTAGTTGAATTCATTTTCAATTTCTTTCCGTATTGTTCGACGGGTGAAAGAATATCCTGTTTTGGGTGGAGACAGTTTCCTTCGCAGCCTCCCCCCACCGGAACAATAAAAAAGGGGGTCCGTGCGCCACCGACGACGACAGCGACGACAAAATTATGCTCCAGACTCAGAAGACGCGCTCGCTGACGCTCACCCGGTCGAAAGAGGGTTGATTTCTAAAACGACAATTGGACCATTGATTTCATTTCCGGCTCCTTATCACACCGGCGTGCACACAATCAAGTATGATTTGAATTTTGAAATGATATTTCACAACACTGCACAACCAAAGTTCGGCGTCGTCGTCGTCGGCGTCGTCGTCGACGGCGTCGCCGTTCGTGACATCCCGTCAGCGTGCTTCGCGGCCGGCATCATATTCCGGGGCGGAAGTTATTTAGGTGGAAATTTAAAGCTCCTCCGGGGGTTCCCGTTCCCGTTTCGCTGTAATCAACACCGGTGTTCGGAGCAACCGGCAGCAGCAAAAAATCAACCGATTAGGGCTGGGTTTTCTTTTGCCTGGCTCCGGGTGGGTAAACTCGTACGCTCGTACGCTGCCATGCCCCAGTGGTCAAAGCACGTCTTCTTTCGCTACCTTTACAAGCACGCGTACCACGTGTACGGGTGAGAAGGACACGGACGCCGGCGGGCTCGTTTTCATCGGGTTCGAAATGAACGTAAAAACTTACTAACAGGTTGATAATGGCTGGAAAACATAGAAACCGGACGGTACGGCGGTACTTCCATACACACGCAGCCATTCCCTTCATTATGCACCTGTGCCGGTGCAGCTGCACTCAGCATCTCCACGCCGATGCCGGCCAATCCGGGGGATAAAACATATGTTCCGGGTGTGCTGGTTCCGAATAACTTGTGCCGAAAGCTCGAGCTTCCCTCACGCCCTCACGGAACCCCTCCAGCCGCCATTCAAACTACGATCCATGCGCTGTGCGCTGTGTGTGAGTGTGTGTTTGTACGAAATAAATTGGATAATAAATAATTGGTTTCGGTATACACCATAGGGTACCATTTTGCGTAAACGAACAAGCATCAAACCCTGCAAAACCAAAAGCTAACTCTCGCTCACACTATTCTCGCCACACGCCCCCCCCCCCCCCCCCTCACCCTACGTGCCTCGGGACCAACACCGGAGGTCCCCAGGAGGTAACGGCAAAACCAAACGAGCTGCATGAGTTGCGTGTGTGCGCGCGCGCGCCCGTGTGTGTGGGTGTGTGTGTGTGTACATAGTGTGCAATGTTCATTTATTCGAACTGTTAGTGCTTTCCCGGGGGAGACTGTTAAAATCGATGTGCCGTAGAGCGTCCACCGCACCGACCTGGGCATGGGGTTGGTTCCACCCCACCCCCACCCACCCACCCACGCGGTGGGGAGTCCATGTTCACAGCAAGTGGTTGAAATTTGTGGTCGGAATAAAATCGTATGATCTTTTTTCATGATTAATTATTGAAATTGCTGAAAACGAGCATTGATGAATGGCTTTTTGTATTCCTATTTGAATACTTTCCCCACCTGCATCGTTATGCGGTCGGGCCACGCCTGGGAAATGTATGGACCGGCACATAATGCAGGATAATAGCAAATGGGTTTGGGTGCGCAAATGGAATTTGAAATTATATTTGGTGTTTCCTCCTTGTTTCCCGAGCACGGTGCGCGTGGTGCGTGGTACGCTGCCAAACCAGTAATAACGGATTGCAACACGCATAGTTGACTTCCACAAAGCCATCCCCCGGTCTGTTGTTGTTTTGCCGCACCAAATCCCCCACCGGAAAACACAACCCCGTTTGACGCCACAGAACAACGCCACGCCAATGGCTGGGGGGCGCATATTTTCCCCCGACGCACACGCGCCAGTTAAAGAGTGATGATACGAACACTTATTAAATTGCTCACAGGTCAATGTGTGTGTGTTTTTTGTTGTTGTCTGTCTTCTATTTGACTGTAATCAGAACGCCGGATGGAAAAGTCATGAAGGTATTGGCCGCGCACCTTCATCTTCACACCAGCCACCTTCTCTGGTGGCACAACTTCGTCTTCACTCGATCGCCATCGGTGGACCGCTTCTTAGGCAGGTCCACTACACAGCTAATTAGTCCATTACGTAAGGGCGACCATATTCTTAGCACACATCTGGGGCCATCTACATCTCTCTCTCTCTCCTACGCACTGTTTATTATGCCGAGCGAATAAAATAAACCTGTAGTATTAGATAATTTAATTTCAAGGATAATCCCGAGCTGCTAATGCCGGCAGCTAATGATGCCGCAATCAGTTCGGCCGGTCCACAAAGCAAAGTACAACCATAAAAGAAGTCGTAATGCCGCGCACCCGCACCCGCCCGGAAACGAGAAACGACACGTTAAATGCGGTCGAACGCCGGGCTCTTCCGAGCGTATCGAGGGGAAGCCACCTTAGAGACCACCTTCGAGCCCGGTGCCCGATGGCTCTCATGTCATATCACTAGGCTTAATTAACTAAAGAATACAAGTGTCGTAAAACGGTAATTTAATGGCGTTCGCATACGGCGCCGTGCAATTCGTTTAATTGAATACTCAATTCACAGCTGCCCAACCTATCTCAAGCGGCTTTTACGCACTTTATATCACTTTCCTTGCCACCGTTCCTTCATTCGCCAACGCTCGCCTAATCCCCCGCTTGGGAGCAAATATTGCAATGCTTAATTGATCACCGGAAGTGCGGAAGTAGTCACTCATAAGCCCATCGGCAACCGGGGGGGGGGGGGGGGCTCGATGATGTGCCGGAATCCCTTGTCGTAAATGAAATGTTTCGCTTTCGATGTGTAACTAACTCTCCGGACTCCCACGTCCCACGGAACCGCAGCACACACGTGTCAGACACACACACACACACACGCACACAGGTAAGGGACAGGAGTGTCGAAATGGGCTCGTCGACCTGGGGAACTGCCGACACGGCTTAATCTTCGCAAGGTAGCAATTTTAACCCGTCCCAAAGTGCACATCGTTAGGCCGGGTGGCGCTTAATGTGGGACACAACGTGCGGATTTTCCGTGACACCGTGTCGAGCGGTACGGAGCCAGCCGACCGTGCCCGGTACACTTCCGGGTCGGGGAGCGGGAAGCGCTGCAATCCGTGAGATTTTATGTGCTTACCTTTATTTTTATTCTCCTCCGTTCGTTGGCCGGTGTCCTGTGCGGATTGTGTGTGTGTGTGTGTGTGTGAGTGTTACCGCAACGGGAGGCCGGGCAGGATCATCCCCAGGTCTAATGTCTGCAAATAGCAAAGAGGAAAATTATGTCATGACGCGAAAGGATTGGATCAGTGGCAGCAGCGGTGGCCGCTTTCGCACCTAGGATTAGCTGGGCTTCAACACATGACTGGAGTGGTTTCCGAGTTTCCGCTTCACCGATCTGCCGTAACAAGGTTTCAACCCTTGCGAACTCACGACGCTACGGCGAGGGTCAGACGTCAGGAGATTGTCCATCGTGCATCATTGTTGGCGTTGCCGTTAAGCGTTGTATGAAGCCTACAAATATATACAAACATGTTATGAAATTATCCTCAAACTTCCTGTAGCATCAAACATGTGTACATCTACTTTGGATGATTCAGGGATATTTTAATAAACCTTCCGCAGTCAGTTGTGGCCACCACACTAAATCAGGAAATTCCATTCAAGCGAGAAGCTGAAAAATGCGGAGCGGAAGTAAAAGCACACAATGCCGCTCGTACTTGACATAATCAATTCCACCTTCGCCGGTTAACCCTTTCCGCAGTCGCAATGTCCACGGCGCATTGCAACCCAGCGTGCGACCCAACCGGCGTAGTGTGAAGAGCAAGTGTTGAGCCACAAATAAAACCATTCGGATTATAAAAGTCGTTTCTTGTCTTCATTTATCCACATCCACTGATTGATGGGCGCTTCCTGGCGGGGCTGATTGATGGTTTCGTCATTTTTCTTTCCGCCCCTGTCGCCTCTTCGCTTCCTGACCCGTGGCAGCTTCTTCTTCGTGGCTGTAGCGTCGCTTCGGTGCCCATTACTGTCCGCAGAGTCAAATCGTTGCATCAATGTCATTAGACATGTGCCAAATTACATCGGTGATTTATGTTCTTACCGCACGAATCCACTCCACCCACGGTCGGTCGGTCGGTCGGTCGGTTGGACGGTCGTCGGGACACGGATTGGATCCGAGGACCGGAGAGCCCATCACAGCTTTTGGCAGACAAGGGAAAGGCGAAGGAAAGCTTAGAAGCAGCCCCAGCAGCAGCAACAACAAAAACCCTCACATGCCATCCACCGCTTGCATACACAACGCAAAAAGCGAGAAAAACACAACAACGTACAATCGGAAGCCACAAGCCGAGGCCACGCCACGTCTTCGTTAGTTAGCTGCAGAACAATTCCAAATTGTGTGAACTCTGCTCTGCACGGCTCGCAGCTGCATCACGAGTGCGAAATGTCTCGTTCTTGCCAACACAACCACACCGCACCAGGTTCACCCCAACGCAGGCTTATTTGCGCATCCGGTTAATGAAAAAACAGTCATATCCTAAGCTACTTCCGGCCTGCCATGGGGCGCGCGTGTTTGTGTGTGTGTGAGGGAACTCGTTCCGTTAGATGCGGCTACGCTCCGGAAGGGTAACTTTCATCTCGTCCTCGGCGAAAGAGTTAGAGAGAACGGAACGAAGCTTCACGGTGGCCACCGAAAAGGCAGCACAAATTCACAAACGCCCAGGGTCGGCCCGACGACGCCCGACGCAGACGAAACAAATGATTAAAAGGGTTCCATGAAAAAACTAATCATTGCTAAACCCCTCTCCATCCCAGCGCCATCGTCATTCCAACCCGACGAACTGGCGCGGGTGAAATGGAATGCGAAATAGAATGCACAATTGTTGTTTGATCCTGGACGTAAGCACTGCTCCAATCTGCATAGTACACTCGAAAGCCCCGAGTTCCACACACACACACACACACACCCAGTTCCGTCGAGACCGAGCGATGAAACGACTCGACCGAGTCGAGGGAAGCTTTTTCTTTTGCTATTTTTACCACTGCCGCTGCAATTCTGACCTAACGCTGCGATAAAAGTACATATTTTACATCATTGTTTCTGCATTAACCTGCAACAGCGTTCCATCCCCCCCCCCCCCTAGCGTTCGCAGTTGATTACGCGCGACTCCCGATGACAGGAGGTCGTCCGGCGGCTGTACCAGCCATTCGCCGTCCGTTGGAACGCAATCGACCATAAATTTCTATTTCCCTTAAGACCGCGCGCGAGCTTAAGGATAACTTTGGCGGGAGGGATAAATCTCTCGAGAGAACTTATAAATTTCAATAAATCCCGTTCAAAGTTCATCCCATCAACAATTATCTGCGGGTGAAAAGTTGTTCTTTTCGCACTAGCGGAGCACACACCGCGTGTCGTTTGCGTTCCGACGTACGAGCTGAAAATGACTGCAAACATTGCCCGCGCCGGGCTCAGTGTCCCTCAGTGTTCCCCCGATCGCAGTTTATCATGCGGTTTTCAGCACTCGGGACGGCACGGGATGAGAGTGTTTGCGAGTCGCTCCATGTTCCGGACGTACACAGTGCATGCAAACACACACACACACCAAAAAAGTGGTGCGCGCCCAGCAGAAACTCAAATAATAGCGTAATAATGTGGCCCATCGCCTCCCGCTCCAGAAGATGCCTCCGATAAGGTCACGTGGCACGATGGTGTTACAGTTTGACACGCGAAAATGCACACCAAACCGGCAGCGGAGATGCCGGCGTTGATGTTGATTGTTTCACACTTTCGGAAGGCGCTCCTGCACGGCGCTTTCCAGGCTGCAATAAATCGAACCCAGCGTGTTGCCGCGGACAAATGGCAGCAGTGCGATTGTATCACAATCGCACACAGTCGCTGATAAAAATAGCATTTGCATTGACGGGCGGACAAAAAGGCGGACTCAATTTGCTCAATTATACACGCTTTCACCATTAACGGCCGTCGTCGGGCGACGGGCACACACCGCATGCAAGAACTCGGTGCTCTTTCTTTTCCGCACTGGCCGTCACAACCGGGAAGCTGCGCCTGGGAAGCTGCGCCGAGTTGAAACGCTCATAATTTATTGCACCCTAAAGTGCAAACCCTATCTGCTGCTCCTCCGCTGCGTTCTGTCTCGTTTGGAGTTGGAAGTACAAATTGGGTTTCGCTACGCGGTTACAATCGCAGCCCGTCGTGCTGCGCGGCTGTGCCGTACGGCATCCGAATTCCACCAGCCATTCGATACGTACTCTCCAACTTCAAATGACCGTCGAATGTCCCCGGGATTGCGGCGGCGCTCGCGATAGCGATAAAATGCAATTAAAATATTAATTGCTCAAACATAGCAGCCCGCGAACGTCTGGAAGCCCGCCCCCGTTTACACCCTCTGCTAGGGGGGGGGGGGGGGGTCGTGGGGTTGCAGTGTTTAGTGAAACAATTTGATGGTTTTGTGCGCTTCGATGACGGGCACTTAACTGCTTTCAAATTATTTCACCATCAAAGAGTGATACATCCGGCTCCCTTCCGAACCGATCTGAATAAATCTACGAGTGGTCCATTTGATTGCTTTCCCCTTACCCACCCACCCCCCTCCCACCTCCAGTCGAATAGTGTGGAATCGGCCGGTGCCCTGTAATGTAGGTAGAGAAATTAATTAGTCCAGTAATTAGGACTATCAACAGGAGTAGTTTTTCCGAGTACCATACACCTAAGTGGAGGGAGCCAATTCGTCCACACCGATGTTTGCTCGCCGGCCTGACAAACGACGCAATCGAGAGCGATTTGCATACGCAAGCAAATCGATACAAATTGATATGTCTCAGACACCAACCAACCTTTGGATGGGAGGAAGCCAGGCCTTCGGCGAACTGGAATACAAACTGCAGCAGCAATGTAGCATTCCGTAGTTCGGTATCGAAATAAACTCATGAAACGAGACATTGCGGAATCAATCCAGTAATATTCCGCAGCCACAGCGAGCACGCAAACACCCCGGGCGGCGCCGGTGACGGTGGGGCCGCAGTGTAAGCGAGGAAACCGGGCAACTGCGGCAGGAAAAGACAGAGCAAACCGAAAGAAAAATAATCCAATTTCCGGGCTTAGGTTCAATATCCGCCGTTAACATATCTCTATTGACAGTTGCCTCCCGTCCGTGCTGCCACCGCCACAGCCGTCATCTCAGCCAGCAGTACACAGAAGAATCCAGCCCGAAAACAGAAGGCACGTGAATGTTGTTGCTGCTGCTACACTTTCTCCACACTGATAGACTCTCGGCTGCTCAGCTCCCAGCCACGTTCTGCTCCCTTCACTGTTTGCATTTCGCTCGACGGTTGCTTGGATTTGGTGGCGCACCATTCGTGCTAAGCATTTGACAGCAGCAGCAGCAGACGCAGCCAGCATTGTGACAGGGGAGCGCACACACAACCTTGGCATACGAAGGCATTCAGGCAAGCATCCATCCAAGTAGCCACGGGAACTGCATGCAATAGTAGAACGCCCCCTTCGGCTCGTTTGGCCGCCGAACGCTTCTCAGGAGTCCATTACATTCGTCTTCAGCCGTCTTTGCCGTGAAGTATCGTGAGTAGCAGGAAAAAAGAAGAATCAAGTTATTAAGGAAACTCGGGCCAAACACGGGCCAGCAGCGACGGTGCAGACCGAAAAGCACGAAATACGACCAGTTCCCGCAGCGGTGTTTCCCTTCCCGGCATCGCTCCTCTGCCAAATGGGCAAGGGGGATATTTTTAAAACGAAACTTTGATCCTTGCACAGGGACCACGGAACACCCCGAAAACTTTGCCGGAGTGCAATTTGCGAAAAATGGATCCGCTGCGATGAGAGACTTCCCACTTGTGCTCTTTAAAATTCAAATCTCATCCTCAGCGTTCGACGTCGGCGACCACCACCACCACCACGTCCGACTGCTCGAGAGACAGAGAGAGAGAGAGAGCGCTGTGCTGAAGCGAAAAGGAAAATTATAAGCAGTTCAGCAGCTCATCCTAAAGACGCATCAACGCATTGCGTCTTTCCACCGCGATGGCCTAGCCTGCTAGGCCGGTTTCGGCCCTTTCTTGCTTCCTGGCCGTGCCGGGTTTTTTCGCAGTGTTTTCCAACCACTTTTCGCGTACGCAAGCTTTCCCAGCGGCGACCGGGGCGGAGTGGCTTTGGGGGCTCTGCTCTTCTTTCATCATTTCCATTGATAGCACGACAACGACGACAATCTCTCCGGCGGAGGAGGAGGGGGAGGAGCAAAGAAAGAAAGAAAAAACGCCAAGCGCTGGCGGAATTTCAAATCGCAAACATTACCTTCAGACCGGAACGGAGGAACCCCGGTGCTCGGACGGATTCGCCACGGCTGCAGGAAATGGAGGAAATCCCTCAGAAGTTGACGATGGCGAACGGAATGGAGAGCAGGCCGCCAAACCCATCGGCGACAGGCACCGAACAGAGTGTTCATTTGATAAAGGATAGAAACACAGGCACTGTCGAACACGAAAGAAACGATAAGGATGAAAAAAAGGGGCTGCTTTACATAATTCTCAGTGTCCCTTTCCGCAGCACATCAACACGGTGTCCTCGCTTGTTGGGGGGACGGCCGGCCGGTTTCGTTACCAGTTATGAGTGGTTTGCACAGGTTATTTCCCACATGCTCCCCGTCGTACGCCGTTCTTGCCGGATGATTCCGATCCATTCTGGTTTATCAATTTCCAGGCGGCGTATAAACTACCCATAACGAGGGCGAGCGAGAGTCCTCAAAATTAACATAATTCACATCCGCCGACCGGGTTTTAAAACGCCAGAAAGTCAAAGACGCTTTTCTTCGACTGTTTAACTGTCTCCCAGGACGGAGGGCGCGGCAACAAAAAAAAAAGTCCTTCCGTAAAGCGTTCTGATGGGGTTTCGCAGAGGGCGCGCACCAACACAGGCGTCAAGAACGGGATGGGTTTTCCAGCCGGCATGGACGGCCTTTTGCAATAATCGTATCAGACAGCAGCGTCGACGGCATCGACGCAGTTTATGGACATCGTTTCGTAAGACAATCGCTCCCCACCCAAAACCACCCCGGTGGGTGGGGGGTGTTCCCTGCGTCACATTCTCTGCAGCAAACCGCAATACGTGCATGCGGGGCGGGTGCCCGGGTCATTCGAATAGGGCGGTGGCGGCGGCGGGAAACGGGTGGAAAACATTTCGCATTAGGATCGCGATGCGAGCGGGTCCCCCGGCGCCGCCATAACAGTGATGATAATTTTGCCGAAGCTTTTTTAATGTATTCCGCTACTAAATGGAAAAACGATAGCAGATGCCGCCTATCATATTCGGTTGCCATCGTGAAGCGTGCGGTGCGCAACACGTTTCGAAACCCCACCGAAACCACCCACCCACACTCACCCAAACGGTGTGCCATCGATACGGTTCGAATATTCGGTTTCGCGAGCGCTTTTCGGCCCCAACCCGAGACCGAAAGCAAACGGATGGAGCGGAGCCGGGTACGAAATACGATAAGATTTTCGGGCGCTTTGAGTGTGTGCGCGCGCGTGTGTGCGTGTGTGTGTGCTTGCCTGAAAAATTGATGTTGCCAAATCCACAAGAGGGGCGAAATGTGATGCGAATGGTTCGAATTATAATATTCCATCGAAACGATAAGATAACAATGAAAATCCCCTGAAACAACAACTCACAAATGGGCCAATCTCCTGAGCCTGATAGAGGGAAACAAAAACTCGCGTGCACCGGGGGCTTCCTCCAGAAGTGCTTCTTGCCAGCCGGAACGGAAATGGAGGCGCCCATTCCGGATCGGAGTTTTTTTTCTCTCTCTCCCCCACCCGGTTTTGGGATCCGCTATTTCTCGCCAGCGTATGTCTCCATGAGATCCGCACCAGATGTTCCATTATTTCCGATCGCGATAACAATTAACATGGGGAAAGGGGAGGGCGCAATTTTTCTCCACTCTCTCTCTCTCTATCTCTCTCTCTCTCCTCCCAGCAATAAGCGTGACCATCTCCCGGAGGGCGGCGGCGTCCGGTCCGAAGAAGCGCCGTTGGACGCTTTTTCAGCTTCGATGAAATCGTTATCGTAATTGTTCATCGGCTGCCAGTTGCTTTTAGTGGACAGACAATTTAATCACTATCCGACACTCACGAAACGCCTCCGTGCTCCGGCCCCACCGCCCATTCGGCCGAATTCGTTCGTCATCATTATGTGTTATGATCGATAGTGCCGGCGATATACTACGGCGCGATACTTATCTTACGGAGCGCCTTTGTCCGTCGAGCAGAGGGCGCGGAGGTCCCCGCGGAGGTGGCGGTGGCGTTAAGAATCGATAGCCCGGATCCTGATGGGTCGTTTTCCTTCCTGTGTGGAGGATTACGGCCCGATAAGCTTCCGGTACGGCGTAGGCGCACAACAAAGGCCCTCTCCCATCCCGCGACAATTATAGCACCGTAATTGTTAAACAAAATAAAGCACTCCCTCCTGGTCCCTTCCCTGCACTTTCACACAGACAGACACACACACACACACGCGTGAGCGAATGGAAATTGCACTCCAATCGATTGCGACTCGGTTCGGGTTTTATTGACCGTTGTGAGCAACACGTTTCAAATAAAATAACCGAGCACGAAATCGGAATCATATTGCTTGATTGACATATGGTATATGTGAATGGTTGACCGTACATTATACTCTTTTTCCGGCTCACTGGGGCATGTCATAGTTCATTGCATCAGTCCGGATATCGGCGTTCTGCGTCCGGGCGCGTATCCGTATGGAAAATAACAATAACCTCCCCCTTCGGAATGGCGTACGCCTCAGTAGGCCGCTCTTCAGATTTTGCCCGCCTGCTGCTGAGAACGGGGCGCTAGAGAGAGAGGGAGAGAGAGAGAGAGAGAGAGAGAGAGAGCGTCCGTGTGTGCGTGCGTTGCAGTAACATTTGCTCGACTTTGTTTATCCGCACACGCACAAGTCGCCCACCCAGCGCACCGGGCCGCCCGGAGCAAAATTGTTTATTTTTTCTAGCCCACGAACAACAACATCAACAAATTTGGCTGAACCCCTCAAATCGCCCCCCTCCCCCACCGCCACCAACATCCCCATCCTAGCGGGGATCATAGGTAAGCCGTCGTTGCAAAGTTCAAACTGACAGACAGAACCGATTCTTTACGCGCTTTTTTTTCTCTTCTCTTCTCTTTTCGCTCTTCTCGGAAACCACGCCAGGCTTTCGCCTCTGCAGCAGCGCAGCAACTTCGGCGGAGGTCCTTAGCATCGAACTTTTTCGTTATTTTTTCGGTACAACCACTTATACCACGGCGTGGGATGAGCCAACGTGCCGGTGTGTGGGTGTTTTGCTGGAAATGAGGGCTATTGTTTGAAGAAATGTCGAGCACACACTCACGACGCGACCGTTAATTGTGACCGCTTGCGCTTTTCTTACGCTCGCCTGACTGTTTTAATAAAGTGCTTCAAATGGATCTTCATCATATCGTGCCACCGGTAGGCTTTTGTTCTTTTCACCGCACCGCGGCCCAAAAGGGGGGCTTTGTCTGGGCCTCCCCGATATTCGGATAAATTTTCTTAATCACAAATTTCCCGGAACCGTGTCGAACGCGCACCGAGCACCGAGCGTCGGGCGACCAGCCGGCAAAGAGTTCGCCGAAATCCTCCCATCGCGAGCCCGTGTGCAATGGATACACCCCGGATCGAAAAGTACACCCCGGAGTAATGTCATTGGTCATTAAATTTAGAACAACAACCGAATGCGGGCGCACAAAACAGCAAAACGGTGGAAAACGGGTGGGCGAGCGCCAACAAAAAAACAATATCAATCAAAATAACGACTTTTGCTCAAAAGATTTCGCTTCCCACCGGTGAGCAGCCCGTAAAAACAACATGCAGCAACAACCAAAGAAGAGAGAGGAGCAAAAAAAACGGAAACCGGTACCAAAACATGTAGCTAAGACAAAGAACAACAGACGCACGCGGGAAGCGCGTCGACAGCGTTCTTGTGTCTTTTAGCATGGTCGAGTGGAAAATGAAATACGGCAAACCGTGTAAGAGCACCATTGTGTGCCGGGGAAAACAACTTATCCGAAATTCTACTCGAGCACAAATAAGCGCTCCACGAGCGCGCTTTGTCCGCCGCGCGAGGACCTCGGCTCGTCCTCCGCCGGGAGGCCGCAGGATGTGCTGGATGTTCTTTTCGTGCTCGGCCCCCCCCCCCTCGGCAAACACTACACTACCTGTGCGTGTGTACGTGTGTGTGTGTGTTGAGGGGAAGATTATATCAAGTTTACCGTTTGCTACACGTCTTGCCTTTGACTCCCACCTACATACGGGTCGCGCTGCAAGGAGCAGCATCCTTGTCGCGGTGGCGTCTCGCAAAGCAAACAGCAGAACCACCCGACCTGCCTGCCTACATACCTACCACCGTGTGCCCTCCGGCGTGTGGCGACTGCAATAAGCGAAATGAAACTCGAAACCGACCTCTTTCGGCTCGGTGACATGTGCACACGTTTAAGGTTTCGGAAAACGGAATGAGTTTCCAATTGCGACACAAAATGTACTCAACATCAACAGAACACAAAACTTCCTTCTGGTGCTGCTGCGAACGTTTCCGAACCGATTTCTACAACCCTTAGCTCCTGTCCGTCGTTTATCGCACACTCACACACACACGAGGTAGTTCCGTCGCAAAGAAAATGATCGAAAACTTTGCAATAAACATACAAAGCTCACGGTCGCCCGGTGGATACGGGCGTCATGGAAACGCGTCATCAACGCGCACACCACCGAAAGTAACCGCCTGCTTCTGCTGCTTTAATGCTCTCCGTCGAGTGACCAGCCCCGGTTCCACCGACCGGAAGCAGCAGTGCCTGGAGCGGATTAGGGAAATGCATATTGTTTCCGCTTGTTTTATGCGCGGCCCATCTTAAACCCCTCCCGGGCCAGCCCAGCTCAACCCAACGGAGCGCCCACCCGCCTCCCACACAACATTGTGGTTCCGTCCGTCCGCAGTCCGAGTGAAATCGCTCCGGAATGGGACGGATAGATTGGACCCGTGGGACACCCGATGGGCGGAGACGAGTGTTATGCAAACATTAAAAAATCATGGTATTGTAATGGAAGGAAGGCAGCGCAGAGAAAGAAGCGTAGTAGTAGCAGCAGCAGCAGAACAAAAAAACATCAAGAGAAATCCGGATACGAAAACGCGCGCAAAATTGCCCGCTCCATTTTCTCGTGTAATGTCCGTTTTGACGACTTAATTTTATGTTGATTTTCCTTTCTTTAGATTTCATTATGTTTTTAATGAGTTTGCAGTACAGAGCGCGAGAAATGGTTGCCCGCACGGCAAGGCGAAAGATGGATTAAAAGGCGGCGGCGGCGGCGGCTGGAAGCAAGCGGGAGAAGAGAGCGTGGACGTGAACAGAAAACCGTCTCATGTTCTGTGACGTGCACAGCCGCCGCCCTCGCAAAGCATGCCACGACTTTGGTCGGCCTGCCGCCCCGGCAACCCGCGCATACAGACGTACTAGTTCGTTATAATCAGTAATCTCCTTCCTTCTCTCTCTCTCTCACTGCGGACTGCAATTGTCCTCGCTTCTTGCAGTGTTCGCTGGCCCCTCTTCCTACCCCACACAGTCGCACGGGTATGCAGATCAGTAATTTCACTCACTAACGAATGCAAACAGCACCCGGTTCGGTTTGCGTTTTTTTTTTTCTTCTCTCTCTCTCTGCTCAAGACTTCCTCGAACATGAAAAGCACAACAACAGAACACAACTTTCTGACTATTGGGTGGTGCATGTTTGGTGCCCCTCTTCACCTCCACAAATCCCCTTTTTCAACGGCGCTTTAAAGCGTAAACACTGGCGCACCGGGCCGTGATTGTATGGCGTGATTTAGGCAAATATTACCACGGTGGTTCCAGTGCATCGTTTGCTTAAAATTTGTGTTTGTTTTTTGAGGTGGAAGGGGAGCGCGCATCGTGTTACAAAACGGTCGGCAAGAACGAACATCGACAGCAACGAAAACTACCTACTGACAGGTGTTGGTACTGTTCTCTAAAAGCGCCCCCGGGTTTTCGCACCGAAATAAACCACAGCCAACGACGCGTGGGCGTATTACTCACATCTCCGAGCGGCAGCAACCGAGGCGAACATGAACTTATCATATTTCGGAACAAATCCTCCCTCATGTCCAACCGCATCAAGCCAATGATCACTATCGGGCCACGGCGAATGTCCGTGGGGCATTCGTGGATATCATCTCTGCGACACGGGGAGATCGGCGCACACAACCGACACAAGAAACACTGGTCGATAAGGGATCACATCTCCGCCAGTCCCAGCCGGGTCCGTGGGCTCACATCCACAGATTTTGCATTCTACGTAACGAAGCAACGGAAGGAGCAAAAAAAAACGGCTCGGATCCTTCTCATACATCACGTGACGTAATTGCATGACAGCTACGGAAGACACATCCTTGACCGGCGGTCTGGAATCAAAGAATGGCATTTTTCTGGCCCCATGCAACGGTCGTTCGCCGGGACGTAAATTGAATTAAAATGCGACTGATCCCGTGATGGAAGGCTACCCTATTTGTAATGGAATGATTTGATAAGACATAAACTATTACCACCGTACGGACCGACCGGACCCCGGACCGGCGTGGGTTTGTGTGAAATCTCGCGTAAAACAGGACGCCATTCGGTGGCCGTGTCTATTCGCTCGTCCCGTAACAACTTTGTCCGAAAACAAATCACATCACGAGTGCCAGGAGAGCGAGTTTCGCCCCCTTCCCATAACCATAACCATATCGCCCCACTTCCTTCACACGGCCGACAGTACACAAGACATCATTACCACCGGGCTCCCGTCGTCGTCCGGCGCTCGATTATGGAGGACACACGGCAGAGCATATTTCATCGCTATTACTTGAGCCATTTGGGTTTTATTACATCACGACGTCTTCGGAACGAGTGTCCCGGGCACGACGCCGCGCTGAGGCTGGGGAAGAAATCGGAGGTCAATATCTGTCCGTCCGTCCAGCTCTGGAACGGAGAACGGTAGGCGGCAGTGATACTAGTCATCTCTTATTCGCCAGGGAGATCCGATGTCCGGAGGCTTCCGGCATAAGACCGGACACGGGCAGAGAGAGAGAGATAAAACAACACGAGCTAAGAACAGACGAAGAAAAAACTTTCAAACCAGCGCCATTTCCCGAAGGTTCGCGGTATTATTTCCAGCAACTTTTATGTGCACTTAAAGCTTCGCGTCAAAATTACGTTTGGCAGCATGATTGAAAGCTGGCGTGCAAAACTATCAGCCGAAACAATTTGTCCATTGAAGTGGGGACATAAAAAAGAAGAGGAGCTTTCTGCGTTCAGTTTCTGCTTCGAAGACTACTGTGCGATTCGACTGCAAAATCGAGCGAAACGGAAATCATTCGCAATTGATTAATATTGATTGGATGCAAAAAAAACGACCCGCCAAGCAAGCCGAGCCGCGCGCAGGTTCGTTTCCCTGGCAACCGGTCTCGCGGTAACGACGGTAATCGTAAAACAGCGCCGCCAACGCTGATCGCGAGCCGAGCAAAACGCGGGAGCCATCTTCACCCGGCACAAACAGCCGATCAAGTGTATGAAGCAATGCATTTGTGTTCCGGCGCGCGCGCGCCGCAACGGCCGCGACAGCAATCATGGAAATGTACTTGCACTTTCCCGCTCACTTAACACTCCACTCGGTTGGAGCCGACACAACAGAAGCGCGCGTCCATCGCGGGAAGCGCAGGGTGTGAATAACTGGAAGGAAAATCCTTACCACTTGGCTTGCTCGTGACAGAAATGGTAATTCCCTGGGAAACAAATTTGAAACATGGGAAGGCGTGCGCTTTTTTTTCTGCCGTCCACCGCACAACCAGCTACGTCCTCTTCGCGATGCAACGCCGTGGAAGAGGCTCTTCGAGTTTCCCAGCTTTTCTCTCTCTATCTCCCGCCCGTGTGGGAGCGGGAACTGGTGCTGTAAAATGTTCCCCACCCACGCGCCACGTTGCGCCGAAATCGTGTGTAAATGTGCTCCGGGGTCGTAGCATTTGCATAAAAAAATTTTATGGCGCACATGCTTCCCCACAGTTGCCACTGTTACTTTTCGCCCTTTTATTACGGCACATTTGCGCGGCCGGCGCGTCGGTGTCGGTTCCCGGGGAGGAACGATCTGCGAAACGTGATCGCAAGACGGAATGGAGACGCACGAGCGAGGACTCATGACAACGCGCGCGTTACCACCGTGCGCGTGATGGTTCGCGATTCTTCGGCGGCTGCGATGATGTGTTCGTTTGAGCATGAATTCATGAAATTTTAATATCTAAACAGGTCGCCCAATGTGTGCATGCATGCTTTTCATTATCCTCCAACGTATTCGCAGCGTAGCGGCCCATCACGAAGGCCGATGGCGACGTGGATGGGAAGCGATCTCCCGGCGGGAACGAAACAAATGCGATTCTAATATATCACACGCGTGCCGTCATCCCCGCTGCCCACCGCGCCGCTGGCGGCACATTATCGGGAATCATGTCACCGTTAGCATTCAATGTTCGTCGTTCGGCATCTACTTTTAGCGCCATCACTTGGGGACGTGGCCACTTGGGCGAAAATTGAAAAATGGCTTCCACCTTTGTACGACGCAGCGCATCTATCTGCGAATAGAACAGGCAAGAGTCCGTTTTTTATTTATTCAACCCCGACTCTTTGTAGTGTGTATGTGTGAGTTTGGGGTTATTTTAATTGTTACTTCATTCCCGTCCCAAGCGAGCATATGCACGGGCTTGAAGCCCCTTCTATCGAAACCGTAGAGCTCGATAGTACCCCGGGAGGCTGACGGGAGAGCCCGGGAGGTTTCGGGTCGGAAGATTTGTGATTTGGAAAATATTCAAAACTCAAACCAATCAGAACATGCGGCCCCCGCCATAAATAATCCACAAAAGCACACATACGCCACGGGGTTCGGCTGGGTCCGGGGTTTCGATGCCTCCCGCCTACTTAAAGCTACTTACGTGTATCATAATGGGAAAAATCTTTCTCCCATAAATCATCATCCCTCCGAGGCCGGGGATGAGTGGAGAGCTTCGGTTTCGGAAACTGAATTACTCGAACCGTAAAATTTCCAATAAAAATCTCTCACCTTTGAGGTGTCTGCCTGTCTGTATCCTTTCTTGCGTTTTTTTCTTCTTTGGAGGCGGTAAAGCCCATTCTTTTCCGTACACCTAGATCGATCCTCCCAGCCAGTGGTCGAGCCGGCTTCCGAGTAAAGCTAAAACCGACCATTCGGATCGATGGAGCCCTCGTCCGTAGGGCTAAAGCCTTACCGCATGAGGAGCTCTGCTGTTCTTTCCCTCCCACCACGAGTCTTATCCTGTCCTCAGAGGGTTCAAGGCGTTCATTGTGGGATCGGGCAGGGCATATATCATCTCCGCGATGGATGGAAAGCTCCGACTGGGCAGAGGGAGGAGGGCGACTAGGAAGCGGCACTGCCCAAACATTCATGATACCGAGCAGAATCGCACCACGTGCGTGAAGGGAAGATGTTCCTGCTCTCGTTCGACGTTGTTTATGTGATTCGAGGAAAAGAACCAACAAGAAAAAATAATCAAAATCAAAACCCTATAATTTGATTACCCAGAACCCTTGCCGGATCGTTTTCCATAAATCCCGACCACACGCACACACACACACCCATACGAGCATGAGGAGCAAATGTGCGCTGCAGTATTTTAAACGTTATAAATATGCGTTATGCGAAGAACGATCACTTTACGTTCCAGAAAATGGTGGGTTGATTACGCATTTAAATAGCGAGAGTTTGCCTTAACAACTCCTTCACTGTCGGTGGTTTGTGGAAGAATTTAAAGAGACTCCTCTCGATGTATCGCCGTATACGCTGGGTAGCTTTCAATATGTTGGTGATCCCTATGGATACGCACCCACCTATTCACTGTGTTGGATTGCATTCCGGACCAACTGAACATAATTTATGAGAATGTATGTTAATTGGAACAAAATGCATCAACCCATTTTTCTTATTTTCTCTCTGAATTACATAGCAATTTCTATGCGTCACTGTAACTCTTTTCTTTTTGCGGATGCGGATGTCTGGAGCACTTAATTATTTATCTTTTTCGACACCTATCCTTCATACAGATGTTCTGTCCATAAGAAAGAAAATCACCTTAAAACATTAATATATCATACTACATACATACAATGTGTTTATCAAGTTTGAAGTTTGAAATGTGCAAGTGTTAATCTTCAGGGGTAGGCAACGAGAGAAACTGACGAAAACTGGCTTGCTTTGCCACCTTGGATTGATTTTACTCTCTCTCTCATCAGTCACCGTGGTGGTATGGAACTCACAACTCTGAGTGAGAAGATCAAAACAGAGTGAGTATAACATTTTCCGTGACTCTGCGCACTAAGCATCGAGTTGATTCATTTCATTAGTCTCATCTGTACCTTATTCTGTACCATTGAGCCATTGGTTGAATAAAACACACCGACACCGCCACCATTGTGTGATGTAATTTCTGTTTCGCAAACAAACATCGTCGCAAACGGGCTATCCGACACGTATACGTCGTCACATCCAATTGTTTCAATGTAGTAAATCAATGAAAACCCGAAGCAACTAACTCACGTCCGCACCACTTCCCGGTTACCTCGAACCGCGAGAAAGCCGGAAGTGAGTCGAAAGAAGAAGAAAACAAAACAACAGCGCGAAACTTTTCACTTGTCACTGCACATTTCGGTACAAACTTTTTCGCCTCATTCTTTCTCTCTTTTTCCCTCTGATTTTTTTTCTATTTTATGAGTTTTCTTTTCTTCTTACCAACACAACACACAAAAAAAAAACATTCTCCGTTCGCGACAAAGCCACGAGCAAATAGTCCGCGGCTGCCACCAGCAGCAGCAGCGGAAATAGTGGAAACGGAGATTAATCCGATTCAGCTTTTCTCCTCCAGCTGTTGCGAGAAACTAGCGCAACTAGCCCCGAACGAAAAGTTTCGGCTGCTTTCGCTTGTACTACCCGGTCGTAAAAACAAACCCCGTCCGAAATTGTCACTTCCCAGTGTAAAGAAAATGGCCACCGGATCGGGCGCAAAGAAAAAAGTTACATTTGTTGTACCGGCGTGGGGGGGGGGGAGGCGAAAACTTAATTCCCCGTTTCCTTGAAACCGGTGTGCACGGCAATTCCATTTATCTACGATCGATAGTTTGACGTGTGCAGGGCATACGCCGTGTGGCGTTGTTGCATTCGGTGACACGGTTTTCGGTGAACGTCTTACCGCACCGGTGCGACAGACGGCTCCTCGCAGCAGGCGTGTTGCATTGTTTGCGGTAATTATCAAAATTGTCAAATATCCGTACAATACAATTGCCGCAGCACACGTGTGTGTCACGGCCGTGTCAGAGCGAGAAAGCGAAACAAAGCAAGCTGTGACAGAATTCCGGGCAACCGGAACGTTCCTGCCTCCCCGTGCAACTGTCTCGCAAAACCGAAATCATTCATGCGCACCGACGAAACCGTCCCACAATGCAGGCGAGCCCGAATAATTACTAAGAAGGGCGCACACACAGCAGAGGCGGGTTCATGCCGTAGTACTTGTCATATTTCCGGCACCTGTCGCTTCAATCACACTACTTTCCGGTGGTGGCAGGCAGCGCCAAGAGAGCGGCCACGGCGGCTTATCCTTCGCATGGAACGGCGGGACAAAACATCAACATGTATGCAGAGCCAGAGAGAAAAACAAAACCCCACATCGACGGAGGGACCGAGCAGCCATTCATTCATGGCGCACACACACACACACACACACACACACACACACACACACACACTGCGAAACTTTTGTTTGCGAACGGAAGTGGAAATGATAGAAAGGACGTCTGGGGGGGGGGGGGGGGGTGGCACACAAGCAGTCGGTTTTAAATCCGAAACGAAACACGCCTCACGGTGCAGGAAGGGGCCAAATGTCCCCGTGTCTTCTTAACAGCTTAGCCCTTACGCGGCCGACCTTTTGGGGTCACCGCCGCGGGCGACGGATTTGTGGCACGGTTCATTCGTCGAGCTGCCGCCGTCCGTCTTCCAGGCCGGTGGGAAGAGAGTGTGCTTTTGATTATGTGCAAACACGGTGGTGGTGGTGGTGCTGATGTGAAAAATAAATAGCATCGGAAAGCCGGCGAAACGGCGGCGGTAAAGGCCTCGGAAACACAAGTTTTACACCCGCGCTACTACGATGACAACACACGCACACATACAGAGCGAAACTTTCCATTGTGTTGTGCATTCTTTTGTGCAGACCCGAAGCAGACGGGGAAAATGTGCGAAACATGTCTGTGCGCGTGGGGTGGAAAAGCTGGCAACCAATTATTATGATTTGAAAGAAACAATGAATTAATCCACGACCATAATGGAGGTGCACATTAGTTTTTTTTTGTATTTTTCGACTTCACCGTGTGGGAAGAGCGTTTCCCAATTTTACGGTGCATTCGGCAACGTCCTAAAACGTCCACAACCCATCTCCAGTAAAAGCGAACTGACAATGGTGCCGCAAACAAATCTACGATTATTACGATCTCCTCGATCAAGCTGTCGTATCGGACTTTGCGTCCGATTCCGGGTCCGGGTGCAGCCATATTTTGTGGTCAATTTATTGTGGGGTTTACGCTAATGCGCGCTCCACCTCTCGGTGTGTGCATCGTGTGTGACCCCACGTGGCGCAAACACGGACTGCTCGCCCCTTAATGACAGGCATGCTTTGATTCGCACACTCCGACCGCCTTGACGTCCCGGTATCGGTCGGTGAAGAATAATGTGCTTCCGTTCTCGAGACAATCGCCGCCCGTTTGTCTTCTTTTCCGGCTGGCGAACGCTGACGAGAAGATCGAGCGCACGGGTTTGAGTTCGGTAAGCCGCAGCAGAAGCATTCGCACAAATAAATTGCATCTTTCAGTGCAACGTTACGAGCTGCTGCAATGAGTTGGAAACGCGTTCGGGGTGAAATAGCGAACAAAAAACCAGTGGGAGGATTTTCCACGCCCGCTTCAGCGCGGAACGAAATTAGACCCAACAGCCGAGCGATGCGGCACGTCACGGTGCGCGAAGAATTTGCATTCATTCAATAAAGCATTACGACACCGACTGACACCGAAACGCTCCGCCGAAATGACCGTTGGTGTTGAAAATTATCTACTCTCACGCGCGCAGCACGAGACAGGGGGCCGGCAGGGGGGGGGGGGCTGATAAGAGAGCAGGCGGGCCGCTTTTCCGCGCGGAACAACGCGGCTTCGAGTGAGCTTCTGTTTTGATGGTCTCTTGCCGCGC
>KB673423.1:218283-258283 GCA_000349145.1 Anopheles dirus
GGGGGGAGGTCCACCCATCCATCCATCCCGCTCATTCGCCCGCCAGGCCAGGCCAGGCGCAGGCTGAGGGTCTGCAACTCCCTTTTGCCCTCGCTTTCTTTTGCGCCGTTTGCCTATCGCCTTTCAAACGCTATTCCCAAGTGGCAGGCAGGCCTCTACTGCTTTATATGTGCTCATTAACAATATTGGTGGCGGGGGGGGGGGGGGGGGGGGTGCAGGGGGGAGGTCCACCCATCCATCCATCCCGCTCATTCGCCCGCCAGGCCAGGCCAGGCGCAGGCTGAGGGTCTGCAACTCCCTTTTGCCCTCGCTTTCTTTTGCGCCGTTTGCCTATCGCCTTTCAAACGCTATTCCCAAGTGGCAAATGAAAAAAGGAAGATTATTTGCTTGAAGATAGATGACATTTTATGTTTCCTTCATTGAGCCGTACCCTGGGAATATGAGCTTGAATATTTATGGAAGGAACGTGTGGGCCATGCATGACCAACAAGTAACGACTGTACCGACATGCAGACACATGCGTCGGGCGACGTGTTATCGCCGCGTCTCTATGGGTGTGTGCGTGTGTGTTTTGGTGTAGCTATACCTATTTGGCGTCGGCATTCAAACACACAGAACCCGACCAGCCCGCATTCAAAAGAAAGACACTAGGACACCACACCGGCGAGGGCGAAGAGCGCCCCCATGGTCCCCGCATGCAAACCGTCTCCCGGGAGGGCCGACATCCTCCCAGCGCCGCATCCGGATGTGAGCGGATGTGAATTTGCCAGCAGAGGAACGTGATCTCTTCAAATATTAGCCTTCTGCCATGCTCGGCACTGTTTCTTTTCCATCGAAAACCCCTGAATCTCCCGGGTGGCCGGGGGGAAGAGGGTAAAAAAGTCAAGCTTCGAAAATGCAATATGTGCCGGTGTGAGGCAAACGTACCCTGAATACTCAATCTTCCCGGGATGTTTTCCTTCCGACCCGCGGTCCCGGTCGGCCACGCAACATTTTCTCAAAATGCCAAACGGAATCGTGCATCCTGTGCTGCGGTGTGGCGCTGATGGTGTTGATGCCGCTGGCTGGCGGCCTTCGGGTCCTATGCGGTAAAGATGTTTTCTTAAAATTCCACACCCGGCACCACTGCACGCTCCGCTTTCAGGGCTTGCGCTTTGCGTTTCACTCTTTGTAATTAAGCTGCCTTATTATGTCACACGGGACCGAACATGCGACAAAGCCCCCCCTCCCCCCCTGGGGGGCTGCCAAGCAGCTGGTGGAGTACGAACTCCTCTCCCTCGAAGATTCGCCATCCTCAATAGCAGTAACGGCGATTCGCCGCACCACAGACAGCGACAGCAGCTGCCGCGTCGCGCCTAATTGAACCGCGCGACACATAAATAATGGTCATTGAATGGTAACGAAACGGCACATCAATCAACAAATCGCTAACGCTTCAACAGACGTAAAGTACCGGCCATAAGTACACTCGACGATCGACACGCGGTGCACAGTACGCAGCCAGTTCGGGCGCGTGAGGCACCGGGCGTCTCCATCGCACCTCACACGCAGCCAGTGATGTTCCGGTTGGAAGAAAACCCTATTTTAACGAACGAAGTTTGGACGAAATCCAACCAAATGATTCTTTATCCGTGTTTATTGCATTTCAAAAATGAATTAAAATAATACCTTAGAAATCTGTCGCTGAAAGCTCGTGTTAAAATACTTGGTTACCTCACCACAATAAATCCTAACTGAACAATAATCAAACATAACAGACAGGACCTTCTTGGAGACAACAAAATTGTTCTAAAAAAAGCCCAACCTGCCCCCAAAATCCCACGACGCTGCGGCAAACGAAAAATTGAATAAACCCGATTTGGTACAACACTGCCTACACATCCCGAAATCTTTTGCCGGCGAACGAAAGTAGCATCTTATCCGTCTGCCGCCGTTATGTGTACCACTGTCATTGTATTGTTTCCCCCACTACTCCCCTTCGGGGCAGGACCCCATAAGGTGATTAGCTAACTAGCACAGCCAGCCAGCCAGCCAGCCAGCCAGCCAGCAACATGGTTTTCGATTCTTTCGCCACAAAAGGGCGAACAGCCCCAGTGTGGCAAGGCCCGACATTCGACATTCACATCACGTCCCGGCGGTAACCTTCGTTTGTTTCGTTTCAGAAATCATTGGTTTTCCGAAATCGCTCCCCAGATTTTTCGCTCCCTGTTGAGGCTCTGATTGGTTTTGGATGCATTCCCGGGCGGAAGCGGAGGCGCTGCATGTGTGCCGGGTGTGTGGGTGAGCAAAAAGAAAGGGAGCTTGGGAGGGGTTGGGCAAATGTCTCAAGATGCAGCAGCCACGCTTGTCACCGTGCCACCGCTCACGAACATAACCCACAATCGCACCCGATTTCTTTCGAGATGCGATCGATTTTCCACCTGATTGCATCATAAGGTCGTCGGACGCCGGACTCATTGCGGCACCGGAGTTATTCCACGGAAAGATGCCTGCGAAATGCGCTCGCATGCACACGCCGACACCGGAACCGTCACGGGTGCAACAACGCGGTGCCGGCGACAACCGCCCGTAAACAGCTCCCGGACCATTCAAATGATCGTTAGCAGAACGTTTGGCGCACCAGTCCTGATTTGTACCAAGGTTTCGCCGAAGCCCTGCGAGATGATGGCCAACCACCGAAGCGAGCGAGCAACCGCACAGCAGCACACAATATTAAATTTGTAATGCAATAACTCACTTTACTTCGCTGGGGGCGCCGAGTGCCCAGCCCTCCAGCTCCTCCGCCGGGCCAGCCAGCAGCCCGGGCGCTATATGCCGGGGTAATATTAAATTCAATAGAAGTAAAATTTTTACTCCGCTTCTCGAAGTCATAACGGAAAAATTAAACCACACTCTCGAGCTCGGTGGTGGTGGTGGTGGTGGTGCCGTGACCAAGGGAATGCTTTTGATTTCCGGCGTTGCATTTAGAATCCCAGCAGCGCACACGAAATCGAGATTATGTGCTCGCCGAACGTAACCATACATAAGCGATGTAATGGTTTCTTGCACACGGTCCGCGGCCCCGTTTCCGCCCGGGAGCTCCTCTCTTCGGGGCGATCGGCACCCGACGCTCAAGTGCCGGCCCACCGCATTGCACATGCATCACGTGCAGCTACCAGCCACCACCACCCAGCCCGAGCAAAACCCGTGTGCGCATCGTGCAGCAGCGGCAGCAGCAGCAGGAACACAACGACGCGGACGGCACGGGATATTCGGGTCGAGATTTTCGGGGCTAACTTTCGCAAGCACCCCTCGCCGCCCATTCCTGAGACATTCCCGAGTCGTCCCCCAACTACCCCCCCCCCCCCCGCTCACCCGTGCACTTCCGTTCCCGGCGCGTTTTTACACCGTGCGCGCACACACACACACACAGTCGTTTTCATAATTCAGAGGAAATACCTTTACAGATTGCGCAATAAGCGTGTATAAATTATAGCGCAAAAAAGGGGGGTGGGAGGGGGTTGGGTGTGGTGGGCGGTGAGCTGCATTTGAATTTCGTGCACGGAACAAGTTTCCTGATTTATGCACCCAGAAGTGGCACTGACAATATATTAAATTCATAAATAAGTTTCCCCGGGAATCAAAACGCCACCACGACCACCACCAAAACCCCTGCTGCTCACACACACACACCCCTAAGGGACCGTGATTTCTCACATTGCAATTTAAAACTGCTCCAAACACAGAGCCCCACCCACCTGCGATCGGTCCGTCCGTGCGTTCGGGCCGAATTGGCCAGAAGGATTAAGGCTGGCAACCGGTCCTGTGTACTGTGTACTGTGGCATAAGCCGGTGTCGGGCCCGGTGCAGTCATTCGAGGAAGACGTCTTCCAGTGCGGGGATTTTCTTTTTTGTTTCGGCCACCGCCGCCACTGCCGAGTCGATTCTCGGCGGACCGGGCGGCCACAGCCACATCGCCCGCCAGCCAGGATGTGCGCGCGGGTGTGTATTATAAATTCACCACGACCTGCATAAACAATACCCACCCAATATAGACCAGTGCGAATGCGGCTCCGTCGTCCCGACCCGGTGGTATTCTGTTTTGATTCAAATATTTATTCAACTGTTCAACTGTTCGCCGTTTCTCCAGCGTGGCTGCATCCGCCGATCTTACCGGCGGAGTAGGCCACGGCTTCCGCTTCGCAGCGCATTTGCACAGAAGGCAGGAGGGAAGATTCGCTCGCCGCGGTTGCCGGGGCGACCGTGCACTTATATCCGATCAGGTTTGACACGCCGGTGCGCGACACACGCGGATCCGCAGGCTCGAGAGCGCGAACACGAATCGCCAATAAACGATCGATTAATGAATTTTAAATATTCAGCAATATCGAGCCGTGCGAGCTCCACAAGTGCCTCCATGTGGTCCGGCGGCCGGTGGGTCCGGTGGGTCCGGAGTACGAGAGACGAATTATTAAAAATTTTGTCCGCGCTCCGCCGCGACCGCGACGGCACGAAAACGCAGCCCAAAACGCGGAGCCGGATAACAGCGGCGAAGAGCGCGCGAGAGAAAACAATGCTTTGACACACATTTTACACATGTCGCGCGGTGCAATTTCCTGCGGATCGTCGTACAGTCCAGCCCGCCCGCCCGCACGCACGGTAATATGCGGTGCAATGTGTTATTCATCATAAATTAATTTGCTTCAAAGGATTCACACAATGCACACGCACGCACCGACAAGCGGGCGCGCCACTCGCACTCAACACTATCTGGAGAAGGTTTGGTTGTAGGCCCAGCAGGCAAATTTTGGGGTCATTTGACACCCGCTAATGATGGAATTCCACTCAAACTAAAGAACAGTTTCAGTCATATAAAAGCGATTTCTACAGTGGGGATTTTCTGGATGCAGCCCTAAGCAATGGAGAAGAGGTTTGAGTAGACACGAAAGACGAAGATAAACTTCCAAGCACAAAATACGAGGGTTCAATACGAGTTCAGTATTTTGTACATTTTTCTTATTTACCAAGACCGGATTTTCATTCCAAGGAAACTGATCTCAAGCTATATGAGAATTTTAGCTCTATGCAGTGGCAACGGACACAAATAGTCCAAATGAGTATAGATTTGTTAAGGTTCTTTAACGATCGAGGGATAACTTGTATTTGTGTGATTTTTACGAACATATTGATCGAAATGTGAAATATAATACTGTAAAAGATTAAGAAATCCATCATCTAAATGTTTCAAATTCGAAAGTTTGCAGTCGAAATCAAAGGTCGAATAAAGAACACGTTTCTTTGTGAAAACAACAAAAAAAAATCATCAAATGGCCCGCGGCAACGTCCGCTAGTGTGAAGCTGACATCGAAGCCGGTCTAGCCAATTCAGCCACTCTCACGCTCGACCATATTGAAATGAGATAAATGAACATTCCGCATCCATTTTCGACCGTCGTCCCCGTCGTCCTACACACACCAACACCCCGGAAGGGAAACATTGCTCACAGAACTTCGGTGGCCCCGCGGTAAAGCCTGCACACGCACACACACATATGCTGCACTGATATTTATGTTTTATGTTATTTTTATCGGCCTGACCTGCCCGTTTGGGCGTATGTTTTTTTCCCTCCTGCACACGCTCTGGCTTGTTTTCGATTTTTTGAGAAATTATTTACTGCACCTCGTGCTGTCCCCTCGTACTCCCCTCGCCAGCGAACAAGGACACGAAAATTGCTGCATCCGCGACACGGATGCGCACCGCCCGAAGGGAACGCAGCCATAATCCCAAGAATGATGCCAAATGTCGGAAGTAGAACCATTCAAACCATATCGTCGTCATTGGCTTCGGTTGATTTATCGCTAATCCACCCTGCCCCCGGGTCGGCCGCCCAGCGCCCCTCCCCAACGCGCGATGCGGTCCCCGGGGGTCGGGCGAACGGGCGATAATGATGCTGCCGCTGTTGCAGCTTCTCTCGTTAGCGCATGGTGTTGTCGTCAGTGTCACCGTTTAAAACATATAAGCTCCCCTATATTGCTCCAGCGGCAGCTCCATCGTACCGGGGTGTCTCGCCGGGGCCCGTTCTTTTTTCTCCCTCGCACGTTCCGGACGCGTGTGCGTACACATATATCAAGGCAGGTTTAACGCAAACCCAAACAACCGAGCGTGGCCGATAGGACGAGGTGCATAAATGCGAAGCCCGCGGAATGCACGCATGGACGCTGGCGCGTTCCCCCGGCTTAGTGCCGGATCATTGGAACTGTTCATGTTAACCTCGCGACCGTGCGCGAGTGCCGGCCCGGCGCGCTGACGAACCGGCAGCCGCGTCAGGTCGAGAGAGAGAGAGAGAGAGAGGCGGGACAATGCGCCACCCGCTTTTTTTGCTTCGTTGTCTTATGCCCCGTACCACGGCAGCGAACAATCGAACGCGTAATGCCACGCAAACGGAGCGTTAACCGTAAATGTGTCTACTACGCCGCCTGGGCTACGATGGGTTTTGTTGTTCAGAATGTTTATCCGCTTTTCACGCACGGTGCTGCGTGCCAACACACTCGACGGCATGTAAACGATCCACCCGTTGGGTTGTTTGGTTAGTTTTTTCGTTTCTCGCACCCATTTAGTTGGGGGTTTCCTTTCCAGTGGCCAGTTTTTGTTCGGTGCAAGCGTCCCAGCACTTGCCCAGCAGCGAGATGGTGGCTGATCTTTGAACAGCGGCAGCGGGTCCAATTCAGTCAAACTAATTCCCTTCGTGTCGAGGGTCTTTCGCCACCGTTGCTAATCCTTTTCGAATGTAACTATTTCTCGTTTCCAGTGACGTTCTAGCGACCCCTCTGGGACGCGCCGCTATTCGAATCAATTAAACGTTGCCGTTTGAAGCACGTCAGTTCTGATTTTTAGGAACATTCTGCTTTGAAGCTGTGTACAATCAGAGCCGGGCAGTGGAGTGTTTCAGCTAAACTTACTACAAACCCCAATCCATCACAAGAATTATATTCAGCCAATGCACAGAAATGCATAATCGGCTACAAAACTATGCGATTTGACAAATAACTAATAGTGATTCAACTTTGTTAGTTTGCTTTTGACGTTTTATCTTAAATTTTAATCTTAAAACTCTTCTGATTCTCTTCTCGATATTTTGTGAATCTTTTTGAGAGTGGATTCTTATCGATACTTCCTAGGAGTCGAATCTTTAAGAAGACGTTCAACTCTTTTTTGCGACACTTTCGGGAATGATTGCAGAGCATTATGAGAGTCGACTCACGCGTACGTCTTTCTATAGAATCGTGAAGCATCACATCGCTAGATTCCAAACGCGATTCCATGCGCTCGGCTCCTGCCAGCCAACGATAGTCACGCTTGAGCGAACCCAAATGCTGCTCATCATAGAAACTAATCAATCCCTTTCGTTCGTCTGCTTCCGGCGCCTGAAAACCACTGCGCTCATGTTACATCTCAATTTTCTGCTACCGAAACAACAAGCTTATCACACCCACCGGCTATCCCCTATCACCTAACCGAACCGAGCGATTGCGATAAAAATATCATGAATTGAGCTTGCGTGTGTGTGTGTGTGTGTGTGCGTGCTTATGTCGGTGGTTACCACGCGATTTTCCAACTGCAGTGATTATGATCAACCCGCACACACACACACACACACACACGAGTCGTCCAACTCTTTCCAATAAAACCGCTCAATTCATCCTTACGAGACCGGCCAAACTCGTCCACCCTCTAACTGAGCGCGATGATCATCATCATCATCATCATCATCATGGCGATGATAAGACCTCTCAAAAGGCGCGGAGCATAATTTATCATTTTGAACCAACGCTCGTGTGTCCGTGTCCGTGTTCTTTCGCGTGAGGGCGTTCTTTTCACTGCGGGCCACAATGCCCTAAGCTCCTCATTTTACGCTTGAAGGGCGAAACAAACACCGTGTATGATTCCGTGACGTAACCACCAATTTTCAAGCGCGAATCATGGCCACGATGATGACGCTGCTGCTACCGCTGATCACGGTGGTGGTGATGATGATGATGCTGATGATGATGGAATTTACCAGCGACGTAAATAGCGGCGGCGGCGGCAATCTTCACCGTCGTTTTTTGACGCTATGCGGGTATCTTTTCGCGCCCCGCCGAAGCACATTCTTGTCGCGGTTCCTTCTATTAAACTTTAAGCTTCTCACTTTCCATCCTCTTGTGCCCGGTGGTGGCGAAAAGCCGTAAAATACGCATCCTGTTCCGCCGGGCTCGGTTTGCGCGGAAGGATTGAGACCAATGACGGTGGGATATACACAACACCGCACGGTTAAATTGAAAATCAATCGTTTCCAATTCCTCACTGCAGCACACGGGCTGGAGCCCCGACGCCCGTTCCGTACCTTCATAAAAATCCGTCCGCATTTCATTCGGCGGCCAATAACCACAAAATCGAAATATTTATACCTTACACATTATTAAACCCGCCTGCCGACTGTTTCATTTATTTTGCGCTTCGTCTTTCTTTTTTTTCTTTGTGCGCCTCTGGTGTGGAAAATTGGGTAGAAACCTGTAGGCTGCTGCACCCTCGTCGTCGCTCGTATGTATATGCATAAAAGTGGCATAAAAATGAAAATCAGCCCCCTTCTTCTCATCAGCCAACCGAACCGACCCGAAGCGGAATGGCGAGCAATTTCGGCGGAAGTGCGTAAACTATTGATTTCCGATTTGGCCGCGTACACACCCAATAACGCGGAAGTGCTTAGAGCACTACACAGCCTCGCACGTATCTTCCCAGTGGCTTAGGCGCGTAAATGTGCGTTATAAAACGGGTGCGCGTAACAAGCTGCTGGCGCGGTTGAGTTAAACGTTGCCCCATTCTGGATGTGAAATGCCCTTCATGAGATGGAATTTTACATTCCGACTTTTTTTCCATTTGTCATCTCGCTCATTCTACTCGATAATGATCTGTGATAATACGCCTTCGTCTAGGTCGAGTGGCGGCAGCACCCCCTACCTAGTTAACAGTGATTGTACCAGCCTGCTTTGTTAGGATCCAACACGCTTGACATTTATTAGTTTTCGGAGAATGTAGAAATAAAACGCCATGCCAGCTCCAATTCCGTCCCGTTCGCCCGCCGGTCAATATTAATAAGCTGCATCGAGAAATATTTCAATTACGCACACTGCTGTGCAATCATCATCATCGCAGGCGGCGATGAAATGAAAAAGTAGGCCACGCCGGAACGTTCAAACGGGGTAACGGCAGCAGCTATTAGGAATTCCGGGCAAGTTCACCGAAGGACGCTGCTCCCGTCTCCCGCCGCTTCACTGGGGTCCTGGCCCCTTCCCACGGTTCCCACGTGTTGATGGGGAACATTATTCCCCGACACGCATCATAAGTTCGCACACGTTTTCGCGCGATCGAGCCAAAGCGGGAACGGCGATGTTTTGCGCCATTGTGTACCATTCCATTATCCACTAGTTTCGGCGAATGAAATACACGAATTGATTTGCCGAAAGGTGGTTGATGCACGCGCGCGCTCTTTGCACTCCCCCCAACAAGCATCTTATTCTGGATTTTTACATCCGAATGAGCCCATCAATCACGTCGCAGAATAAACTGCACCCGAGCATCCCCATCTCTTCGGAGATACGCTGTGATACTCAACGCCCATACACACACACACCAGGCGTGGAAAGCGTCTGCACATCCGCACACAAGTGTAGCTCGGAAAGAAAATATGCTTTCTGTAGCGTGTGTCCGTATCCAATACGTTCTCGTCGTTCTCGTTTAAAATGGAAATAATATTTGCTCTATTTATGCTTCAGATATCCTCTTTGATCGTTCCGTTTTCACCGCTACCATTTTGCGGTCCCCGTCGGCTAGCAGGGTGGGATGGGCCGATCGGGGAACATGCGGACGCCATTACAAGTCTCCCGGGCGCCCAACGTCAGCCTTCTGTCCTCCGCGTCTCGTTCGCCACGCAGGTCACAATCGCGGCACAGCCAGCCATCGAGCGGACGCTGGCTGCTCGAACAGAAGCAGGCACCGAAGCATCCCGCTCGCAAGCAATTCCGTTACTCTTTCGTTCTGCCATCCTTCTGCTTCGGTGGTGGCTCCCCCGTCTATTACGATTCGATCACCGCTCACCGGCACGAGGAGCGAAAGAGGCTGCTCAAACACACTCTACACCCGAACATCCAATCTCATCCGAAGTGTAATCGAACAAAAAAGCACACACCCACACACACAGACGAAGGGCGAACGGAGTTTTATTTAACCACCTAAACGATAGCCAAACATCAGCCACGACAGCGATATGTACATAATCAGCGAGTTGATTGAGGAAAATCGAAGCACAAAACACCCAGCGAAGGGAGACCAGCCAGACAGCAGCTTAATGGCAGCAATTCCTCCCGGTGGAATTCCCACCCGTTCGGGGAATGGATTTTTATCAGTGCGCAAGGGAACAGGCATTCGGAGGATTGCTGTTTTTTTTTCCTCTCTAAACCACTCGAATGAAAGATAGTTTCTGCGGATTTGTGCTTTAAACCCGTCCATCGATAAATGATTGATAGAACCACACACCTGCACCCTGGTGGTGGTATTGGTGTGCAGAATTCGGCAAAATTGAAAAGTAAAATGCTTCCTCCTTTCGCAACTTTGATGCATTGCTGAGGAAGACATCAGTGTTGTGAGACGGCTTGTGAGTAAACGAATGAATCAATCGGTTGAGTAACGTCGATTGTGGTGTTTTCGTTTGTGATTCAAAGTATTTGAAAAATTCATCCCATTTTTTCATCCTTTCTTGGGCAGTGCACAGACGGGTAAGTTCTTTCTCTAGGACTTTCACACTCGTTTCACGCTTTAAATGATTTAAATGTTCATTATGATTAGTTCACAAATCGAGCCATTGTAAGTATACAATTCGAGACGTTAAACAAAGTAAGTAAGTAAGTAAGTTATGGTGAAATTAGTGATACCCAAAGATAGTAAGAAAAGATATTTCACAAAAATCGGAGCAACTGTTCGTAACGAAATACGTCCATGTATTCTTGTTTGAATATCTAGCGCCATCTATTGACGAGTAATGCAACTACATGTTTCTTTACATTCTTATTTTTTTCGAAATTTTTTCGAATTTCGAAGTTTTTTCGAAATTTGAAGACACTTAACCATCCCGAGAGACGAACGGATAGTAGGTAAATGATTGATAAGACGTTAGTACATCGACTGGCCAGAAACTCAAACACCGCGTCGAACCGCGTACCGAAAGTTCATCAAAATTGAAAAAGTAAACGCTTCCTTGTGCTTCCCGCTCACCGTACGAACGAAAAATACCATTCTTGCGGTGAATACAACTAAAACATTCTACGCCGATGACACAGACGCACTTGAGCCTTTGTGCCGATGGACGACGACGACAAGGCGGCGAAGGAGCGATGAAGCGTGCACCGAAACCGGCGATCTCTGGTGTGTCTTCATCAACGAACCTTCCGTCAGTTCGGGGCCGGAAAATGGGTTCTAATTTGCCTGTATGACGTTCGACGCCCGTGGGCCAGCGACCCCCAACCGGGAGAGTGTTCAAACACGGCCACAAATTAAAATACCATGCAAAAACAACCGCCACCAGCCAGACCGCAAGGCGTCCCTTTTTTTTCGCCCACCCGTCCGTCGTTGTACGGCGGACACAAAAGTCTACCTATTAATTTTTAATTTTACTTCATCTGCCAATTCAAGTTGCGGCCTAACCACCTGCCTACGATCCTGGCCCGGCCGGGCACCACCCACAAGCGGCCGCGTTGCGGCCGCGTAAGAAAACAAGGTGGGTAATTCTATCTTTGGCTTGTTAATAAATTAACCATTTTGTCGACTTGCACCCATTTCGAAGTAAGCCGCGACCGCCACCGAGGCCGCCGAGAGTAAGCAAGAAAAACGGGGGTGGGGAACCCGAACATAATAAGAAACCCCGCCCGAGCCCGAGTGGGGTTCGGTCCGCGAAAAAACCCCCGTCGCCACGGGAAAGTGGAAAAGCAAATATTTAAACAGGGGAAATTCGCCCGGTGGCCGGCGCGGCGCGGGTCGACTTTTACCCGGAGCCTGTCAACTCGGCAAGCTTATTCTTTTCGGTCGGTCGGGCGGTCGTTTCTGCTTCTTTTTTGTGTTGTTTTGCTTTGTTTTGTATGCTTAGCTGCCGCTTGTTTAGCTGCTTTTTGTTCACTCACCGTGTAGTGTACTCGGCGCTACGCTGAGGTGAGTGTAAAACATTGTTTTTACTAATCCCACGTCACACGAGCCCCCGCGCCCATCGGGTTCCCTCCAGTTGGTCTTGGGAAACTTTTTTCATCAAACCCCCCACCCCCTTCCCTTTGCACCCGCACCCCGTTCCAAACCGGATAAGCCCACCCTTTTTTCCGACCGACCTTCCCGTGAATCAATCAAAGTCTCGCCGGGGCCAAAACTTTGACCCGAATGTGCTTCAAATTCATCTGCATTACCGCTTAATCCTTTCTAATGGTTTCGTCTTCGCCCATTGCTCCTAACAGCAACATTTGCCGGCCGGTGGGTGGGAAAGGGCAAACCTCCGCAGCATTAATTAGTTGGGATGAGAATCGGGGAGCACGGACCACGGGAGGTCAATTGATGAAGTCAGGCAAAGGCCAAACCAGAACCAGAAAATCGCACTTTCCCACGGCACACACACACGCACACACACAAAGATCTCCTAAGCCACCTCCCCGTTCCCTCGCACCCCGCTCGTGCTAATCGACTTAGGGCAAACTGTTTTATTTCCATAACTATTCCCGCACACTCACTTTACTAATCTTGTTTTGCTACTTCCACCGGTCGCCATGGCTACTTTTTCCTAATCATAGGAAAAACCACCGGCACCGACCACAAGTTCTGATCAATGTGACCGGACCGGGGGGGGGGGGGGGGGGCGGGCGGTCGGCCGAGAGCAAATGAGAAGAAATTGGACTCCATTGAACGTTATTAAGCAAATGAAACCCCACAAACAACAATGCTCCGGACGACTTCGAATTCGGTCGGGGGTGCAAGAAACGGGGGGGAGGTCACAAAAAGCACCATCGCGCACTCACCGGCTGCGTAGCAACTCGCAGCGGTTGCTTTGCTGCTGCTACGAAAACTATCGCCATCACTCAGCAGAAGCCCGAGCAGCGGGCGCATTGTTTTCGACGATTTTTATCATCGTCACGGTGGAAAAAGGCAACATTCCTTCGGAGCGGAATGTTTTGCATTTGAACCCAAGCCCCCACCATTCCTGCGATTTATGCCTGCTCGTTGTTGTTGTTTTTTCTGCTTCCGTCTCAACCAAAGAGCGTACTGGAAGCGCACGAAATGCAGCAGCAGCAGCAGCAGCAGCAGCAGCAGAATGCTGAGTGCTATTCACTTAACTTTAGATTAAGCAATTACGAGGTAAAATTTTACCGCAAATGTGCTGCTTTTTGCGAATTAAAATACAACTTTGCCGGCTTCTTGCCAATCAATGCGGAATGCGGCGTCGGGAGGCGACGGTCGGTCGGGTGTTTTGGGGGGGGGGGGGGGCGACTGGGCGAACGACTGGGGGTGTTCGTGTGCTCGTGCGCTTTGTGGCTCTCTTTCTTCGTAATAAACCACCCGAGATCGCAGAGGAGCCTTTGCCGTGTCATTAGCAGCCAGGACAACGCTTGGAGGAGCCAGACGCGGAAACTAGTTGCAGTAAACTAAAGTTAAATTTATGCTCGTTTCATCGCCGCTCTGTGGTGGTGGTAGTGCAGTGCAGCAGCAGTGTGACCCCCCCCCCCTCACTCCCCCACCCGCCTTTCCCACCGAAAGTCACTGTCACTCGTGTGTGTGTGTGTGTGTGTGTCGTGGGCGCGCTCGCTGCTGTGCGCTGGCAGCAGAAAGTATGAAAATTAAATTATGCTTGCCCTTTTGCCGGCGAGCTTTTTGAACATTTTTCATTCGTCCACACTCCCACGAGTGCACCTTCAGCAGCCGAACACACGCGCGTCGCGTCAATGTGTTCTACCGTTTTCGTTCGGTGGCGCTTTTTACGCTCCCATTTTTTTTCTCTCTCCCGCTCTGCGAAGCAAAACTTTTTCCAGTCGGCACTTTCCAGGTCGCTTAAAATGGAGGAGACTCATTTTTCCGCAAAATCGTTCTGCTTCCACCCACCTAGCTGGCAAACGAGCTGCAGCTGCCCTAACCCGAACCGACCAGAAAAGGGGAAGGACGAGCTGCACAGAAATACTTATAAATATATATTTTGACAACAGCTTTCGTCTGGTTTGCAGGCCACGGTTTTAAAAGCACACAAACACACACAAAATATCGTTTCATTTTAATCGAGAGCCATCTGTTCCATTTCCTGTGTCTCTGGCTGTCTATGTGTGTGTGGGTGTGTGTGTTTCTATGCCAAGAAAGGCACACCATAAGAAACGCCATTTTTACCAGACGCTGCTCCCGGAACGCGAAGGAAACTCTCCATCACACTTTGTACCAGAGTTTTCGCCCGGACCGGGGCTTCTCCGCTCCGGTGGGAAGGCAGCAAAAAAATCGAAGGCGATAAACCGGCAATGGCCAAACGGAATCAAGCTTCGTGCTCCTCGTAGCGAACGGAAACAGCACCAGCGGCAGCACCAACGAGAGAGAAAAAAAAGACCGCCATACCGGAATCTCATTCAATGAAACGCAAACTGCACCCAACACATTGCACCATCCTTTGAACCATTCACCGGGCGCCTCCATTTCCATCAGCGGGCCACCTGCCCGGCCACCCGGAGAAAGGGGGTGGGGGTGGCTGACGCGTAAAAAGTCAGGTCAAACTTGGTGAAGGTTGAAAAATTATATCTTTCCACTTTGGGGAATGCAGTGTTTTCCGAGCGTTCGCAGCGACTCCTCCGGACGCTCGTTCTCTTTCGCTGCGCCCCGCTAGGCGCTTCGGCGCGCCGGCTCTCGCCCTGCCTGCGCTGCTGTGTGGCTCTGGAAAACTTTAAAATTATAAATTGGCTTAGAGGCAACCACCAGTCACGCTGGCACTTATACTTGTACTCGGTACGTACAGTCGGTACTCCCCATCTGTGGCTGAAGCGCTTCTCCTAAGACGAAAACGACGACCCGAGCGACGTTTTATCGATTAGTAGCAAACCGGGGACGGTCTTCACCAGGGTCCGGGGGCAAATGAGACCTTGGCCCTGCCAACCCCTCCCTCCCCCCGCCCACAGCATCTGAGCCAACACATTTTATTTGCACACCATTACTGCAGCCGAATCGCCTTAGCAACCTCGGTGCGGTTTTCCGACCGCTGGGATCCAAATTTTGGACCGAGTTTTCAATTCGTCGTAACATAAGCCGGACCCGAACGAAGACACGCCATTAGGAAAATTAACATCTACAATTACACACACTCCATCACGCTCGTCCCGCACACGGAAGCGATACGTACCGAGTGGGAGCGACATTTAGGGTACAATTTATTTCGGAACACTCGGAGTCGGAACACTTCAAAGAACTGCACTCTGCCGGGGTAATCAAGAGTGGGTACGTACGAGAACAACAAACGCCACACACTCACCCGTCGCCAGTGGAATTGAATCGATTAGTCATATTTCTTTGCCATTGTGTGCTCGTGTTCCGGACCATTTCAACAGCATTCCTTCTCCCGGACAACACCTGGGCAAAACATACCTGTAACAGCGGCACGGAAGCTGGCGCTCCAGGAAGGCACACGGCACAAAACAACAACATGACATTTATGGTGCTAAACAATATTGCCATTTCAGGCCGGGCTCGACCGGCGCAGCGCCTAAATTTATCCATTTTGTTTTGACCAACTTCCAGCCAGCGGGATGGGGCCATCTTCCAGCCCGCAGGCCAATTACTCGTGCCCAAAGGCGTGCCCAGAAACGGGTGGGCACGTGGGGAGGCGGTGGCGACTGGGGTGTGAGCAAAGCACATAAATGATTCATCCTGAACGCTGTTCGCAGGTATTCCGACGGCCACCTGAATAATAGATGTGTAAATTGACTTTGAATCACTTCAGGGACAAAAGGATTTTGTTTACCTCGATACAAGCGCGCGACCCGGGTTTCCCTCTCGACCGGGCGGCGACGGGCACGAGCCAAAGAGCCCCTGGAGTACGGCCGGGAAAACAATGGCGCACCAAAACCCGGGCCCGCCCACCACCCACCGTGGTTCGTGCTTCCCGGCTGCGCTGGTAGTCGCCCATAAAGTGGTGGAATCTCCGAAGGCTTCCGTTCAATAGCGTTGCAGAAGGAGCCCCGGACCGACCGGCCGACACCGGGATCCCGGGCGCTTCCCTTAAAAGCTCTGGGATATGTATATGGCAATTTATTCCGTCCTGCGGCTATGATCTTCAAAGGCACACTGCTATCGACATGGCCGAGACCCGGTGCTCTTGTCGGCTCTCGAGAGCGCAAGCAGCACACGACGGGACACCCGACCGGGTACGCACCGATATTCGGGCGAACCGGGGTGGGGTGGGTTGTTCTCCGGTTTGCTGCCGGAGGTTGTTGATTCATGCAGAAGATACAGTTTAAATCCGTACCCGAATCAAACAGCACAACCCAAACAGGGAGAGGGAGCGAGCGAGAGCACATCAAATAATTGGATGCAATTAGATATTTATGAGAACTCAACGGCTAATCTACTTTCGCTGGCGATTGCACCGGACCGACCGGCCTGCACTTGTAGGAATGCACACAAAAGACGCAGCTACATCCGGTCCAAATTACTGGCTCGCTCGCTCGCTCCGCCCAAATGTTTGAGGACCCTTTGAGGCGTCCGGCGTCTGTCGATCAAGAAATTTGATATCCACACTTGGCACGCGCGCCACTCCATCCCGCCTCGGACATAAAACTGTGATGACACACACGCAAACGACGGGCAAACGTCGAAAGAGCAACATCTACCTGAAAATGGGATAGATATTTAAATTACCTCGTCTCGGAGGAGTCAACACGGCGCCGACTCCGACCACTGCTACTATACGGAGACCCCAATCAAACCCTCAATAGATTGTGGACGACTACTTTCGAGCATTAACACACACACACGCACACGCACACACACATGATGCCAATCAAAACAGCATCACGGATGATTGGCCATGCGTTAAATTAATTCGTTCAACATATTACAGTCAGCAGAATCTCGCCGGAGCCATCCCCGTGTCGGGCGGTATCCCAAAGCTGTTATAAACTCCAGCCGGCGGTGTGTGTGTGCGGCAAGAAGTAGTTTTTAAGGAAGTCGGTGCAAGCCGTTGTTGGGGCCCCAGTTCCGGCCAGTCATCCGGTATAAGTTGATTTTCTTTCACCGGTTATGATTTTCTCTCCGCCCACACCGTGACTGGGCGAAACGACCAACGGGAAGAATTAAGACGTCTTGTGCCAGACTTCACCACCCGCAAGAAAGGCGACGATGCATGGCCCTCACTCCGCCATTTGCCATTTGCCGAAACCTTATCTGTGTTGGACGGTAACACCTCCGTGTGTCGGAAAACTTCCTCTCTGCGGTCGCCGGGTTTGGGTCCGCACCGGACACAGCATTTGATGTCAAGGTCACAGCACCGGGAAGCACAGGCTGTGCGACATGTGTTTATGAATATTAACGATGCTTTTTGCTCACTCTCGCTCTCTCCCACCGCCCCCGATAAAGCGAGCTCGCGGGGTATGGAAATGTTATGCCACAAGAATTAAAAGTTATGACCATAACCCACCACCAGCACAGATGGGAAATTAACGAAAAATGTATGCGAACGCCTCTTGCCTCACCGCGTAACGTTCGCGACATCGCGGTGGTCACCGAGCGCCTCCTCCCACCCACAGCTAGGGGTGGGGGGGGTGGACGGGGAGGTGATACCGGAATATGGAAATGATGGAAATCCCGCCACTGCCGGTCCGAAAAACAGCGCTCCGACTGTTTATTTCGCGTCCCACCCGAGAGATGCCCGACTACTGCGGTCGCACTGTGGAAGTAACTCGTCTCCCTGGCAACGCAACGTGCGTGCAAATATCGAGCACCCCCTGGCGGATTCATTGGCCGATAGTAGTAAAAACGGAAGAGGAAAAAAAAACATACACACACAAAACCGACATAACGCGAACACACACACACAAAAACACACATTATTTATGAATATTTCGCGAACGCTAGAGCGCCATGTTCTCGGTGTTCATGCCCATCACCACAGCTACACAACTATCCCCCGAACGATCGTACACACACACACTCCGCTCGAGGCAGAATTCTGGACCTTGGAATTACCAATTCAAAATCGTTCCGCAGTCGCAGCAGCGGCCGAGTCGGAAAAACATGTCGATCGCTTGTAACCGCGCACGAATTATGCTACCCAGCTGGTTGTTTATCACAGCCGGAAGTTATTCGACGTTGCCCGCCAGGGATGTATTGGGTTAATTAGAACTTCATGTGCGCCACAGGAGAAGGCTTTCGGGATTGGAAACTTACGCGCCCGGTTCCGCCGGGGTTGTTTTTCGAAATCCAAGATCGATACAGGAGAGGCAGCGGAACAGAAAAACACACGATCAAACGAAACACCGGCCCGTCACCCACACATGTGCGCGTCACTTTTTGCTTCCGATGTCGCCCGACTCCCCAACCAATCAACTGGCGATGTCACGTTCCGTTTTTATGACATTAACACGCGCCGTCCATCGGCCCTCCGCTGCTCGGGCGGCGCGACCCAAAACGCGACTTTGAAGCAATCGATCGATCGATCGATGGTTTGATTCCGTTTTCGTGTTTTTTTTGCTGTTGTTGCTTTGTGCGCTTTGTCTGTTCCCTTCTATCTGGTTTGTGTGTGTGTGTGTGTGTGTGGCGGCGCGCACGCCAGTGAAAGGATTTGCTCATGTGAGAGGCAGTTTTTGTTCGGCTGGGCTTAGGCTCTTCCCATACCGAAGCCGCTTTGGACGACTTGCCCACGACGACGACGACGACGACGACGACGGGGAAAACGAAATGAAAAATCATCCGGAAGTGATGCTTTTCTTTCCAGAAGAATGATTTTCATCAAAGCTTGTCCGTGTCAACGTGATTTCATTTTGTGTACTTTTTTTTGCGGTGCCACTGTTGTAGTAGCGCTTGCGTTCGGTTTTCGCTGACATTCGGCCCGGTTTTTGTGCCCGGGCCCACCCAGCGGCTGGCTTGTTGGTTGGTGTTTTCTCTTTGAAATTTGACGGCCCACGGCGACGTGAACCCCGACCATGGCAGGAGACCCAAGACCCCTCACCTTTCGGCCCGGGTCGTCAGCGGAGAGCCCGTGTTGCGGGGGACACGGGTTTCTCCGAATCCTTCGAGCCTTTACACGGCCGGGATTCGAAAGCCCTTGGCCAGCGAATAAAACCTGCCGTACACGAGAGCCCGGCGGTTCAGCTGCGGCCCAGGACCAGCGCCTGCACAGGTAATCAATAGAATCAAAGGCCTAACATGATCCATTCATTTGTGATAGAAATTTAATTGGAGACAAACGTGCCTCCGTGTGGGACGTTCGCACGTGGCATTCCCGGAGAGGGGGTCTGAGAAGGGTCGGATGCGAAATATGACGGCGGCTCCGTCCGTGCTGGAATCGTCAATCGTCCTTCACACATCGCACAGGCTTTCTGCTGCGTAATGTCTGTCAAACGCAATTTAATACGTTATCCTCGTCAGTACCTTTTCGGGGTTTTGTTCAGGACTTCGTGAAGAACAGGTTGGGTGATTTTTTTCTTCAAACGTGCACCAACACAAAGCCTGATAAATACAGTGATAAAGAGCCATACACACACGGGAAAACCATTTCGATTCTGATGCTGCCCGCGACGTAAAGAGCAGCTCTTAGGCATCGCCTTAAAGCGTCCCCGGAGGGTGCCAAATTAAATGCAAATTAAATAATAATCAAAATTCCTGTGCCAAAATTTGCTCATCCCCTCGTGTGAGACAGCGGCCGGAGGTGAGCCATAAATTTGCACCGAACAACCGCCAGCCAGGAACGCGTGGCCACGGTCGGCACCCCCGACTTAGTTAAGCTTTCGGGCGAAACAAGTTAACCGAAACCACCGGAACCGATGGCCGTCGATGGGCCCTGGCACTCACCCCTCCCGACTCACGACCGACTGATACAATGTCGCACCGATATTTGCTGTAGACAACACTTTCGAAACACTGATTAATTTTAACGGACTGGAAAGTTTTCATTACGCAACGCCCCTGCTGGGCCTGCGCTGCGGCTGCACCGGCCGTCCTAACACCTACAATTAGAAGCGACGGCAGCGGCGGCTGCCACGGAAAGGAGCGACTTTGGAAATTAAACCCACCACGATATTTAAATTTGTTCAAGATATTTACCTTTGTACTTGAAAATCTCATTTCCTCAAAGGATCTCGTTCTCGTGAGTCGCTCTTTTTCGCCCGCCTTCACTCTCCGACGTTGGGACGCGAGGGCAGTGAGGGCATCGGGGGGAGTTGAGTTTGTGCTAATGCTAATGCTGCTGCTGCTGCTGCTGGTCTCTCCTTAAACCTTAAACTCCGACCGGCGGGGGTTGGATATCCGTCGCCGCCGTGCCCGGCTCGCTGCATTCGACCTGCGCATATTGTTCGGGTGACCCTTTTTGCCAAACCCCGGGACCGGGCCGGGCCGTGCCTCGCCATTCGCCTATCGCCCAGCCCGTGCAGGAAGGGGGCCTCCATCAATTAGTCGTGGGGATTAGGAAAAGAGATTATCTTTTAGGTTCAATTTGTACTATTTCTTCGAAAGCAGAACTTGTGAAAGTTGAGATTAGCCGTTGGGTTTACTCTCTCTCTCTCCAAGGTGATATTAATGGACGGTAAAGACACGAGTGGGAGGGAAGGGAGTGGAGGGGGGAGGGACTCGTGGCAATCAACGGAGCTGCGTCCCACGGAGCTGTGGGCAGAGCAAAGTTCGGGATTATCGGGGTAGAGGCCAAATATTCTCTTAAGCGTAGCATAATTTTAAAGTTCCCAACGAACGAACGAACGGAGCCTTTTCGCCTTTTTGCCGCCGGCGGCGGATCGAGCGCCCGAAGCCTGCAGCGTTCCCCGTACGGTGCGGGGATATAATTATCTCCAGCAAATACTTTGACCCGGCGTTCGGCTCTGCTTTAGCGACCGAGCGCACTCTATCGAGCGGCGTATCATGTTGTTTGTCTTCCTGTTCGCCGAAACGCAATCGATGGGGTATTGTTTCCCGTTCCAAAGTTGTGGAACTATTTTTACATACTAAACATAGTTCACCCTTCCCTAGCACACGGCGGGGCACAGGGCACGTCTCTTTTCTACTGGCAATGACAATTACTTGACGCTGGTTCAATACAGTGACCGTCTTCTAAACTTGGACACTTGAAATAGCGACAGCTTTCTAACTTTGCGTTCAGTTATCATTTGCTAGGAAACAGTGAGCGATGTAAAAACTTGATAGAGGCTCTTGACTTCCTCTTATACCAGTGAGCATACAAAATAGTAGAAACCGCGCACAACTCGCAAGATTATGAAGAATGAAGTAAAAATAGCCTTTTTTGTGTCAGGCATCTAAAATCGGACAGTTCGAACTGGGCAGTATTAAACTATTTTGAAGAATTTACACTAGCATCGATCACTTCTTGTACCTTTGTATGCATACTTTCACTCCAAAGCAAACAAATGTTCGGCAATAGTTTCTCCACTAGGTCCTTTTTGAAATTGGTTTTCCTTTTGCATAAAATCCGATTTGACTGACTACAAATGACTGCCATTGAGGCATTGTAACACCAGCATCAAATATGTCCCAATATCAAGTGTCCCATTCTAGATGCCTGCCACTGTAGCTCTACCCTCAAACAAGGACAATCTCATCCGATGAAGTAATCTCCTAAATTTACCATTCCAGCGATAACTCTCCAAATATAAAGCTCGAGCGCAACGAAATTGGTTTTAAATGTCTGACGGCCACAAATCTGTGCGAATATTTTTAATACCACCCGGTCCCGCCACACGAAAGCGCCATTCATATTGCGGCTCCCTAAAATTACAAATCAAGTAGGCGCAGTTGCGATGGCAACCGGCGGTATAGTACGGCGGTGAAGTAAAAGTTTGAATTAAATTTCTGCTGCCATCGTGATTTCATTCCTTGATTCCGTCGTGGATCCTCCAACTCCAGACGGCCCCCCCACACATTCTTTGTGCGCATTCCTTCACGCGCGCGAACGTTTCCCGAACGGCTCGGTTGGGCCCACCACTGCGCCACGCTGTCCCGGGCCGTAGTTTCGATTGTTGGAATGCGCCCGATAAATATCCCGAACCCAATTCAGCGCTCATAGACACACACACACACACACACTCGTACACCCGTGCCAAAAGCGAGCGCGTTGAAAAAGGATGTTCACCCACCGTGGATGTGTTGCAGATGCAGTGTGGTGTGCCGGTGCGGGAACGGAGACGGTGAGCCGGAGTTGCTGATGACTTAATCGTATGAACTCGATACCCGGAGCAGCCGATGTGTGGCCCTCTACGCCGAGGGGATGTGAGTAATAACCGGGTTCTGATGAAACAGCATAAATTATGATGATTTTTCTCTTTCGCAGCTCGTACCGAGCGTAGCGCCCAGCTTCGAGAGCCAGCCAGGGCAAGAACTACACACACCGGCACACCGGATAGTGAGGTTACCCGGGTGGCGAACAGTTGGTCTGATGAACGTAAATAACACGTTTGAAGGATGAGCCACGGCCACTAAACCGTCAGAAGCCAAAGGTTGCACACCCTTTAAATGAGGTTCAGACAAGACACACCTCGTCCCGACCGCGGCCTTGGCCTGCCAGGTAATCTAAGCACCACATCGGAAACGTATATTATGCAAATCAAATTTTTATATTAGAGACCATTTGGAGGTGCCTCACCGACAGCTCCCGCTTCTGGTGGACAGGAAGCGAGCGAGCCGGCGCTGCATACGTGGTTGGCCGCATCCTTCTCGCAACCATTGACGAGTGTCGAGTGGCCAACGTGCCTGCCCCCGTCTTCCATTCGTCACGCCGGCTCCGATGAGAAATGGAATGCGGTACAATTTGAATATTTTGCCCACTTCACGCGCGGGGCCGGCTCACACGGCCGTGTTCCGCGGGGCATCCTGCTCCACCATCCACAGGGTTCTCCACATCCCGGGAGCGACCGGGCACAAACCGTGCACCTAAAAGTAGGGAAGGTATTAACAATTTATGAACGATGGCTTGCAGCAGCACACTCGCGCGCCCGTGTCGGACGGACGGAGCGCGCAAAAAGAAAGCCAGCTCATGTAGCGGAAGAGTACTTTGCCGTCATTCATTCGTTTGCCCTCGGTCTCGGTCGGCGCACGGTTCAGCCGCATTTGAAACCTGACGGAGGAGACCCGGGTGGGCAGGCAGGGCGCGCAGCGCAGCATCCTCGTATCACCTCTCGAGCGAAAACTTTTCCTCCTCTCTCTCTCTTACTCTCTCTCTCTCGCGCGCGCTCTCGCTCTCCCGCCACCAGTGCCATTTCCGTGCCAACCAACCACAACGAAGCGAAGGCAGCCAACACCGTGAACTTTGTTCCGGAAAATTTCAAGATGAGTGCTGAATCTTAATAGCACCACGGAGTGCAAAGCGCACACGGGTGGCTCACATTTCCGGGAGCCCGCGTCGTGGCCCGTTATTTTTCACGCCCGCTTCCAGCGTGTTTCGTACGCGCACTCGACTGGTGCGAAAAGATTCGCCTTTCGAGGCCCGCAGTCGGTCGACGCGATGACTTCGCAGACGCGCGATGCACTTCGGGGGGGGATGGGCGCGAGTGCATCCTATCCTGCCGGGTGGCACCCATCCCCCCCACACGCTGGGGCTCGGCTTCCGCCCGCAGTCAGTCGCCTCGGGCGCGGTTTTTATTTCACTCCGTCGTGTATTATTTACGAACCATAAATCCGGATTTTGTAGCAATTAAAAAGTTTCATCAAGCGAAAGTTGACGCATCCGATCCGGGTCGATATTTCTTCGGGAGGGGCGTTCGGGGCGTGCACCTTGGCGTGCACGGGCCGCTTCCTGCGTCTTGCTTGGTCCGTGCTGGAACCGCGCTGGAAGTTTCCCTGTGCAATTTACTTTCGTGCGGCAGCAAAACTAGTCACCGGGCTCCGTACGCGGGAATTGAAAATTAACCTCCACCCGCTAATGCAGTTGCACTCGGCGTTTGGCGCGCATTCTGGCGCGGCGGCGATTTTATACGACCGGCGCGCCTTGTCATCTTTTATTCCTCGAGCGCGGCGGGTGCAACGGAGCACACTTTATGCGGCGCGCATAAAGCGTCCTGAAATAGAAGCGAGACGGTATTAAACATTTATAGAAGAATATGCCAAGGATCGTGCTTTTCATCCGGTGATACCCCAGCGGTAGCATCAAATTTTCCAATCCTGTAGCCTGTCCTATTTCGTTTGATTTATTATTCGGATCACAATCCCGCATCAGTTCCGATTACGCCATTTCTTGTGTATCAGCAGCCCGTCTATCGCAACCGTCAACTGGCAGCATCCTATTCTATTATTAGGTGCACAACTAAGTAAAGGACGCTGTTTTGGAAGATTATTTATGGTAATTTCTTGAGAAAAACATTGTTCACGCAGCGTATTACCCAGCACTACTTATGACTTTGTGCCTTCTTTCTGGCGAATACCGAATTATTTGGCGTAAAAAGGTCACTTTCGGTCATTTTCAAGCAACTCATAGTAGCTTATAATGATCCTGTCCCACCAGACTGTTTCACAGGAGCAGTACGGATAGCCATGACAACTCAACGTTCAACATTTCTCCGTTTGAGCTCATGGGAAACTTATCTTTTTTGCATTTGGATCATTCCTAACGCAAGTAATCGCTGTCGGCAAAGTCGACTCCCGACATCTTGTTTCACGTAGGGCAGCATCCCCGTACACATATACCAGCTGTCTATACTCATCAGCTGGCATTTTGTTTTATCAAAACGAAACAATAACACCTCCCGCTAATATAAAATGTGTCAGTATACTGTGTTTAACATACACCCCGGCTTTATTTGTGGCATTTTTGGGATTCCAAACCGGTCGTTACTCAGTGGCGAACCTAATAGCCCAGCAATTGCTGCAGCAAAAGCACCGAAACAAGCGCAACATCCACAGCCGAAAACATGGTCCGCGGCATTAAGCTGTTACATCGATTTCAGCAAGTTTCCCGGCAACGTTTAATGTAACACCGGGAAATGCGCAATAAAGTTGGCAATCCTATCTGGGGCCAACGCGCTTTCGGTGCTCCGCCGGGGCCACCGGGATGAGATAAAGCGCAACCGGCCCCGGGACAACCGAATGCAGCCGAAACTTAAGCGAACCGAACACAAACAAACCAAACCACACCGAGCAAACAAAAAACTAAACATCGGTTCTTTATATGCAAATAAAATCGATAAAAATTCCAACCCCGGCATTACGATGAGCACCTGAAAGCCACCCCGGGATTACGGAAATAAAATGTAAGAAGATAATATACCGCAAAATTGAAAGTTATAGGTGGCACCGGCAGGCTGGCTGGCTGGTAGGCCGGTTTCGCAGGACCTTCGCCGGCACACGGCGCGGTACACGATCGCAATACTAAATAACCACCTACTTTACGCGCCACAGGTTAGGCGCCCCATAATCCCCTAACAAGTGAGTTGTGTCGCAGCGAAATTGGAAGGAAATCCCTTCCGAAAACTTTCCATGTCGTTTCAATACGTACAATCACAATCTTTTTCCTCCCATCCTGCGTTGTTGTTGTTTTTTCTCGCTCTCTCTCTCTCTCTCTCTCTCTCTCTCTCTCTCTCTCTCACCTTCTTTCTCCCGCATGCTGGTGTTGACGGTGCCGGGATCCAAGCCTCGATAACTACCTCCGGTGAGCTGTTCCGTTCCGGTCGACTAAGGCCCGACCGACCGGCTTCCCGAGAGCACCTGCCGAAAGGATCCACCTTCACCCTCCGTTACCGTTGTGTTACCGAAATCAATTGACTAGCACACACACACACACACATGCCCACGCACCACCCCTCGGATTCGGTTCGTCTCACTCTCTCTCTCTCTCTCTCTCTCTCTCTCTCTGCTATTCAACACAAAATCGTTAACAGTTTCGCTTCATTTTTTGTGTGCTCTATGTGTGGGTTGGTGTGTCTTTCAGCTTGCGCCAAAGCATGCTGTGATTGGAACACCAGCACCGAGCAGCAAAGGACACCGGGGCAAAAGGAGAAGAATCATCACTCCGCAAACTAAATGATGACTCAGACAAGGTCTAACCCCCCAGCTCCATGTTCAATGAGATCTGTCAGATTTCCATGCTCACTCGGATCGCTCGTTGGCCGAGAAACAAAATCTATAATCAATTGAACCAACACAAACTGAAAACTTTATCCGGAGGGGGGGAGGACCTTCGAAAAGGACCTCCGCCTCCGTTTTGTCGTTTGTACCGCCATACTCTGACAGCTTTCCGACCCGGGCCTCCTACGCTTCCCCTAGCGTTGTCTTGAAATTCTTTCCACAAACTTCTCCTCAAACCATCGGGAGCCGACGGGGACGGGGAAGCAAACAGTTTTGGCAAGCATTAATCGGAGAGGATGCCGGAGCAGCCAGAGATTGCGCCAATCGGGGGACAAGCGCCAGGCCGGGCCGGGGAAACCGCGGGGAGATGGAAACAAAAAGTCCTCGATTCCGCAAGAGTTTTGACGTTCCGGGCGTTGGAGGCGGCCGGGAAATTGCTGTACCCACAGACCCATGAATAAATTGATACCGTCTGCCGGGTGCGGGTGGCCATGGCAACGGCAACGGAACACTGTTTAATTGATTTTCTCGCACACTCTGCCGGTGTTCAAAGCGGAAACTTCGGCCAAAGCACATCGGAGTGTTGCCGAGTGCGTATCATCGTGCCCCGTTGTCGCGCTCGGCCGTGCTGGTGTGCGTGTTTTGGAAGCGGAGCCGGAAAGGACTTTTCGCAAAGCAGCAGCAGCAGCAGCTCCCGGCCAAGTTCGATAGTCAAATGGAGAGAATTAATCAGAGAGATACAAACTGAATTAATCACGACTTTCGAACAGTTCCAGAAGCGAAGCGGCACACAGAGGCTGCCTGCAAAAATCGGAACTTGCGTAAAAGAAAAATAAGCCCAGCAAAGTATGAAACACCCGGGCCCACCCGACGGAATGTATTAAGACCAACCCGGAGCGGGAGATTGGCACAAATCGGCGGCAGGACATGGACGCGGTAATCCTAATTGGGTGCTGTTTGAAGTAGAAGCAGCAATTTTAATTACATAATCCTCGCCTGCGCTTCCATTAGCTGGATTCGCTTTTCGCGGCCGCGATCTCTACCCGGGGGTGGGGGCGGTAAGTCCCGAAAGCCTCGGGGTCACCGTGGTATTGATCGCCAGCCGGTTGCGGTTTCCAACGGAGGGTAAAATTTCAACAGCAAAAAAGTTCATGTGAAAAGAACGCATCCACACGCGTGTTGCGTTTACCGAGAGAGAGAGAGGACCACAAAAAAGCCACCACGACGCGATGATAAGCGCGATTACTTACCCGGGGAAAGTGGGAAAACGCAACCACAAACACACAGGAAACCATGGCAGGTGCCGAAGATCAATTAAAAGCTCGTAAACTCAATTCAACGAATGATCGAAAATTGATTGCAAATTCCTATTAAACATTTACGGCCCCTCTTAGCGCGGCCGTCGGATGTAAAATGCAAATTGCTTAAATCTCGATAAAAGCTAATATACTGCGGGGAGGGGGCGTGGGTGGAATAAAAAGCCCGAACCGGTGAAAACGATGCTCCATCATCATCACCAACGTCGGCGTCGGCGTCGTCGGCGGCAACTGTGTGTGTCACCCCTGGAAGCCCGAACTCCGCACCGCACCTTTTTTAATGGATGCCGCACCGCACCGCAAACGCAACATCGGGCCGAAAGTTGCGCCCGCTGCCCGAAAGTTCGTCCTCCTCCGTGCAACCCCCCCCCCCCCCCCCCCCCCTCCACCATTCGGTTAAAACTCCATCAGTAAATTAAATTGCTTGCCAACTTACGGTTGACCTCCTGCTATTCCTGGGGGAAAACCGCACAGAATTACATGAGCTTTAGCTGCCCGACCCGGCCCGATCCGCCACTGCTGCACCGTGCACAGTGTGGGGGGGGGGGGGAGAGAAAACCCTAAACCCCCGTTTTTAACACTCACCAAATCACACCACCGGAGTGCACCGTGCTGCCTGCAAGGTTGGCGTTGCAGAATGTTGCAGAAATGGTCGATTTTCAACATTTCACACACTTCATTCTTCCTGGAGCGCAGCATGCACCGCCCCGGATCCTCGCTTCGAATCCCCCCTCCTCTGCTCGGCGGCAGTGGCTACCATTTTGTGGTTTTCGTTTCAATTAATTATTTTGCAACCATTCGCCTGCGCCGGGGCACACCACCGCGGGCACCGCCGCTTCATGCTGCTGTACTAATTTTCTAAATTCCCGTGCCGCACAGCCTACTGACGGTTCGTGCACGGTGCACACGGTGGTCGCCCGAACGATATGTGCGCTTTCTCGGCCTACTTTGTGGCCGACTTCAGCGCGTCTGGCATGGCAACCCGCTCGCCGCTTGCCAGATGAGAAGCAGCACGGACGCCTGCCTTAAGGAAAGGCGGCAAAAGGACAGTAGTGGCCAGCCGGTCGCAGTTCGTCACGACCACTTTAACGTGTCCTGCGTGCGTGTCCGCAAACAACACAACCGTCAACGCCATCATTATTGTCTCGGTTGACAATAGGAGCGCAAAAACCCCCTTTTGCCGTTTGACCTTGCTTGCTTGAGAAACGTATGCTTCCACTTATGCCGCCTTCCATTTCCATGTATCACCCTCAGGGCCACACACACACACACACATGTGTCCGGCCACACAAGGCAACCAGCCCGGGGGCGCAGGGAAAGTTCGGCCGTGTTACGAAAAGCTCGTCGTTGACTCGTGCCTTTGCCGAGAATTTTATTGTTATCTTATCTGGGGAAGCATTACAATTCGAACTTTTCCATCCGAGCGGCAAGCAGCTCCGTGGCGGAGAAAATTCGGTCCCCCAGTCTCCAAACTGGGGGGGGGGAGACACAGAGCAGCAAACCCGGCAAAAGATGCTTATCGGGGAGCGTGCTTGCCGCTGTTCGGAGTCGTTTATATTTGAATCTACTTTTACTTAAGCTACTGCTGCACTTCTGCGCCACCGTTTTTTTTTTTTTGTTCCACCGTTCTTCCCTAATGGGAAAAGAACAGTGCGTTTCGATCGCGCGATATGACCGCACGGTAATTCAATCAATTGGCAGCGCAAGGAAACGGGGAATCCGGCAATCCGGCGGTTTTATACAGATGTACCGTATAATAGTGTGAAATAATCACAAATCGAACGCGGGTATGAGCGGGTAATGTGTAATGGGGTTTTAGTAACAGCAGAGCCGGGTGGTGACGGGTCATAGGGATGGCGCACCGGTGCGCCCGTTCGCTAAATGTTTCCGAATGTTTTCACAAACCACCTAGACAAACAATCCATTCCATTCCGTTCCGGCGGGCCCGATGCGGCGGCTCTTTGCATGCGAAATTAGGCCATTATTTATGCACCTAATTCCAATTGTAAGTGTCAATAGACGCGTGTGCGGGCCTGATCGAAATAAAGCGTATCCATTAGCGCAAACCGTGTCTTCTCATGCTTCTCGGGGCAGTATGTTCGCTTCCGCGCGCGCGCGCGCTCTGTGAACCGTAAATCGTGATCATGAATTTTGATCGAAATTCCACACGCCACTCTCTCCCGCGCGCCCGTTGTCCATCGTTTGGTGCCAGCGGCGTGTGCCCGGCCGCGTTGAGAACCGCACCATGTGCGCGGATAAATCCCACTCCTTAGACCCCCCCCCCCCCCCCGGACGAAGAAACCTTTTTCCTCGATTTCGAGGTGTTTTTCTCGCGCGCGTGTTTCGTGTTTCCATCAACAAGTGTGTCGCGATTGGCTCGATTGGCTCGGCCGGGAGCGGAGTTCTTTTACCACTTTTGTTTCGCGGCGCCCCCGCGGTTGGATGAAAATGGTTAATGGATGCTCTCTAAATAAAGCGACCTGCCAGGATGGAGAGGACGGCGTGGGAGGAGAGGAGGGGAGAGAACAAACAAAACAATAGAACCATTATTGATCCGTAGCACACAGTCATTTGCGACCGATTGGTGCTCCACGCATGACGCTGCATAAAAACGCACCAAATCAGACGCTAATGTATTCCACCGCTTTGGTAGCAGCTCGCCACACCAAAACGGTTCCTTCGGCCGCGGCAAATGTGAAGAAATGTTGCTTGGGAATCCCTGGTTGAGCTGAATTACCCTCTCGCGCCGACATCGAAAGCACGCAGCAGCAAAAGAAAGCTTCCAATTCCGTGAAAGCTTCTCGCAGAGCTTCAATGAGCTTTCATTCTATGAAACTTTCATCAGTGCTTTCACAGCATAAACATCGCTTCGGGACGTGCGCCATTTAATTTTAAATCAACTGAAAAACCATAATAAAGGAACGTATGTGAAAAATGCCTGTGATATTGTCCATGAATGTGATCGGAATAAATAACCCGGCCCGCAATGATCTGTCAAAATCCTCTCTTTTCCTGCACCGCTTCCGAATGTCATCGTTTTTCGGGCTGGAGAGATTTTGCTGCGCGCACTCTCAGCAAAACGCTCTCCCTCGAATACGCTCTCTGATCGGACTGCGCCGCACGCGCTCTCTTTTCTTTCGGTGTATGCGAAATGCACAAAGTAGGCGACTCCGTGTTGGATTGTTTTTTTTTTCATTTTATTCTGCCTTCAACGCGGCTTAAAATACAAACACGCACAGGTACTAGAAAACAAAACTCCATCACTAAAGCCGGCTTCGTTGCTGGTTTCTGCATGCCTCCATCTATCATCAACACGGGCACTGGCGAACAGCTGAACGCAGGTGGAGCGAACAGCGCATGCAGTGAATCTTCAACTGCTCCTTCTTGAAACACATTTTCCGAGCCCCGGGACAGAAATTCACAGTTTCGCACAACATTTCACCCACAGCAGTCACGCACAACACAAAAACACCACATTTTAAAAACACTTCGCGAAGGAGCGCGCAATTCTACATCCTAACTCCGAGGCGCACGCGGTAAAACTGCGTTCGCCTTTGCCCACGGTAGTTGGAGTGCGATGACCAACCGCAAAAGCGAGATGGAATACAATGTTCGCTTGCTTTGAACGGCGGCCTCGCTCGCAACGTATTTTGGCTCCCGCACACAATCAAACTTTCTGGTGTTTCTCCCGCACACGTTTACGTTTCCTGTGTGCTTCTCTCGCGTTCGGCCGAGCTGCCGCTCGCCTCACCGCGTTTCCCCCCGTTTCAGCCAACCACCACACACCCCTCGCCTACGAAATGACGAAATTTTCGCTCTCTTTGCCGGTAGGGAAGCCAAACGTTTTGCGGTACTTGTTTATATTACGTGTTTAGCTGCTCGGGGCCGGTTTCACATTTCTTCCGGAAAAATATCACCTGTCGCTCGAACTCATTCTTTTCGGCACTTTCCGCAACCAGCTCGAACCCGTTTGATTGAATGTGGAATTTGATGTGCTGCTCCAAAGCTCCACAACCACCTCTCCACTCCAGTTGCTCGTATTTCGGATAGATCTGTCCGGCGTCCCGCTTCAGGCGGCGTACCTGGTCGCGGTACTTTTTCCAGCTCTGCAGTTCCAGTATCAGAAACGCTCCTTTCGAGCAAAGGTAATCTAAAACACGGCGCAATCCTTCGTCACCACCGTTCAGGTGCACGTACATCAGAACCGAGAAGCAACAGATGGCATCGAACTGTGCAATGTCTAGCCGCTCCATGCAACGTGCGATCGGATCGTCACCTTCGCCACCGTGTTCACGCGTGGCAATACTTAGCACGTCACCGCATATGAATTCGATGCCGGGAAAGTCTTGGCTGGCTCTATCGCACAACTCCTGATCTATGTCTAGACCGATTGCACTGACACACACGCTTTCGCCGCTCGCTTCCGCCAGCATCTGGCGTACTTTTGCGGTAAATTGTCCGGAATTACAGCCAACGTCGAGCACGTGCACCGGCTTCTGCTGTTGTCTGGCATCGGTGCTGCTCCAAACCGACTCCAAATGATGTCGCAGAATGATCGACCGGCTGTCTTCCGATCGAAACTTGTAGTAATTGTGATAATTACCGTGTTTCACCTGTTCATTACTTTCGCACATCGTTCGTGAACTATTTCCGTACCACTTACTATTTGTTTACCAACAAACACATTTCGCATGTACCCAATCAGCAGACGGTGACCAAAAACGGAATTCGGTGATATGTCAAGCAGTATTCGGTAACAAAAACAGGTTGTTTGACGGCCTATATCACCAAACGCGCCCTCTGTCCACCAAATGCGGGGTTCTGAAAACAAACATTAAAACAAAGAGGTTTGTGTCCCTGTTACGCCACATTACACCGTACGCGGCTGCTCGCTACCACCAACACATGGCGTTAGCTACGCGATATGCTATTTTTGTCGCTTTTATCATCGAACTAATTTTGTATGGAATATTTTTTCATGACGATCAAGATTGCTCTGATTGTACGGAAACACGCATGGTAAGATTTACTTTTAGATTTATTTATTTTTCATTAGAAATCATACAATCTATCGTGTGTTACATAAAGAAAAAAATCATTATACCAACACTCAATTTATAAATAAATAAATGCATCGCAATAATAAATTAATCCGATCTTCTCACGTATTTCCACTGCCGTAAACATAACACATAAACTTAAAACGCACGCGGCATTCTAACCCATATTTTGCACTGTAAGTGTTTGATTGCGCGAAACACACTGTTGCTCGCTCTCGTCGTATTAAAAACTAAAAACTAAAAACGTAATCTCAAGTTTAGCCGAAGCTCCAACGAAGTGCAAGAGTGGCAAGAGGCGGGAACTAGCGAACAACAACAAAATCGTATATTCCACATCACAGGAAATACAAAATTAAAGCTTCTAAATGTAAAACATTCTCTGCTTTTTTTGGTTTTTGTATTTTTGTTTTTTTTTGTAATTCGTTATATATTCAATAGCTTCCATTTTTCTAATCCGATAATTGTTATTATGTTAAGTGTTTCTTCTAAACCTTACTCGATATAAACTAGAAGCTAATGGAATGTATGTATGTCGGTTCTGCTTTCTCTATACTTGTTATAGAAATCATATGAGAACAAGGAATATGTACAAGTTACGCGATTTGACGATCTGTGTTGTTTTGTTTGTGTACGTTTGTGTGTTTTTTCTTTGCATTGTTTCGCCAGCGACTAAGATGTGTGTACTCTACGATGCACTTGTCCACTTGCGCTTGCCTTCGGTTTCATTTATCTGTTAAATAAGCCAACCTGAATGTGTGCTGGTGTGTCTGTGTGTTTGTGTGCCTTAACTGCTTTTCGTATCGCAAACAGAGGGAGGAGATCGTCGATCATCTTACGAATACACTGGATAGCTATGTCCTAACGCACGCTCTCGAGAGTTGATTTTTACTTGAACCTGTCTGTCTCATCGACAAACAAACGACGTTTTCGTTTTACTTGTTATGCATTAAAACGCCATTCATGTGTGAGCACTGAAACCAGTTCAATACTTCCTCATTTCGGTTACAATTATTTTGAACCTTTTTTTGTTGTTCTTCAATCAACACAAGTCGTTAAACAACGAACGTAATACAATGTGCACATTCACATTCATGGTGAAAAATCATAGGGCAACATATTGGCATAATACAATGCATACGTAAAAGTATTGCTTTGAAATCGTGCTGTGTGACCAGCATATTGAGTAAACCATATTCAACCAACTCAAACACACGCACTCCAACAAATTCACAGTCATTATCACGTGCACGATAGATGGATATTTAAATCGGTATTTCCGGTGAAAGCAATCGCAAAACCAAACCTCCCCTTCGATTCCGCATCCGGATGTGGCATCTTACGCAGCGTTATCCTTACGAACATATACATAATAAGTGCCCCGACCTGGTCTAGTTTGTGCAGTTCATTAGTCTACCTTCGTCGGCGGCAAACAACGGCGCAGCGCATCTACTGTACTGGACCGTTCTCATAAAAACATGCTCATGTATGTTTAGTCGCTTGCCAATTTTCCTATTGCCTAATACTTTCACGTGAACCATACGCGTCTCTAGGTGTATCGGTATTTCAAATAATCGAAACTTGTTTATATCATCTATTCCGCGCACCGTAGCCGTTCTCGGCAAGGTATTAATAACCAACCGCTTATTCAATGTTAATAGTTTCTGTTTCCCTCGTCTCATCCATGTTACTTTGAAAATCACGATTCTGTTTGTTTTTGTTTCCGGCCTCAACGCAGAAGTTATTAGAAGTGTTAGAATTGTTTTCGTTCCCTAATATGCTGCTGCATCATATCCATTGCTGCTTTTGCTGTGTTTCGATTTACTTAAATTTGGAATTTGTTAATTTCATTTTTGTGTTGCTAGTTTAGAATGAATGGTTTGCCCTTGCCACGACTTGCCTCACTCGGAAGCTGGCAATGTCCTACACCAGCAAGCCATCAGAGTTAATTGTATCCTTCTCGTTCGGTTGCTGTTGGTTGGTTGGGTGCTGTTGCTTGTTTTGCTTCAATGTTCACTACCATCACCATCATTATTCGTGTTCGTGTTTGTGTCTGTTCTTGACCACACATCGATGTCCGTTGCATCTGCATCGTCGCTCTACTACACTACTGGATTATATCTTACTTATAATCTCTTACGAACTACTACTTGTTGCTTTGTCATCCTCTTGTGTCGTTCACTATTTCGTTCATATGTTTTTGTTGTTGTGTGTTTTGTTTTTGTTGCTTGTTGCATTCTTCGCATTCGTTTGCTGCTTTGCCACCGTCGTTCCGTTTTCCATTCTTAGTGGGTGAATATTGTTCGGGTTGAAGAACATTAAATATTAATTACGTGGTTACCTATTTGTCATGTTCTCATGTTCAATTTTAATCGCTTCTCTATGTGCAGAAAATTGTTTCATTTTATCGCTTACAAATGGTATTGTTCCATTCAAGTTTTGTCTTGTGAAATGGGTGATTTTAGTATCAGTAAAGGTGAGCGTGCGTTCTATACGTGTTCTGAAATAACTTTTTTTTGTTTGCTGTTGCTGTATCCTTCACATTTTCTCGCATTTCTTGACCTAACGTTCACAGTCGTTCACGTTTCGCGTCGCATTCGCCTCGTGTCGATTATATTGTTTACCATAGTTGTATCGTCGTCATGCTTGCTTATGCTTTCCCGACAGTGTGTCCCGCTTGCTCCATATGTATATGACATCAAATCTCAACGGAAATATGGCTTTCTTCCTCATGTCGTGGAAGCTTGAAGAAGCGCAGTTTCGAATTCGTATAAAATTGTGGCAAATAATATCATTCCTATTGCTTTTTAAGAACAGAACTACCCAACACACTCTCGAACCCGCACCACCATCATGCTGAAGAGGAAAAGCAAATGTTAACTAAACCCAACTGTACCTCTCATCGTTCAATCGGAGTCGTGTTGAAGAGAAACGCATCCCTTTAGCAGGCACTCTCGAGCTCCACCACGTTCGGCCCATTTACGGCCTGTAGTTGCTGTCTTTTCCTATACTCGTAGAACTCCTCCTTCATGGCTTGCACGCGCGCATCGATGTTATCGTACCGCGACTGGCCCCGCTTCCTGCCTCCGCTCAGAGAAGACACTACTCCGGTCAGCCCAGTCGCGCTCCACAACAGATCGCTCGACGTGGACGGAAGCGTCATCAGGTGATGGAAGTCGTCCCGGATCATGCCCGTCGGCGTCGAAGCCGTAGGTGTTGGCGTAGAGGGATCGAACTCGTAGTGTCCATCGACGCTCCCCACGTCGGCCGTGTTGTTGATGTTGGCCTTTTCCGAGGCAATGTTCAGCCTCGTAATCAGCTCGAGCCAGTGCGACATCGAATACGGCGGATTTTCGAACCGACCACCACCGATAGACAGTGGAGCCGCATGATGCAGACTGGGCGGTGGAGGCGGTGGTCTGTACGGCGGTAGGTATCGCCATTCTCGCAAAAGATTGTGATTGGCCACGGCGGTGGCTGCAACCGATGCCGCCGTACCGCTCGGTTGAGTGTTGTTGCTGGAGGTGTTTTTGCTGCCAAATCCACTGGAGCTGGAGTAGCTTTGCGGCGAGTTCTCCAGCCCACCACCACCGGCACTGAGGGACGTCGTGTTCAGATTGAGATTTAACATCGGCGAACGCAGCTCGGGAACGGTGCGGCCCACGTTTCGGGGCATGCTACGAGGGTAATAGCGCGAGAGGAACTTTGGACGATTGCTGTAGGGATAGGTACCGCCGGCAGAGGCTCCACCAGATCCGCCGTAGTAACCCCACGGCGGTACATTTTGATACAAACTTTGTTGCACGTCCGGCGGTTCCTGCAGTGACGAAGGAAGCTGCCCGCTTGGCTGCCCATAGTAGTAGGGCAAGCTGACGGGTACGTCCGGCACCGGTATGAATCCGTGCGCCGAATGGTGATGATGATGGTGGTGGTGGTGATGATTTGACGACATATGCTGCAGACTTTGCAGCACCGGTAGCTCGTGGTTGTAGTACCGGTGCACGGAGTGGACACTCTGCGGTGTCGGGAAGGAACGCTCGGCCGAGCTGAGATGATGGACCGAGCTGAGATCGCTGAAATACAGTGGTGACCAGGGCGAGTTGACTACCTGCGGGCTGGAAGTGGCCGGCGAGCTAGCCACCACCTTCGAAACTCTAGACGGCGTAGTGTAGATCGTTTGCGCTAGCATGGCCGGCATCGGTACGGTGGAGCTGATGGACGAAATCATCACGTTGCCCTCTGGCATGGTGTTCGTGTACAGGGACTGCTGAGGTTGCGCCAGCTGCGGCACCGTACCACTGCCACCGCCCCCGATACCACCATGATGACCGCCGAATGTCGTTTCCAGCTGCAGACTCAGCTGGCTCGGATAGGAGACGAGCGGTCGGCGCCAAGAAGCCTTCGTGAGTGACGGAAGCCGCTTGGGCAGAAAGCCTCCATCGTCGCTGCTGCTGTACTGCGAAACGATGCTGTTGCGCAGCGACACGATGCCATCCACCAGATCCTGCGACAGCACGAACCGACCGTCGGCTGAGCGATGAATTTGTCCAACGTTCATCGATTGGTCACCGGTAAATTTATTCGAATATATAGAATCACAGTTTTGACAACGTCCTGGTGGCCAAATCCAGTGTAATATAGCTATCAGTATGTTTAGGCCGGGCAATCGGCTTGCTTTTCTTTCTGCTTGCATATATCTACGTGTCAACGAAAGTAAAACAATAAAGAAGAGAAAGAGAAAGTAAGGAACTTCATTCGATGATGTTGCGAACATAGCATTTACAGCATTAGCACTCGCTAGCCGTTCAATGCAGTTACCTTTGTATCTATCTTCACGTGATAAGCATGTACGCGAGTAAAAGAAACAATACAGACGAGAGGATCACTTCGGGATCACAGAAAGGGTTTTCTATTGCCACTCACCTTTTCAAGGGTATTGGTTGACTAAGTGCATTCCTATCCGTTAACCTCGCCGTTACCATGTTGAGTTCTGTAATCGAATAATTTCTATCGATTAAAAAGGTGGTAATATCGAGCCATTCTTATAGTGTGCTTCCCACGCTTCACCCACGCGAGCGTGGCGAAGGACACTGCAAGAAATGGATTGCTCGTTTCACACTAGTGAGAGAAAATGATTCCGGCACTCATCAAGGCGTATACTCATTTGTTTTGCTTAATGTTTTGATTGGCAACAATGACGACAATGACAATGGAAATGATGATAGTGGTGCACTAAATAAAACGCAGGTAAAAACGGCATTAAGGCAAAACAAACATGAGCTATACATCTTCACCAAACACAGGCAATTTTTATCGCCAGCTGTAGCTCATACGTCATAACAAAACTCCAACGAACGTTGTTAGTAACTTAAGCGCTAAATTAGTTTACAGTACTACGGAAATGAGGTTATGGTTTCTCGGTTAGTGTCCAGAAAGATGGGATAGTATACACCCTGACTACGGCACTGGATATAGCGCGGTACGCTCCTACTAACCTTTTTCTTGTTTTCTACGCTTGCGCTTATTGCATATCTTGACGGCACAGATTGAAAGGATGATGGCCACGATGAAGAAAAGTATGCCACCAACCACGCCCGCCGTAATAGCTTTATGCTTCACCCGCGCCGGAACGGGAAACTTGATCTCCTCGCTCGTTTCGTAGCTCTTGAGCGAATTGGCAAGCACGCGGAAGTAGTACGTACGACCGCCGACGAGATTCTTCACCAGGTAGGAGGTCTCCTCCGGTCGGATCTGGCCACGGTTTAGCGTTTTCCACTGCGCGTCCGTGCGGTACTTTATCGTATAGAACTGCACCAGATGAGCCCGTTCGAGCGGAACCTGCCACGATATCAGGAAACCATTTGGTATCTCTACCACCGTCACGTTCCGTGGTTGACCCGGTTTCGGACCTAGAGTTTGTTCGAGGAGAACCATAAGTAAAGCGTCCGCACACATTTCGTCGATGCTACGGCAAGCACGATGCTGAAGCGACACCGCGCGACATCTAAAGCTACGGGTTCATGCGGGTTTTGGGAAGGATGATTGATGTGATGGGTGTGTTTGTGGCTATGAAGTTCATATGATGTGATAATGTGTAAATTGTATGTACCTGTGGGTCTGAATACGGGTGGGAAAAAAGTCGAGCCGGTCGAATCGGTAGGGAATAAAATGTTCTTATAGCTATCAATGTCTGTAAAACGGAAAAGCAGAATGGAACGAAACGGTAAAATGAAAATGTGCGAAAAATGTGAGATGATGCACAAAAAAACCCTCGCAAATGACGTGCCAGTGTTAGCAAATATTGTGTAAAATGCGTGTGCCTGAAATGAGCCTTTCACGATTATTTCTGATGCTTTGTGGTGGTGAGTGATCGACTAAATAGAGGTGAGCGAAACGGAACGGATGTTCCATGAAGAAATGAAGCCGGCAGGAAACGAATGGCAAGCAGGAATGCAGGCAGGAGGTATGCAGGAGACGGAATGTCCAAACAGGACCGCGTCTTACCCAAGTCTTCTGGTGCATGTTTAAACTCTTTTTCGTTCGGCGCCGCCGTTGTAGTCGAAGGTTTCTTAGCCTTTTGAGCGTCTGCATCAAGAGCATTGTTTGCATTTGTATTACCGAAAAGTTTGTTATAATCAATTCCTTTGTCACCCGCCCCTTAACATCGGCAACTGAGAGAAGAAAACTTACCAAGAGTTCGTATAGTTATCACCTTGCTCATCATACCGTCTCCGAGCGCGTTCTTGCCGATCACCTGGAACTCGTACGTCGTCCCCGGTGAGAGCCGGTTTATCGTGACCTGCGTGCTACCCGAGGGCGTCACAGGAATCGTCGACCACTCGGACACCCCCGCCTCGCGGTACCAAATCGTGTAGTCTTGCTTGTAATCGGGTCCACCGCTGTATCCGGGCATCCAGGACAACGTAACGGAAAACTCCGTGGCGGAGCCACTCAAGTTGTACGGTGCGTGTGGTTGCGTCCCTTCGATAACCAGCTGGGTGGCGGACACGATCGTGGCCACCTCGTTCGAAGCCACACACTGGTAGTAGCCGAAGTCGGACCGCCGCAGGTTTTCGATCGTAATGTTGCCGCTGTTTATCCGGACGCGATTCTTCTGCAGCGGTTGACCGTCGCGTCGCTGCCACTGGATGGTTGGTTTGGACGTTCCCTCGGCCTCCTGCGCATCGCAGTGCATCTCGACCGATTCGCCCACCTTACGCTGGTACAGTGGATCCGGCTCAACCGTGAACGCCGGTGGTTTCCGCACCAACACCTCCATGTGACCGGACGATCCTTGCGTGCCCTGGGCGTTGTACGGCGTGCAAGTGTATCGTCCCTGGTGGT